>OZ012614.1:17191120-17575310 GCA_963942555.1 Aleiodes leptofemur | reverse complement strand
GCAACATGTGAGAAGTCTCTTAAAGTATTGCGTGAGAAGAATAAAGAAGATTCTCTAAGAAGTAAGGCAAAAATGTTAATTTGCATTAAAAGAAATTGAATAATTTAGTTGATATTTCTCACAGTTGTGTACTTTTTTCAGTGTTTTTAGCTGATTATATTGATGCCTCGGTGGCCGGACTAGTTCGCAAGGAATATTTGCGTAACCTGAGAAGAGGCCTGCAATATGATTTTACCACTAAGATTGACAATTTGAAGAACAGCATTGATGCCCCTGCATTTCGTCCAGGAGAGAATACGATTCTTCTCACGGGAAAATTAGGAATGAGAGTGCCTATGGAGACTCCGGAGGAATTTGACCAATGGGAAAAGATGTTGGACCTAGAGAATGCTGAAAATATCGAGGAAGTTCGTGAACGACGAACAGCTTTGGTATTCAGTTGTGATTTTTACCGATTAGATTTTCCATTGTCTTGAATGACTATTATTATCACTATAATTATTATTTTCATTATTTTTTTATTGTCTCCGTAATTAAATTATTAATTCTTTATATATTTTTCAGGTACAATTGATGAAGAATGAAACATCAGGATCTAAGGACTATACGAAGGAGCCCAGAATGATTCTTGGAGCGTTAATGAAAAAAGCTATACAGGATGAATATAGTGGCGTTGGGAAGAAGAATTTCAGCAAGACTGAGACCTATGCTTGCATGAGAGGTTCGGAAATGTTTTTTTTTCATAGGGAAACAAATTAAGTGAAAATAATCAGAGAAGGTTCTACAGTTTTTATCGGAACCTTTCGAATAGCTCATTAATTCTACATTTTTTTCAATGAATGATCGAATGAAACAGAAATTTCTTACTTTTGTAGAATATCAATAACTATTGCAAAATTGTATACTTCAACATCCCCATTGTGATACAAAATCAATGAAGAAATTTTTCAATTATAGACTTCCTCAAGGATAAATATGGGAAATCAGAGAAAGATCTACAGATAATTACAGCGACGAGTGTATTTCTGTCAGCTTCAGGTGATCGAGAGGGAGGATACAAATCAAGGGAGAGCCAGCCTGCAACCGGAGAAAACTGAAAGGAAAATTTCGATGTAGTTTTTTAATTATTTATAATTTAAATTTTTAGATTTTGCAAGCCAAAAATATTTTTGGACAGCTTTAAGAAAAAATGAACAAAGTGAATATATGATAGAAACTTTTATAGTGGTTGTTCAAGTCTTCTATAACGGTAAAAAACAACATTATATTTTTTCATACAATGGATTCAGGTGTTTTTACTGTGAATCACCTCTCTGAGACCTTTCTTATCAGGCCTCGGTCCAGGTCAATTATCAGGCTTGTTACATGATAGTACCAGGCTTGGTTAGGGCTAGATTACCATCATTGTTCCAGTCTTAATGACCAGGCTTGATTCAGCTCCTGGGACTAGCTTAGCTCCGTGTTTCATTCCAGAATTGAAACAAGCTTGTTTACCCAGCCTTTACCAGGACTGTCCAGTCATGGTACTAGCCTGTACCAGGCTTGTATCCGTTGTCGATTTCCACCTGGGATGCATAATACACTTTATCATTTTTTCGTTGCGACCATGTGGCAACTATTCATGAGATATGATTTAATTTTCTTCATTTTAATGGAGAATGGACTCGATAAAATTGCTAATAATATAACACAGTTCAATAATGTTGGTAAATCACAAATTTCTTGAATGTATCGTCCAGAATAAGAAGAGACCATGGTGAAGAAGTAAAGACCGTTTAGCCTCCGAGGCACGTCCCATTTCCCGGACATAAATCACGATGACGTGCGTGGTTGTTATGGTGTTTCGAAAGTGGCTATTATCAACTATGGCCTATGTAATTAAGGGTAGAGAATAGTGGAGAAGAATAGAAAAAAAAAGTAGCGAGACACAATCATCATCTTGATGCGAATTCGAAATTCAATTCGTTTTGGATCATCTCTCTATGAAACTAATGAAAAAAACATTTCTTGAAAAGCTTATGGAAAAAGGACATCATTTTAATTATTAAATTATTCGGGATTTGAAATTTTTTGTAAAATTTATTATTCCGGTGAATACCTGTGATCCAGGCAGAATTTTTGGACAGCCCTCCACATCATATATATATGGCCAGAGCCAAGAACTTCGTGCTCCTACGATTCTTTCGTCACCCGGTATATGCGTGAAGGTAGGCACATAGCAATTTGACAGTTAATCGAGACAACTAGAGACTCGTGTCATGTAAGTGTGATAGTGACATATGAACATAAATAAATAAAGAAATTAACTCATTAATTCGGAAATGGATAATTTGGTTCCGATAATTTTGTTGCACCTGTTTTAGTTTAAAGGAATATTCAAAATTTGTAATCAATTTAAAAAATGTCGTGGACTTCATTTTGAAATTTTTCTGAGAATATCCCCTCCTCCAGCACTATCAGGAGAAATCTCAACAGGAATTCCACTAGCACTATCAACAGGAATCTTAACAGGACCCTCTCCAGGACTATTAGAAGGAATCTTAGCAGGATTTTCACCAGCATCATCAGTAGGAATCTTAAAGGGATTCCCCCCAGGACTATCAGAAGGAATGTCAACAGGATTCTTACTAGGACTGTCAGAAGGATTCTGAGAAGTATTCCATCCAGCACTATCAGAAGGACTCTTAACAGGATTCCAATCAGCGCTGTTAAAAAAATTCTCATGAGTAGTCTAAAACTATGAGTTTCCAAGATATTTCTGGAAATTGAGTCCACGTGGTTTTTTTGAATTACAAAATAAAATATTCTCTCAAACTAAAACAGATGCAATGAAACTATCGAAACTCTTCACTTCCACTTAATTTATTTATAAACTCCATTTATGAATCCATTTATTAATTATTTTATTCACTATTTATCTCTTTATTCATGTTAAAGTGAAACACTTACGTGACACGAGTCTAACTGTTAAATTACTATGTACAATTTAACCCGTAAACTATTGTGCCCACCTTCACTCATATACCGGGTGGCAAATTAATCGTAGGAGCACCAAGTTCTCGGCCCTGTATATGACAGATGGATTTCTGGCTTTTTAGCTCGAAATGCACCTCGAACCACAGGGAGAACCGCCAATTTGTTCGGACAACCGCCAAGCCACAAGAATAATAACACCCCCATACTATTCAATCTGTATCTCCGTCTCTATCTAGAATTAAAATTCTACCAATAACAATCCTTGAGAGATAGAACCCTGTGATTATAGAAGTGAATAAATCTCTATGCGGTAGCGGATTGCCCAGCCCCCATTGGTCTAGCCCCATTTTACTAAGATATTATTTTCCTACAATTCCTCGGTGTAATTTACGAAGGACACATAACGACAGTAGGAGGATAATAATTTTCATCGAATTATCATGACACCTGTGTACGAAAATAATATGATTTTAATTGCATTTAGTAATATATTCATTAACAGTAGAACTACGATTGGTGAAAAAATTTATGGTCATTCATTAACAAGAGCATTAAATTGGTTGGAATATTAATATTTTCACATTAAAGAGTGTGAACGTTATCTCATGAGTATGATGCATTATTTTATCATTTATTTTTTTCTTTTTCTTTTCATATCAAATAATTACGCTGGAAGACGTAGTAGTGAAATTGTTAAAGTCCAAGCGTGCACCCAGCTGGACGTCTGTATCCCACGTTTCAATATATCTCAATTATATCGTAAATAAAATATGGGTCTCTAGTTGCGTGAGTCAAGCGAATTGGCAGCCGAGAGAAGTGTCTGCTGCAACCTGTTCCTGCTCTTTCTACTCTCTATGTCTTTTTACCTTAATTTTTCTGTCACACCTATTCTTTAACTATTCCTTTCCACCCATGCACGAGCAGTTTCCATTAGCAGTGTAGGCCTTTGAAATCAATTATAAACTAGAGGTGCGTAGTTGCTCACTCGCTACGCTCGCTCGCGAATAGAGGGGTGCGTAGTTGCTCGCTCGCTACGCTCGCTCGCGAATGGAGGAGTGCGTTACTGCTGATGAGAAGGAATTAGTAAGAATGTAGTATGATGAATGTGACTCTTCGAACCGCACTAAGAACTTCCCGATCATTTCTCTCATTTACTATTAGGAAAAATTTTGAATGAAAAGAACAATAAATAACAACAGACATAGTAGTAAAAACTATCAAAAAAAGTTGGGGAGATCGTAAAATATGAGATTAATAAAAAAAATCGATTTTTCCTCCTCGGGGTCAGTACATAGACTTGGCTTATTGACAAGTTAAAAAAAATTTAATAATGTTTTTCTTAAAAAACCAAGAAATTACCGGATCGATTTCGATCCAAATCTAATGGCCGCAAATCCATGTCAAGATGCTTCGATTACGACATCGATCACCTCGATCAAATTATTAATTTATGAGAAAATGTGAACGAAACATTTGGTTACAGACATACACACACACACACACACACACACACACACACACACACACACACACACACACACACACACACACACACACACACACACACACACACACGCACACACACACACACACACACACACACACACACACACACACACACACACACACACACACACACACACACACACACACACACACACACACACACACACATACAGACATGGTCGTGGAAACTATCAATAAATGTTGGGCAGGTGTAAAAACATGCAGATCGATTTGAACCCACGACCCTCTGATTACATGTCAGGTGCTCTGACCACTGAGCTATTGCGAGTTACTATATTTACCTTCGAATTTTGATTCTCACATCTTTTTTCTCCACCTCCCATCCACGAGGCAATGTCGCCATTAGGAGGAAAAAGCTGTTAATTGATTAATACTGGTAAATTAAACTTGTTTATTAAACGAAGAACTCTCTACTTCTTTTCTGCACAAAAGTTACTAAAATTGATGTATTTTTACAGATTACTGAAGAAAGAATGCTGAGACAAGAAAGTTTTTTAGCTTGGGAGAATCAAGAACACCACTATCAGTACTGACAGACTCTGGTAATCAAAATTCCATTTGTATTTCATGTAAATTCTATTCTTTTTTGCTAGTCCTATTGGAAAATTCTGCAATTTTTCCGTGCGTTTGATTTTCTATAAGAAATATTCAATTAAAAAAAATTGATTGATTCCGTATTTTCTAGGCATCTAATCATGTTAACATTTCCTTTATAGTAACTCATTGGCATAAATCTTTTGAGTGTCTTTCTCGGATTCTTCAATAAGAAAACGAAAATAGAAACTTCGAAAAAAACTTATGCTGATGAGTTTCTATTTAAAAAATATTTACAGAATAAGCTGTTCAGGAAAATAAAAAAATGTTTTTTTTTTCTATTAGATATTTAGATTCAAAAAACGTGCGGGAAAGCTGCAGAATTTTTGAATAGCATTGGCAAGAAACAAGTCAGATATCCACTCAAATTTCCCTATTGAAAAAATATATATTAAGAATATAAAATAGATATAGCAGTATACAAAACATCTATAGTAAATATAAATTTGTCATATATATTTTATATTAAATTTTTATACTTTGCTATATATTGGTTTTATATTGTTAAAGGTGTACACACCCTTCTGAGCGATAAAACTTGTATGAATTTTCAAAAATAATTATTCGAGTTCTAGGCTGATGACAGAAAAACTTCAATTGATATTATTTATTGACTATTCGAGTATAAGAGAGAAACTATATATATTTTTTTTTAATAGCATTATTTTTCACAGCCATGAATGGATCAGGGATGAAGATCATGGTGTCTTCTTAGTGGTATGATGATTCGGTCAATTTTCGATATTTTTTTCATTTTTTAAAATTTTTTATAATAATTGTCTCTATAGTCCCATGAGAAGGTTTTTTGATTTTTCAATTGCTTTTTTTTAATAAATTTCTAAACACTATAAATTTTTATCGAAATTGCATACTAAAGCTCAAAATGCTGTAATGGGTTATTTTTGAAAAAAAAAATTTACTCCGTCAGACTACAGAGACAATATTTATGGAAATTAGGAAAAAAGAGTTGAAAAGTATCAAAAATTGACCAAGTTATCACACCGACAAGGCAGCACCATGATTTCCATCAGTCAGCCATTCATGGCCGTGAAAAATTATACTGAAAAATAATATTGAAAAATCTCATAATTGAAAGGCCTATCAATAATATGGATTGAAGATATGTTTTTTCCTCAATCCTATAGTCTGAATAATGATTTTTGAAATTCATGTAATTTATATCACTTACAGGGGGTATGTTCATTCTCAATATATATTCTTTTCACGAGGGCTTTTCCAACATGTGTTATTAGAATGACGAATATTATATTATCAATATTTTTTCAATTTATATTTCAGTCCCGGATCACGATCAAGCGGAAGAAGAGATATCTCGCTCCATGACTGGCCCGAGGAAGATTATATACTGTGTTGTAACCGATCGGATTTTCATTATATTATGAAATATCTTACATACATGTATACCTTTTTTCGAATAAAAAATCATTGAAAAACAAATAAAAACGAAATTGTTAATTGATCATTTTGAGGATTCATTCCGAAAGCGATGAAGGCAAGGAGAAAGAAGAGGGGGGAGGAGCAGCGTGGAAATGAATTTTGAGGTTGAAGAGGCTCTCCTGCGGCCATGCAGCCAAGCCTCATATCAGCCTCTAGACGTCTGAAAGGGAAATACTGAGCAATTTGAGGGTGACGTGAGGCCGTAGAAACAATACATTTTTCCTATCCCAAGAGCCTCACTTTAGTCTCATCAACCTCGGCCCAAGCCTCAGTATGAGACCGAAAAGAGGCTGAAATCTTCGACTCGGGTTGATTCCAAGATGTATGGGATATTACAAGCACTGAAGGATGAAAGTAATGCTTCCAGCGCAATATGACATTTAATTAAGATGGTTCGGTGGAGGAGGAAGAGGCAGGAAATATTTGAAGATATTTGAAGGCAATTAAAAATGTATTCGTCGTTATCTCGACCCTTTGAGGGACACGGAGCGTCTGATTGAACGCCCACGAAAGCGCCTCTGGATAATTCTATCTGGCTCAATTTCATTCCTTCGTCGGCCTCTCCACCAACTCCTCATACCTCGGGGTATGAGGATTCTTGTAATCGTTTGATAATCTCATTTAATCGTGTCTCTACCTGTCAACGAGAATCCTATGAAATGTTATGAGGAGCAGGAAGCCGTATAGAGAAGAAGTATGATGGAGAGCTGGGTTGAGAAGGCAATACTATATTGAACTCGAGTTGGAATTTTATTCTCTGCCGAGTGAAAATCACTTGAAATTGAGGGGAACGTTTGAAATGGTATATTGTCAATCAATCATTGAAAAGCTGAGGAAATTATACTCATTTCCTCTGTCTATTATATTATAGTTTTTTTTAATCTCGGTAAATCTAATGAGTTTTTTTTCTCTTGTGGTTGGACTCGCACATGGGAGTATATGCCAAAATCTAACGAGTTTTCGGCGGAATAGTGGACATGCTTTTCCATTTAAAAGAAAGTATATACGTAAGAATAACTTGCGTGCCAAGGCGGTCTTGGCCCTTGGTGCGTTGCCCAGTCGAGTTGACCCGATGACAGATATGCAAGACGATTCTGTCTTCTGTAGAAGAACCCACGCTATCCTGGAAATCATGCAATCTTACACCGGACATTCGATGCTCTGCTCCACTCATGCAGCTAAAAATTTCTGTTTATTTCGGAATTAAATCAATTTTTCACTCTTTTCATGTTCAAAAAGAATTCCATAAATGAATGTAATGGCATGATGAAAATATAGAAAAAGGCAAAAACTCAGAACAAAATTATGATTCGCAGAGAGACTTTCTACATAATAGAAAAAGAAAAAAAAACGAGAGAATGTAGGAGTGTAGTGGAAAAACTCAGAGTACAGGCGAGACTGAAAAAATTTTCATATGCTTACTTGCACCAAAATAATGAGCTTGTCCATAAATAAAGAATAGTAACTGGGCTCGGAGCAGCAAATGCCTAATCAAGTTTCATGTGGGGATAATAATTATTATTTGAAAAAGTAAATAACTTTATTTTAAATCTCTGAAAGTTTTTTTCTGCATACAAAAAAACGGGCAAATACGCCGACAATAAAATTTTGTCTGAAAGATTTCAAATGACTGGCATGACCATCGAGTCAATAAACCATTTTTTGACAAATCAATTTCAATCATTCCAATACTCTATTCAAATAATTAAAAGTATTTCCCGGAATAGGAGCATGTTTGTTGCCTTGATTTGAATGAAAAAAAAAATTTCATTTCTATCTTGGCAGCTAAACTATCGAGTTGAACAAAAGGGCATCCACTAAACAATTGCAGTCAATGATTTTCCAGTTAACCTGGAGGCCAAATGGAAATGCCCCTAGTAGAAAATAGAAAAATGGAAAAAAATAGAATTCAGCTTTTCTGAAAACAAAAGGTTATATACACTGTATGAAAGCAAATCACAGTAACAAGTGGAACGGGGAATACATACTCCTTGGATTCACCGAGTGAAGGTAGAATGCGTTGAAAACAAGCCCACATTATATGTATGTATATACAGTAGTTGAAAAAAAAAATAAATAGAACAAAAAAAATGGAAGGGAGATTTGAGGTGGTTTGAATGAAATCGACTATCGAGCTGGTGTACATATCGTCCGTGTATAAGGGTACGAAGCTCGTGTACCAAGCTTTTTAATTAAACGCAGAAGGGAGGAGAAGTAGGTGGGCAGGGGGCCAGTCGTTCGGGGTGCCTAGAGAGTTCAAAGCCGCGCCTCGAGAAGTCAATATCAAATACCTCGGAGCTAGACGGTAGTACTGCACACACAGAGAGTACGGATAGCCCAGAAACGAGACGTTACGGAGAGACAAACCAAACTCACCTCCACCTCCTCACCTCTCCTCCTCCTCCCTTTGTTTCTCATCCTCCTATCACTTTCCTAATCTCTTTAGTGAGGAAGAATTTAACAGGGTGCATGAACCATCTCCTCAGCTGATACTTCCTCGATACTCTGGAAAAAAATAGCCCATGTAAATTTCCACCGGATCTTTCCTGGCAACTGCATTAGGCGTTACCAGAAGATAAAATTAACGCCTCTCGTTGGCAGTGATAATGAGTCTATACGATAATACCCCGAGGACATGAAATGACTCTTAGTGTACCACTGGATGCATTTGATTCTCAGGATTACTCCAATTACCAATGGAAAATGCAACAAGCACTGGATAACAAAACGATTCGAGACACAAATTCAATGTAAAAACCAGAGGTCATAAAGTTTATTGGTATCCACAATTGGATTGAGAATGAAAGATATGAAAGAACATGATTTCGTGCCAAATGAATGTGATAATTTGCGTACACATCTGGGAACTATTGTTATTGGCCGTAAATTGTAATTATTATAAAGGACACGGTTCCTGATCCAGCAATCCTGAGGATAAATTGCGTGATGCACATGTTTAACGACTTGTCGTTTTGCCAGGGAATAATAATGAATAAAAAGATGCAACTTATTGAATTTGTTTTGATGTTTTCGCCTCTATCACACATCGCATTGAACAAAGATGAGCACGATCGTTACGAGTTGATAGACATGACCATGGTAGGATAAATCCAGCAAGTAACCCAACTCATGTATGTCACGAAAAGGTAGCAGCAGCAGTTCTACCATGTATGTACGTATAATGGATACTGGTCGAGTGTCGCCAAGACTCATCGCGTGACGCCTCACCCGAGATATCAGTGAAAAAACAAGTTGCGGCAAACCGATTGAATTTATACGCAAGGTAGAACTTCTGGTTAACGAGTTATATGGTTAGATTCTGAAATGGCTGTGCAAACGACAAATGGCACTAACCAGAATACTCTCGCTGAATACCGCTCTCTTCGATTTGAGAAAAAAAAGAAAATTCGTTTTTATAAATAAATAGCCATTAATCGTATATTTCTTTTAACAAATTGCCATCTGAGAATGAAAACAAAAATTAATGCCCAGTGCCATGGGCCAGTGAACCCATTTTGGAGGGCATGTCTGTAGTTCAGAGTGCATTGTTGGTATTTTCAAGAGTTATAACAGTGTAAGAAGCGTACAAAAAACAAAACGGAATCTAATCTGATGGAACCAAGGGTCCACTTAATGGGCAAGCCGTGTCCGGTGGGACACGCACCATCCAGGACTCCCGTCGGTTCATCGTGTCCTGCAAAAAGCCAAAGTCGTGTACTCGGTATCTCTTTTCATGGTTGACGATATCACATTCGCTGTGACGGCCCATTGGATAAATTAGATTCTACTCGATCTTGGAAATGAAATTATGGGAATTTTATCTTGTCCTCCCGTCAATGAAGGCACGAGTTTAGAAAAAAATATTGAAAAATTCAATAAATTATTATGACGTATAGTTCCTGGTCACGCTGGACATGATACAACAAAACGAGTAGGGAAAAAATGAAAAATCTCCGAGGACGTGTACCGTATGACAGTCAAACGATAAGGGTAGCATCTCAGAGAGCAAACATCATGGAGATAAGATTAAAGGAGGAAATAAGGAATGTTTTCTTTTACACATTACTGAATAACTTGCCTGTTACACTCGCATTTGTATGTGTCTCAGTGCATGAAAATATCAAGTCTTGGAATCAGGACTCGGTTAATCTTCCTATTGTAAATAGTTCATACACGTCCAATAAAATGCTAAAACTGTCACGTTTATTCCTCATTCCTCATTGGTTGACTAAGATTGCGTACTCGATTCAAAAAACAAAACAGGAATGAAGTATAGAACAATTTTTTCAAGTAATTATCGATTATTGGTAATGGTTTTCAATTTAACTTGAAGAGTAATCATCAAAAATCTGAAAAAATTTATTTGAAGAACCAAGTTATGAGATAATTTTCCATGTGCTCGAGCGCGCGATCGGTTTCATTTGTAAATCAAGGTATACAATAGGATGACTTGCCCAGCTGTCACGACCGATTCTTCTGGGGCAGTGTCTGTAAAATGAGGAGAGAGAGAGAGAAAAATAGAATGAGGAGAAATGAATTCATTTTTGTAAAAAATTTCATTACAATTATCCCATCGTCAGTTGCACAATTATGGTTCACTACTCGTCGTGTTGGAGCAATTAAGAAAATTATGTGTATTAAATAAAAGTGAAGGCAAGATATTTTTATAATCTACATTATACACAATCAAGCTTTATTAATGAAAATGGAATCATGCTGTAGTGTGTGACAAATTGGGAGCAACGCTCGCAAAACTGTTGGCAAAAATTTGAAATACTGTGTTAACTATAGAGTATTGTAAATGTGTGGACGGGAAGGCATCAACCACGGTACAGACATTGGAAAATTCATGAATATTCATGGCCGTCGTTTCGTCTCAAGCAATGTATGAGGCTCAGGTCTGCGTGTATGCTTGAGGGACAAGAGAGGGGAGGAAAGGTTTCTTTCTTCTTTCAATACATATATACAATGTTGGCAGAACACTCTAATCGTAAGTGTATGTGTATAAGACCCCGTTCACACGTCGCGACAGTGAGAAACGATCGAAGAGCGAGAGATAACGCGATCGTCTGCACATGCGTGGGAGACAAAAACATATATTACCATTCGGTATCCTTCACACTGTTTCCTCAGGGGACTTTTTTCTTTTTTTTTTTTTTCTTTCATTCTAAATTCTCGAGTCAAATGTAATACGTAAAATTATTAAATGGTCGTACACGTTGCTCTGGTGATATTAGAAAGGCAAAGAGACTGAATTTCCACAGTTAAAAGACGCTTTTAAATATCGAGTTTATTGGTTTTGAGGATGCCGGTAGACGTGGGGTAATTGAACGGTGTCTCCAACCATCTAATGCCAACTAACTCGGTACATGCGCATGCGCAAAAGAGGGGAAAGGCTCTGGTTACGCTTCTCTAGTTGGCAATAGGACAATTCGTGGGAAAATCAGTCGTATTAATCTTTAAAATACGATGTATAAAAAGTAAGAAAAATTGTTGAATTTAGATTTTATATATTTTTGAATAAATCATGGGTGTAAATTGTCGTAAAATACAGATTGATTCATGGATTTTGAACGGCTGACTAGTTGGCTCCGTTTCTACTCAACACGAAAAAAAAACAACTTTTGTCCTTCTACATCTAGTTCGAATTGAGCTTCAAATTTTGTGTATAAATTATTTTTATATGTAAACATCTTGAGAGTTAAAATATAATGTCCGGGTAATGAATTACAACATTCAGTCACACATTAATAATGAGGTGGCAAACGAGACAGGTTTCTTATAAACTCACGAGGATACTACCATCAATGTGTCATGGGCTGCCGATGATGCGAGACATTTGATATAATAAACAGAGCTTGACAGCTGGATACTTGTTTCATCATCTTCATATTGTGCTAACTGGATGATAGGTAAACATGGATTGTACGAAATGTTTACTTGATATCAATGCGGAGACCCGTTAGGTCCTTGGAGAACTGGCCTGGCCAAGACCTCCTGGCGGAAGAGTGAATATTTGTACGTAGTGTACAAATTATACATGATAATCTAGTAATTGAACGTCATGCAACCAGGACACAGCATGTGGTGGATAAAAGATTACCTCAGGCCGAAAATATTACAAGTTATCTTGGCACCCTTAATGAGAGACACATTCAGGTATTACGATGATTCCATGCATAACCTGCAGGTCTATCTTTCAAAAATTACTTCTTTCAACGTGTCTTGTGTGTGTAAATCCAGTCGTTTCGTTTTTGCTTTTTTTTTACAATGGATTTTTTCATTTCCATCATGGGAACAAATTGTTCCGAGTTGACGCGTATATGTGATATACAATGACGATTCAACACGATTGAATGAACGCTTACAATTTGTGACAGAATTGAATACTGCATGGCAAGCAAGTTTTTCACCATGTTTTCTCTTTCCTGAAAGAGTTTCGTTCACACGTCATTGACGATTCAATTCTGTCAGTAGTGAAAATAAACAAGTTTTTTGGAAATAATTATAAGATGTGTTAGCCACAACCTTACCTAAAATTCTGCATAAACACATATGACATTTCCATATGCCAATTTATATGGGCACTTGTCAGCAGTCGTAGAGAAAACCATTGAATGAGAAACACAGAAAGAATATGGCAGAGATAGAGATACACAGAATAGAGAGAGAAAAAAAAAAGTAAAAATGAAAATGAATCAAAGGGGGATCTCCGGATTCGATCTCACCTCACACATTTCCGTATATATATATGTATCTCTTCTATTTCTACATTAATGTTTTCTTTCACCTCTCGGTCTTCTCTTCGGTGTCTTCTGAATTCCGCGCTCGTGCGTGCAGTTATCCCCCTTTGGTGCAGTGGCACCGCAAGCATGCGGCACGAAGTGAGAGAGCTAGAGGAAGGGCCTTCTTACAATACATATATTCGTGTTTCACCATAGCGCGAACAAGGAAGAATAAAGTACATATGCCCACGTACCAAGACCGATCGTAATTGCCTAGCTCAAACTACATTCTTGTGCTTTTCAATGTCCAGCAACAATGTTTTTCCATTATTTGTTCGGAATTAGCATTGTTTTTCACGCTTCATAGATGAATTCAAATCCTGAAGATGGAATTAGCTTGGAAAATAATTATCTTTGGTTTCTGAAGAGGAATGGAACAGATGCATATGGCCACCCGCGTTGTAGATAAACTATCCAGTCATAGTAGGCGTTTCAAAGTCTGATCACTTGAAAGTGTACACTCCTATATAAACTCCAAGGTGGACGAATAGAATAGTGTGGGAAGAAATACGTAACGCACTAGCACTTTCTCACCTTTGATCATGAGGATCACCGCTGTTGTTTTGTACTGTTAAAGATTCGAATCACTTGTACCTGCAGTTGGAATATCCCAGTCAATATCGTCGCCTTGGTAACAGATGGTCGCAAGCACCATTTTTCCAAATTTTCTCGTATTGCAAATGACAACAAGTCGTATCTTTTTTACTCGAACCGACATGTCGTGGGCTTGCCTCGCATGTATCAGAGAGAAGAATTATAAATAACAAACGGTCGCAAGTGTCACAAATCACTAACACAGAGACGCGTCTCCAAGCACTTACCTCTTTTTGTTTTAACTGGTTATGTCTGGTGGGAAGAAATGGTGAATAATGCATCCAGTGGAGGACTTGTTGCTTGGGGCAAGCCGGTGAAAACCAGACACGATGGATAAAATGGATCCAGTCGAGTTTCTGATGTCTATATTGTGAAAAACTCGTGAAATTGATGGAAATATTAGAGATGGGTTCTTTATCGCCACTCCATTGAAAAGCTAAGGAAATTTGGGGTGGAAATCATGTGTCAAGAATGATTTTTTTGTATTTTTTAGAAATCCAACTTTTTTGGTCAAGGTGGATTGGTCCTTACGACCATTTGTGACACAGCGCGAAGATATGTAAGATAGTATACTGAAATTCAAGAACTCATCATCTCAAGTTTCCACAGAATGCCAACATTCGACTGGATATGCCAAAGAGTGGCAGAGGAGAACAGATTGAATAGTATAATACTTTTACTACTAAAAAGTAGGTGAAAGAGATCAGGTAAGAGCTGTGCGGCCAAGATGGCAAGTTTATTTGACGCCTGCATGAACACACAGTAGCGGAGTAAATTATAACAGCTATCGTCGAAGCTCCTTTTACGATTAAAGCCCTGCTCATGCATTTGAAATAATCTTAAAAAGATTCCCATTTGCCTGTGTAAAATCATTTTATTTATTTATTTATTTTTATCTTTTCAAATAAGACCCAACAGCTCCAAAAGCCAATTACAGGGTAACATACATACATTTTTACATTTCGTGGTATATAATTTACAGGAAATAATTTAATGATTTAATAATAATAGACAATTTACATATAGGGGAAGGGCGGGCAATATGGCATAGGGCGGGCAAAATGACATAGGCAAATTAGAAAAAAAAAAATTTTTATGAAAAATTAGAAATAATTTATTTAGATGAAGTTCTCATCGTAGATCGCAGTACACGATTCGATGGGTTTGGTGGCTCATCATCTTCATCACTGGATGAAGATGAAGAACCGAGTGATGAAGATGAAGAACCGATGGTGGAATCACTCAGGGTACTGTCCGAGGCCGTTTCCTCTTGTTCCACTCTCGCATTCTTGCGTGGAGGACGCCCAGGACGTTTTCTCGGCTGTTTGGACTGATTTTTTCGTGAATTCAGAGTAGATTTTTGTTTCAAGGCCTTCAGGAAATCTATATGCTCACTGCTCGTTAAAACAGTGGGTTTTCCTGCAGGACGTCGGCGTTTGCGTAGGGTTCTCTCATGGGCAACGGGCAGTGGAATTATCTCTTCTGGTGGGATATGGAGATTCCTAGTTTGATGTTTTCGAATTTTCTCAAATCGAACACCATAACCACCTGAAATGGAGAAAAACTTTATTATTCTTGTGCAATATGGGGAATAAATAATTTAATTGACGTTCAATATTCTGAATGGGCCTTAAACGTGCGAAGAAGATTAAATAAAAAGATGAAATAAAAATTAATGTGAAATTCACTCGTAGATGGTGCTGGTTCAGACGATTCCTTTCTTCGCTGATCCATCTTTCGGTCCAACTCTTCATCTGATTCAGAGGCTTCTCCTTCTGGCTGATGATTCAGTGTTTTACGCGTTCTTGAGCGTGCAAATTGCTGTACATTTGAGGTTGAAGGTGTCTCTTCTGTGTCTGAACTCAACTCGCTGAACAAAGGTCCATCCGATATCACTTCGCGAATGAAGGAATCATTTTCTTCTTCTTCTAATTCAAACTCATCATCGGGACTGAGATTATTCATCATACGCAGTGGTGGCATTGATGCTTCTGGGGTCAATATCTCGCCTTCTGAAACCATAGAAGTCTCACCAGCATCTTTCCTATCACGAGGGACAAATTGTGTGTCTGATGTTGGTGGAGCTACAAGAGACGAGGTCGTTGGGGAGTTTTGATGGGAGTTGAATACACCATTTCTTCTGGGCGAACAGTGAGGACTATCCTCAAGGCCCACCAGTCGGCTCATGAACCCCATCGACCATCTGAAGATTTTTTTCATCCTGGACTCAGTTCTGGGCTGTTCGATAGCTGAAGTAGAGTGGGATGGTGATTCTGTGGGATTTTGTAAGGTTTCTGAGAGCTCAAGTTCACATGAGTTCTGAGGAAATGATGGAGAAATCCCTTCTTCAGCAGCAGATTGTTGCATTCTCCAGTTTCCTTCTTCATCTTCTCTTTCTTCTTGCAAAAAGTGTCCCTCAAGCTCTTCTATCTCCTCTTCTGGTGCTGATGATTCATCTTCTCTTCCTCTATCTACTTCTTCATCTTCTTCATCATCGGCTGAAACGGACAAACCACTGATTGTGTGATTCAGCTGCTGAATGTCGTAGTCTACATCATCAATCAGTGGCTGATCAGCCAGCGTTTCACCTGCATCAGTGTCTAACGTTTCGTTTGTCTCGCGGTTTGACTGAGCTCCATCCTGAATATTATCCGGTATCCTCCCCGTGGACAAAGTCGAGGGCATGAAGTCCATATCTGTGAAGACCTCACGATTTACAGGCCACATGCCGGTTTTACGGAAACCGCTGTGAATGGACTCTGCCTTGCCAGCTTTCATCAGAGCTCTCGACATAAGCGCAGCAACCTCTGATATCGCCAAGTTACAGTTTCCATATTCCCGCTGCCATTGTTTGACTTCTTGGCCATAAGCAGTGGAAACTGGCTTCATGATGCTGACGTCTAAAGGCTGCATTCGGTGGGTGGAATGAGGTGGGAGGCAGATGATGTGGACATTGTTCCGTCTTGCGTACTGAAGAGCATCCAAATTATAGGAGTGGATGCGACTCCCATCGAGAATTAACGCCACTGGACTCTCTACGGTTGGCTTTGTCTTCGAAACGAACCATTTCAGCCATTTCAAGAAGTGCTCCGCTCTCATCCACCCATTGCCACTCGCCAAAGACCAGCTTCCTTCAAGGGCGCCCTCCAAGAACTTCTTATCATTTTTTTTTCGTGGAAATACGAAGAGTGGTGGCAAAATAGTCCCTGATGCACATATGCAGAGCTCGATGGTAATGAGCTGGCCACGTTCCCCAGAGGTAATTTGGCCAACTTGTTTCCTGCCTTTGGTGGCAATGATTTTCCCCAAATACTTTGGGACGGTGGAGACTCCCATCTCATCCACATTGAAAATCCTTTCAGGGGAAAACTCATGCTCAGACACCAAATCATCCCACAAATTGAAATAATTGTGTACGACAATTTTATTAAAACCCAGAGCTCGAGCGGTAGACGTCGCTTCCGGTTTACGAAGAGTCATTGTCGGATTTCGCTTAAAAAAATTACTCAGCCATTTTTTTCCTGCCATAGCATTGGCAAATGGATGCTGGATTTTGTTAGCCTCTGCTAATTGAAAGACTAATATTCGGAGCTCCTTGCTGGTCAAGCCGTGCAGTACTGATTCCTGTTTCTTCAAATACTGAATTAAATGTTCTTCTTCCTTCGCATTGAAAACTGGAGACAAACTCCCTAAACCTATTCGAAGCAATCAAAATCAAAATAAGAATAGAAAATCGGAGTGAAAGTGGAAATTTGTCATGAATAAGCACAAGCATGTGATGAGATAAAGAAAATTTTTATGTGAATACTCACCCTTCATACAAGTCAGCTCCATGTCAGGGTTTAATCGATGGCTCTTGACTCTGCGTGCTAGTGTTGTGGGCGATTTGATATGGTATGTTTCAGCAGCTCGTTTGTAGCCCATCTCGTTCGAAATAACAGCTTCAACTGCTTTCATCATATCTTCCTCAAGCCAGCTTTGTCTATCAGTTTTTCTAACAAAATCGTTCACCATCTTGGCGTTTAATGATTATTATTTTCTAACACTTAAATTTTAAACTGAATTCTCTATTCATAACCTGGAGGAACTCAACACTTAATTTATTTTTAATTTACAAGAATTTTTCACTTAATTTATTTTCAATTTACAGGAATTTATTTACAACACTCAATCTATTTACAATTTATCAAATTTATACACAATTTATTCATAATTTTCACACAATTTTTTGAAAGTTTCATTAATTAACTGCACTTTATTCACAATAATTATTCGTTAATAATAATTTGCACCACAGAAGTCACGAAACACAATTTAAAAATTTAAAAACTCAAAAACATCAATGCCATCTGGCGGTGATATTTTTCAACACTTCAAGAATTGAAATTGCAGCGGAATTGGAAAATTGATTCAATTAATCGATAATTGAGATTTCTACTCTATCCGTGAATTTTCTCTTTTTTTTAAATTGAATTTATCTATCAATTCATCCAAGTTATAAATCCATTGAAACTTCAGTTCAAAGAACCGAAAAACCATGGAAATATTTTTTTTTTGTGTCCTTAGACATTGCGGTTGTTAATATTATCAATAGTAAATAAAAATAAAAAAAAAAAAAAAAAAAAAAAAAAAAAAAAAAAAAAAATTCATTTTTGGGTATGTCATTTTGCCCGCGGTATGCCATTTTGCCCGTGGGGACAAAAAACGATCATATCGGAATGAAAAAAGTGCAATGATTTCTTTATCACATACTGAAGCTCATGAGAAAAAGAAAAATTGGCTGCAAGGCATCCGAAAAGATGCTATGCCATATTGCCCGCCCTTCCCCTATAATATTTCAGAGATGCGATCATCTTGCCATTATTACAGCCTCATATTTTTGAGATATTTCATTGCACTTGATTTTAGGCAATCAGTCGATGCAGAAAACAAATCTATATGACTATCTACATTTAGAAATATATTATTAACTGAGTCACACATCCTGTATAATGGCGATGACAGTGGGAGATTTGACAATGGGAATGGTTAATAAAAAATTGACTGGTCTCTCCTTTCAATACGTGGCACACGAAACGGTCAACGTTCAAGGAACTGAGGACAATCAATGCTTCCTCTCATTAATTTATTCACAAACAGGATTCCAGTAATTGTTCGTCTTTCTTCGAGTGCTAACATGTTGAAACGATGGAGTAACGCATGCTGACTGAAACCACGCTCAGGATAAACGCCCTCTGCTTTCCAGTACAGAAATTTCAGGAATTTTCTCTGTACATTCTCTAGTTCTTCAATTTGGTTCTGGTAACAAGGTGATCGAACCAAGTTAGCATATTCCATTTTAGACCTCACCAGAGCAAAATATAAAGTCTTAATCGCCACGATATTCCTGAAATTTTTGCAGATTCTGATTATGAATCCAAGTACTTTTTGCCAGCTTTGTTCCCTTTCAAGACTTCTTTCACAGCAGTACAATAATACTACAAAAGAATAGTCTAGCCTGCACTCAATATAAAATCATGTAACAAATTTAATCTTATTCTTCGCCCACATTGTTCAGTTGTTTTAGTGGCAATCTCAAATGGCGATCGAGAGTACATATCAAGTCGGCTCGACTTTGACGTTAAAGGGAGTTGGAGAGAGAGAGAGAGATGGGCGGATTAGACATCCGGACCATTGTGAGATCGAGTGTATGATGATGTGGCTAGCGCGTGCGATCGTCCGTTCATCGGCTCAGGCATCATCCTACCCTTGTGTGACGTGTTTCCGGGAATGCCACGAGCAGGAGGCTCTCCATTGTAAACTCACCACGAGCCTCCAGGCACCTACTCTCCGTCTGCTCTTCTCTCCATTCCATCCACCTTCTATCTCTACAACCCTGTTGTCCATCCCGTCTATAGTGGGCTGCATTGGGCACTCGGTCGCTTTCTCTCTCTTGCTCTTTGTGAACGTGAGTTTATCACTCACATACATACCCAAACTAGCATCAGAAACATTGCGTGTGTAGGAATCCAAATTGTATTTCCGCATTCACAGTGTGTGCACTATTACATTGTTCTGTATGTGCATTGCCTGTGTTGATTTCGAACTGCCCGGGCGTGGGTGAATGAATTCTCTCTCTCTCTCTCTTTCACTCTCTTTCTCTTACAGCTGCGGTATATATCAGACGTCAGAGCAGGTGGATAGTTGCCCTTAGGTCCTACCACCTCGCTGCACACGGCATGGTCCTGTTTCTGGGCCCTTTTAATAATTTTCAGTAGTTTGTAATATCTCATTGTTTTTACAAAGTTTTGAGATGATGTAAATGTGGCTTGTACAGATACGTTTTGGAAAATTCAAATCCATACATTTCATATTTTTATTATTCTATACATTTCATCAAATATTCATTATTAGGCAACTACACATATTCCGTGAGATAGAATCTGTACGTAATCGCTGCCTTAAAAAGTTTCATGAAATTATTTCCAATTTTTTTGAATTATATGTATATAGGTATATATAGCCAACGACAAGGCGGATGTGAATTTCTGTTATTCTATAACGCTTGGACGTAATAATGGATTGTAATGTGGCCAAGTGAGGCCTTCTTCGAGTTCTATTTGTGCATGTATAAGATAGAGACCAGGGAGTTTGGAGAAGCATGTGGCGTGATTGCCGTAACCAGTAGGCACGCCTCGAACTGGCCGAGTGTACTTGTCTTCTCCGTTTTTTTTTTATTTAATTCTTCATTCACTTCTTGAATCCCATTCCTCTATATCTCTTTCTCCTATTTTCTCCCTACTCGTTCCCTTTCACCTCCTTCGGACCATGTTCTAGAGAGCAAGTCATCAGAAATGCGTTTTCATCTATATTACTGCTACAGTTAGCAGTATTTCTTGATTTATATTCGTCAAGAGTTTGCTAATTAATAGAAAAAAAAATATAATGAAAGTTGATGTCCAATTAAAATCAATAAATGAATATTTATCATGGTATCGAATTATAGTGAATAGCCATAGTGGTACTTGCTAGAGAAGAAACTGGACAAGACTGGTAACGGTGTCTTTGTCACGTTTCTTCGAGAGCTACTTGCACACAAGTAGTATCACAACCACGCGATCCTGAATCCCTCTTTCAATTTCTCTTTTCTTATTCTTATTCCATACGGTCATTTCGTTAATAGAGGAATGATCCGTGCGTGTTCCCCAGTCATCCAAGTGGACTGGGCACCTTCATCCTCATGCAAATCGGTCCAAGGGCCACCAGAGTTCAACCAACAAGACGAAAGATACCGTATTCATCGTATATATGTGAATTTTACACTGTGCTTGTGTACACGCATTATAGTCATCACGTACGTCGCTCACGTTTATCTACAATTATTATCATTGATCATCCTCGGTGGTTAATTATACGTTTCTGAGTTTACGAGAAACCACTGGATCCATATATTACCAATTACCCGAGGTTTTTTTTTATTTTTTCACAACAATTTTATTGATATTCAGTGTAACAAGGTCGTCACGTTAATTCATAATTTTTGCAATTGGCAATTGATATTTACAATTCCCCAAATTATTCTTGCAATTGTCTTTTATTGTAAATTTTTAAAGAATGGAGGGAACAATTAAACTCTATATCGTTGAAATAATTCCTCTTTACCCATCTTCTGATGAACCATATCGCCGTCTTGGTAATAAATGGTCGTAAGTACCAAAAACTCGAGAATGGAAATCAAAAAGTCGTATCTCCCAAAACAGCTGCAAAGATTTATTTTATGACATACTGTTTTTTTAATAAATTGGTTTTTAATACAGGGAAAGTTTAATGAAGTTGATAGTTATTAACTGAAGTTAATTTCCCGATAATTGTCTTCATTAATTGATAATTAATAACACTGATTTGATTGATGATGCGCGTACCAAGTTAATGTAAATTAGCGTCGTTTAGCGTCTCAGAATAAGACGATGGGCTTCATCGGTGACGATGACGTCTTGAATGATGATTGGGCATCAATTGAACTAATTGATGTTCCGCGGAACTGCTGATAACCCTGACTCGGTCGATAACCTTGACAGGATTTTTAAAATTGTGGACACTATTGTGAAAATCAGTTTTTACCCCATAACTATCTCAAAAATAGATAGTTTTCAATTCAAAATCCCATAAATCGATGGCAAACGATCTCACCTTCCATCTCCTATCGGAATTTTCACGCCAGGACCACTAGAATTGGAGATATGTTGAAAAAAGTGAATCTTTTCAAAAATGGCAAGGTGTACTGTAGAGGTTTGTTGGTGCTGGTGAGCAGCGCTGAGACGAACCTCTACAGCCGAGACCTCGTGTATGTGTGAGGTCCCAAGCTAGGCTAGCTCCGATGAAAAAATTGTTTCATCAGCGGGGAATCAAACCCACGACGTGGCGAGAGACCCGGGATTAAAAGAGTTGGCCTTAGCCAGCTGCGCCACGTGTCCAGCCTACGTTTGTGTGTTGTTCTTTCAGTTTATGGAGCGCATGTGCCGCTACAGTACCCCTTCAGACTTTGACTAAAAAAATTGAATTTTTTAAAAATACAAAAAATAATTTCTGACACATAATTTCCACTGCAAATGTCCTCAGCTTTTCAATGGAATGGCGAGAAACGACCTATCTCTAATATTTCTATCAATTTCAAGGGTTTTTCATGATATAGACATGAAAAACTCACGTGCACCCATTCTACCTTGCATGTCTATTATGCCCCACCTAGCCCTATGCAAGTTCTCTACCATGGCATGCGTTATTCACCATTTTTTGCTTTCAGTAAGAACTAGTAAAAACAAAAAGACGCAAGTGCTAGAAATATGACTCCCTGTTAGTAGTTAGTGGCACTTACGACCGTTTGTTATGTATAATTATTATTTTTTGATTCATGCAAACGTCCATGACACATCGATTGGAGTAAAAAAAAAAAGATACGATTTTTTGTTATTGTGCAATATTAGAAAATTTGAAAAATGTGCGCTCGTGACCATTTGTTCCTAAGGCGACGTGATATAAAAGTTAACTCAAAGGGGTAAAAAAGCTAGGCAGCTTCGGTACTGGGTGTTGTTGTGGCGCTTCGATAATGAGCCACTTAGCATTCTTCAGCGGAATTCAATGAGCGTGTAACTTAAGATATCTCGGCCGTCGACATGGATGACAAGACCATTTCCCCAATGGAGAAACCCGGAATGAGAGAAGAAAAAAGAATAAACGATAAAAATTGATAATTAATTTATACGCTAGTTAATCTTTACTCTCGTAGCTTTTCTATATAGAAACAAGTTGGGATAAAATTGGAGAGTAATATAGTGAAAGAGAAGAAAAGAAAATGAATGGAGAGGAGGCACCTGTCCCAAACTCGTTTTCATCCTTTGATTATCTTACATTATGCAAAATATATTTTTATCGGTGTTGCGGTGAAGTTAATAAACGGTTGTCAGTAAGTGGGTTGACATAATGCAAGGGCTATCACCAAACACACCATAGAATAGACATCTTTTTTTCCTTTATGAGATACAAAAGTGTTGAATATATCCTTGGGCAATTCATTCACGATGAACTCTCCTTGATACTTGCTGTCGTGACAGGGAACATGAACATACCTTGACAGTTCTAATCTCCTCGTCTATCACTATTTTAGACGTTTCATATGTCGCATCTTTTGCTAAATTTTCGATCTCGTCATCTGGAAATATCATTTTCATCTCGGTGTGACGGTCAATCTCTAAGTTACACATGTTGGCTACTAAATGAAAAAAGAAAAAAAAGTAGCTATTGATGCGATTCAAGTAATCGCACATGACTTTATTTATAATGAATGTATTCAGCTATTGACGATACAATTAGTCGATTTTCGATTTCTATGACCAAATCGTCGCCTTGGAAATAAAGAGGCACAAGTGCTGTGTATAAGCATAGCACTTGCACCCTTTGAACTCCAAGGCGACGAAATGGTTTTGAACTAAAAGATAATAATAGATCCCAGGGGCAACGATCTTTCATCGAGTTGTGTAAAGATAATGGGATTATTTAAAAATTAAATCCATCGATCGTGGCATTAATAACACCGATAAGAATCATTGCTTTTTTCACTGGCTCGAATGAATTTCTCATGTTGAAAGACGACTTCTGTGGCACAACTATTAATGGCGAGTTGAAATAAAAGTGAGTTTTGAGAGACAATGATCTTTAAAGATCAAATATGACAATTATCATGAACTGAGACAAATTGAATTGATATGAAAATACTATTGTTAAGAATACGAATTGATAGAGAAAGATGGACTCTTTGAATGTATTATAAATGATGAGAACACAGTCATGTTGGATTAGAGAAGGTGAAGAACTTGCTAGGGCGATTAAAGAAAGCGACATCGCATATGTCACAGCGTTCGCACGCCCCGGCAACACGCTACACTCGGTGGTAGGTACTCAGTCAAGAACGGATTCTATCCTACGTGATAGTCATCCGAGTCTGGCAGTCAGGATAATAGCGCAAGGTGCACTATGTTTCTAGTGAGATAAAAGCCAGAATTAAATCAAAATGGGTGAATGAAAAAACGAATTGGCGTTTTGATTTAATGGAAGTAGCACGGGTCGACTCGTTTGTCCTAGCGTCTGATGCTGGGCTTCGTGACTCGCTACTACATATAGCCACAAGTGCACATCCGCCTTGAAACCCGTTGCTCTTGTCTCTTGTTATAAATAATCCTGACAATACATTGCTGTGAATAGAATTTTCATTTTAATCATAAAATTTAATCAGAAATTGATTTATTTTTTCAATCATTTTTTTTATCTCTATAATTTTTCAAGTATTTCCACATGATTAAATTCAATTCAAACTTTCCGTTGCTGACTGGAGACAAGTAGCCACGAAAGAAGTTAAAAATGCAACGTTTTAGCAATGTTTAATGCGTCCCACGATAAACTGAGACACAAACTAATGTTCAAGGGTTTTGCGTACATGGCCCCGCGTGCCTCTAATACGGACACAGATATTTTACATATATATACTCGAGTGCCTAGATGAGGATGATAACATATTTGAATTGTACATTATATACCACGTACATACGTATCATGACTGATAAAATGTATCCAGCTACTGAGGAGTTTTAAATTCCGATGAGGTCGTATTTAATGAATGCACTTTGCACTATATATATTTTATTTTATTATTATTTATATAATGTTTTTATACGAACCTCTCTGGTACTAGTTAATGAAACGTCACCTGTGCCCTCGACGATATCTTCAAATGCTTCTTACATTTTTAATCCATATGAATGTGAAAGCCCCCGCCTTGGCTATTCCCATTCATTCATTAATTATTGAACGAAACTTGTTTTTTATCACCTATTAATTAACTGATTCATGATGCAGCCAGGTACAGTATACACTTGACTATTACCCCGTCAAGTATCTCTCGGTAGTGCTAAAGTTTCAAGTTGGCTCAATTAATAATTTAAATGCGAATATGAAAACCTATATTGCATCACTTGATACGAATAACAGAGATATTTAGTTTATTCTGTGAATTATTAGATGATCATGTGTCGATCCGACCTGCATACAGGTACATTTAATTCCACATGGTATAGAGAATTCATAGATTTTCTGATTCGATCGATCTCTCATAGTATCGATGAATTTTCAAGCAGCTTGAGCAATTTATTCGTTGTGCATCACTAACCCGCTCTTCTCTCTGGACCGAGGGCAAAGGAACAAAGAGTCCATGCTGACTCGGAAATCTTTGTTTTTTCGATTATAAGAAAGAATAATCACGCTGTACTAGCAACAAAATCAGCCAGTAATTTCCGGTTTCGGGCGTGCCTCTCTCGGATTCCGTGTTATTATTATAATGTACGGTGTCATATCTGTGAAATTTTCGTATCTCGAGTCTTTGGAAAGAGCCGCGCACACTTTGGTCTTGTTCTTGTGCAGAGCCTGCGGGTTCTTATGACCAAGAGATCCACCCACGAGGAAGCAGGCGCACTGCGGCAGGTGAGGTGTCACGAGGCGCGCGAGTAATATATCGTTAGCTTGCCATGTATAGTGGAGGTGGAATTTTCCGATGTGTGTATGTGGACGTAGCCACTACGGTGAGACCCCACGTTGTAGATATATATCCTATCCTGTGAGCCCCATGGCAATCCTCAAACCGGACGAGAGGACACGATGAAAGAAGGTATCATGAAAGTAAGATGCGTTCATCTTGATTTTTTTATTTGCTTTCGGTCAATTTCTAATGAGCAAGCTATTCATATTTTGGCCTCCCTTATTTAGATATAACCTCTGATATTTAATTCTAAAAACAGTTGTATGAAATATTGAGTATATTGAGTCTCGTGTGTAATTGGCTGTTTCTAACTAATTGGCGTTAGTTTGGGATTTATGCGGAGACAGGATCTGCCATGGTATTTAGTTTATTTCATTTTTTACTTTTTGCATATAGTCCATGTCATGCATTTCTGTTATACGCGTCTGGCCGAGCGAGGCCCCCGAAGAAATCCTCTCTTGCACATTCGATTGCCATGGTGATCATGCATATTAATAGGCTATCTACGAGTGCCTCTGGGTCTCTCTCTCTCTTGGTAACGAAACGCCGAGGTGATGAGCCACATTAAATAAATAAATATATATATAGGGGAGAGGGGGGTAAAATGAACCACCTAAGCTATTATACGCTTAAGAGTGGGACACATGTGTCAAAAATGTCAATAATATTATAAATATCACCAATCATCTATTTTGCACTCGCTTGCTCCAAAATTAGATTTATGAGAAATATGGGGGGTAAAATGGACCATGCGAAATTGAAAAAAAATTAAATTTGATCAGTTATTTGAGAAGTAAAAGGTTCGAAATGGAATTTCCTCGACAATTCCTTGAAAAGCTGAAGGAATTTCCATTGGAAAATATTCTCATTGTGTTTTTGAACAATTTCGGCTTTTTAACAATATCTGCGATTCTCTTGAGCGTAGCGATTTAGCATGCATCTTTGAATGAAAGATGAGATCATTCGTCATCAATTCATGCAGTTTTAATTTCTTTATGATTGATTTTTGAATATCTTATAACTCATTTTATAAAAATCAGGTTTTCTACTATATAGCCTACAACAAATGATGAAAGAAAGCTATAATCCCATAAATGCCCGGACTCTATCTATTCGTGTGGGCTTCATTTTCTTTTAGACTATTTTCGAAGACTATATTCGACGCCTTAGTAACAAGTAGCACTTATGAAGTGCCATCTTTTCAATTTTCTTATATTGCAAAGAATAAAAAGTAGTATCTTTTTTTTATTACACCAATCGCGATATCTTATGAGCTCTCCTTGCATGAATCAAAAAAAATTTATAAATAACAAACGGTCGCAAGTGCCACCAATTACTAACAGAGAGCTGGATCTGCAGCACTTACGTCTTTCTGTTTTTACTGCTTCTTACTGCAAGTAAGGAGCAATGGTGAATAACGCATGCCATGAGGGGGAATTATTTGTTTAGGGGAAGTGAGGCAAAATAGACATGGAGGGTAAAATGGATCCAGGTGAGTTTTTCATGTCTATATCATGAAAAACTCTTGAAACAAATAGAAATATTAGAGATAGCTTGTCTTTCGCCATCCCATTGAGAGGCTGAGGAAATTTGCAGTGGAAATCATCTATCAGAAATAATTTTTTTTTTTAATTCAATTTTTCTGGTCAAAGTTTGAAGAGGTACCCATTTCTCCAGTTCCATTTCTCAAAAATTCACTTTTTTCAACAAATCTCCGGCTCTATTGGTCCTAGTTTGAAAATTCCGAATGAAGATGAAAGGTGAGATTGTTTGCCATCGATTTATAGGGTTTTCAATTGAAGAAAATATCGATTTTTAAGATAGAGTTATGGGGCAAAAACTGATTTTTACAATAGTGTCGATAAATATCTTAAAAATTGATATTTTTACATTCAAAGGCCCATAAATACATGGCAAATGATCTCACCTTTCGTCTCGACTCGAAATTTCTACCCCACGACTGATAGAACCGGAGATATGTTAAAAAAATGAATTTTTTCAAAAATAGAGAGGGATACCCTTCAAACCTTGACCAAAAAAATAGAATTTCTGAAAAGTACAAAAAAATCATTTCTGTCACATGATTTCCACTGCAAATTTCCTCGGCTTTTCAATGAAATGACCAGAAAAATCTATCTCCAGTCATTTCATTCTCATGTCCATTTTCCTTCATTTTCCCCACTCTTAAAAAATTTTGAAAACAAATAGACGTAAGGACGTTATTGATTTTCCCCTGCATTAAAAAACAGTAGAAGCAAAGAGACGTAAACGTGGAAATATGGTTTTTTCCCTTTACATTGGTAGTAAGGTCAGTTTGTTTTCGGAATTGATAGGAAAAAATGTTCAGAACTCATAAAATAAATTTTAGCAGTGATTTGAGAAATACGACTTGTTGATTTTCATTTTCGAGTTGTTGGCACTTGCGACCATTTGTTACCAGGCGACGATATGCTGAAAGAAATGATTTTCATAACCATGAAAGAATAATTTCCTCAATAACGAGTGGTCCATTTTACCCTCCCATTGTCACTATCCAATTTTCGATGTGGTCCATTTTACCACCCCTGGTTCATTTTACCCCCCCCCCCCCCTCTCTCCTATATATATTAATGCATGTTGAATGTAAATCAATTGTAATACATGTTATATCACTCCTAGGAATGCCTACTGCTCATTACCATTTTGTCAATTAGTTTTCATTCAAATATGATTATTATAATTTCTTTATTTCCTGCAATGTTTCATTCGAATAGAACGTTGAAATGTGAAATTTACGTTCAACTCTTGTACAAAGATCGTCAAGTCAGTGCTGTATTATACACAGAGTTGTACGAGTTAGCCATTGCGGGCAAATGGGCACGGGAACGTGATATCCATTTCATAACACCCACAACGCGTCCCCGTGTGAACGCAATCATGGCTTTACGTAATCCAACAACCAAGCAGTAAAGTGAGGTCGCCCCAGTGCACCATGGAATTTGCGCCGTCTCTAACTACTCTAAGGAGTACTCAAACAGCTTTGTCCTCTTTCTAAATTAGTGAAGAACCGAGTAGATTACAAACATGACTGGAGGTTCTCCAATGGATTTGATAATAATTAATGGCATGTTAGAAGGGTATCTATATGTTTTAACAGTGTTCTTCAGATCTCTGAAAATGCTCGTTCTCATTTTCCATACGAATTATCACAAGTATATGCTTCAATCAGGATTGCTGCTATCACGAATCGTTTCCGGGATAACGATCGAATCTTTCGGATTGTGTTGAATCCAGCATTGAAGCATCCAGCCTCCAGTTACAATCTGATATACCTCTGTATGTCCAGTTGGCTGTATATACTCGATACCAAGTGTTAACACATGACACCAGTACTCGAGGCAACCCAGTCATTGGTATTCCTCTTCCTCTGCAATTTATTCACAGGTTCGCAGTACCACTGTTCTGTCAATTTTCTTCAACTATCGGCTGATAATGACTTGATTGTATTTCGGAAAATCAATTCCACGAGAAATTTTCTTCCATCGTTGGTCTTCGTTTAGAATGAATAGAAATTGTATTGGGAATTGAAAGTGCATCGATAATAACAGCTTTGTCTATTAAATCAGAAATTAATCTTGAATAAACTCTCATTCTTATGTTTACGTAAACATTCTCCTTTCAATGATTTTTTTTTTATAAAAAGATGATCATAACAATGCACTTAGAGTTAACTTTTTTTTATTTCTCATCCATGGAGACAATGGAGGTCCGTTTTCTCGCTTCGGACAATGGTCTTGCACAAAGTGCCAGTGTGGTCCCCTCGAGGGATCTATATAGTATACGTACATGGGTAATATCATTATCCATTGATCTTTATCGTCTCCATACACTCTAAACTATTCAGTGTGGCGACAATCCAACTGTAATCTTAACTTCCAAACTCTATTTTATTGAAGAAAGATGTTTTTTTTTGTCCTCTGCCCGTCCACTCGCCCGTCTGGCCCTCGAATTATAAAAATTTTGGCATTCAATGAGTAAATCAAAAATGTTGCGCAATACACTCGTATGGACAGTATGGAGAATTTGAAATAACGTGGGTCGTAGAAGAGCGTATATCCTCGTCTTGAAAAGAATACTCGTCCACTTAGTTGGAGAAATAAACTCGTAAAAATTCTTCATTTAGTATCCTCTTGCTCTTTCTCACTTTTCACCTTTCATTCTTATCAACGTGAGCTACGCGAATGTCCTGGGCGTGGGTGTGACGGAAGGAGCGCCCATCCCAGGAAGACTCATCTCTTTCAGACACACAGTACCGTAAGATATTCGAATACTCGTGTGTTACACAATCAAATGGATTTAATATACACAGCAACATGTTGTGGAAATTTCATGGGACTCGAAGGATCAGAGAAACAGGACAATGAAAATGACAGTAATTTCACAGAGATTTTTTTTCCTTGTCTTTGAGGCATGAGAATTTACTGGCAGAGAAAAAATCTCATCTATCTAATAAAATATATCATATTCTATGAATTCAAGTTGTTGTAGTTTACACCGTTGCGAAGATATTTTCCGTGGAATCTTAGAATAAATGCTGTGTGTCACCTGAGGAGGTATGAATGCGCTAGAAAACATGGATCGATGGTGTGGTGACAGAGGCCAGTATCTTGGTGGTGTGCTCGAGCACAGTGAAGAGGGCATCAGTATGTGCCGAGAAATGCGATATAATTAGCGGCAGGTATACGGTTCGTAAGAGTGCAGAGAAGCTGCATATATGTGTATTTTTGTTTTATTTTAGATGATTAAAAAAATGAAGGTAGTACATTCCCCGTTAAGTGACATCGACTCCTTTACAGTTTTGCTCTCTATCTTTCTCTCTCTGCGTGCCATGCAACTATCCAATTATGCCTTGGGGACAATTAAGTCTACTCCCGATACGAACTTAACGATCATTTTCTATACCATCATTGTACATGCTTGTTAATGCACTAGGTGGTACAAGCCAATGGAGAACATATTGTTCGCACGTGCATTACTTTGTCTTATCACATCTTTTGCTTTATTAAAATTGAAAATTTTCCGCTAACTAAATTTTTTTAATTACTTCCCCACTGTAGTAAATTTATTCGTTTTAATCAAGATTCTTTTCTTTAAATAGGAATTATTTATTTTTTTCAAATGAGAAATTACTTTATCACATCGAAATACGAATAAAATGATGAAAATCATTACAACTAATATCAAGAATGCAATCTCGATGCAATGAAGGAAAAAGAGAAAATAGTAAAGGAATAATAGTAATAAAAATGGAAGGAAGAAACGAAAAAGAAGAGAGTATTATGAGGCGTTATCAGCCACAGATCTTGCCACTATCGTCGGTGAATGGTCAACAACCTCTTTACCCTTCTCTTATATACTTGTGTCTTGCATCCTACTCGGCCGACTATACCGACGACGATACCGTTCTCAGCGCATATATAACACAGCATGTGTGACCATTGCGTATTATTATGGAGAAAAAAAAAGGACGAGTGATGAATAAAGGACAGATAAAGGAAGCATCAGGGATGCTTTTTTTTCGGTTTTGAATTACAATACTCGGAGGATTATCTTTTGGGCACAAAACATCTACATTGGCCATTTATACTGCAAGTAATTCCATAATGCAAATTAAAAGCAAGCTATTTTCATGCTTTTAAGATGCCCGCGCGTTGCCAATACGTATTCTCGTATAGGAAATTTTATTGGGAATTGATTAAATAAATATCTCATATTAAGAGTCGCATAAGAGAACTCGAGAAAGTTTCCTCAAAGTGGCATGCAAGTGACCCTCAGGGTGACATGCGAATACATATGCAGTCAATAAATGTCAATATTTAATCGTCAAGTACATTCCGCGTGTAAAAATATTTCAATACATAATTTTTTCCTTCTCATGAGATTTTTTTTTCTCGAAGAGGTAAACGAGTGTACAAATTTATTTTACCACATTTGATATTACCGACTATCGTAATATACATGGGGGAAATATGTTAGAGGGCATTTGAGAGAGAAGAAGTCCTCGTGGATAAATTAGATAAGCCACGCGAATGGAGTGTGACGTTCCCACGAGCGACGCGGCGTGCGCTGCAAATTTATGGACGTGTCACCTACCGATCGGAGAAGCTGCTTAGCGTCTTTCATTTAAGACAGAGACGAGAATGTGTGTGTGTATGTGTGAAAGAGAGAGAGAGAGAGAGAGGGACTGATGCGTCTCATTCCTGGTATCTTTGCACGAATTTACGTGTCTCGGTGCTGAGGTTTACGATCAAACGAGATGAGCATATTGGTTAGAAGAAAAAAACAGAGAAATATAACTTTCACCGTCGGTGACTCTTACAAACATGAAAAAAAAGAAATGTTCTATTTAATGGTAGATATTTTTCGCTGGGGCATTCCTTTGATTCCGTTGATTTGATTATATGGGAAGAAAATTTATGCTTTTCTAAACATGTATAATTCAAAAAGCATGAATCGTTGACACTTGACCCTACCTTGCTCTATATTATATAATATACTGCAAGTAGGCGACATGAGATATTGTCAGTAATCCCATGGAAAATTTCGGGTAGAAAATATTCTTTCGATAGGAAATTTTCCCAGCACAATGTGGAACTATCAAGAGAATTTCATCTTCAGGTGTTTCATCAGAATCTCGGAAATTCGCTCGTGGAATTGGGCTTTTTTTTTTTGTTCAAAAAGAAATGAATCAGGACACCTTGCATGTCGACTACAATCCATTTGACACCTTGGAAAACACGAGGGCAAGGTCGTGCAGTTCGGGATTACACTCTATGTTAGAAAAGTAAACACGGTCTCGTGACGGCGATTTTTCAAAACAACTGGTTACCTCTCATAGTGTGTTACCTCAGTGTGAATCGTTTTGCCGAGGGTCATCCTCGTGGTTGACACGACAATCAGGAATGGCACGATTCGACATGTGGCGGAGCCTCGTATTGTTTCACACGTGCCATGGACCTCCTCGGTACCTGATTGAATAATTACGTGTCTATACGGAAATTCCTCAAAATTCTCGATGAAACTTCAGGAGCAAGATGGAAAAAAGTTTATAATAAATTCTTCTCCACATTTCCAACTGGTTTGTTGACACGGTAGCCATTTGACAGGTGTCATGCCCCTCGGCATGGGCACCAGGACACCGAGATAACTCGTTGATACATGCAAGAGTATTCCAACTCGGAGAAGAGAAACCGAGTGAACGAAGAAGACGAAGAAATATAGAATACCTTTACAGAATACCTTTACGTCGCAGACATTTAATCGCCGAGCTGGAAGCTGAAAATTTTGATGATTCGAGAGCTCCTAGTCAATTGTTTCATTTGTTTAATTAATTTAAAAAATTTCCATTATTCATTTTCACTTGAAATATAAGAAGAATCACCGACAAAATATACTTGGCATCTCCTGACTACATACTCTCTGCTAATGGAATTACTTTAGCAGGGTGACACAGCAATTATTGAGTGAATTTCGCTCGACTTGTCTCCCTCCTCTGGCCCTTTGTTCATTCACTCGGAAGTAGAGTGTCCTGACACTCCCCATCGATTACTCCCTGTCGTTTAACCCGATGAGAATTCAAAAAGCAGACCGAAACAAAAATCATCATGTCTGTCAGCGAGTTGAATTGAACAGAAATAAGAAGCGGAAAAAGTATTTGCTCGTCGACGAGCAAAGACAAGGCTGAATTTTTTCGTCTCGTCGCGAGACATCACAACAAGAGTTATACAGAGTTCGAGGCAGTGACAAAGATTCGTTATTCCTGTATCCTCGCGTCTAGTGTGGCAGTAAAAGAGAAACAACCTTCCACGTTTACCTTCATGGCAACATGGTCGTCATGTAATGCATACGTGTTCACGTCAAATATAGAGAAATATAACACGTGGTCAAATTGTATTCTTGTGCCACCCGGTTGACGTCCATGTATCAATGCCCATTACAATCTTGGTGCCAGCGAGAGAGAGACAAGGAGAAACGAAACGGGAATAAGGAAAAATATGCGATTTATGCGGGCATGTCTCCAGTGACAAGATTTCACGATCGAGATGCCCCTTCAATCTGATAATGATACAGCTTGTTGGATTGATCGACTCGGTGCGAGTACGACAGATTTTCTGCCCTGTCATATGGGTGACAGTGAACGAGTCATACATCACATTGAGAAATAAGACGAAACTGACGAGCTAATTAATTGTGTATATTTTGGTTTTTCCATCAACTCGCCAAAATAATGCCGTAATATTTTAATCAAAACCAAATACTGGCTTCGTTAATGTGAACAAATGAAAGAAATGAAATCGTTAAACGATCGAGAATTAGATGCGATCCTTTTGCTTGGCCGGAGGCCATTTCGATTGAACGCAGTAAGAGCGAGGTCAGATCGTTATCATGGTGAGAATAAACGCCGCAACTCGAACTGCATTAGACCATTCAATTTTCTTCGATTCAATATTTTAATTGTTGAAACTATCTCTTTCATTTAGAATGCCTTTCTTTTCTCCCCTCTCCTTTCTCATTTCCTTTTATTATTTTCGATTTGGGTATTTTCAATTGCCAGAAGGAGTATCGTCTTTTTTCTATGCCCCCTAACGTAGCATAACTCATGTAGAATCATGCTACGAGATTCTTGGCTCGCATATTATATTCATTGAACCCCTCCTCGTAACGCCGATATTAACGACACCCGGTGGATCGTAAGGTTGTCACCCAGGCCAGAAAAAAAAGGGTGTTGTATTCGAGGAGAAGATAGCGCTTTCGAGTCAGTGTTATAGTATCCATCCATGAGTTTTGAAGACCAGATAAAACTTTTTTTTTTTAAACGATTAAAAGCTAAAGAGGCTCGTCCACCAAGGTTAATTGCATAAATTTTTAAACGCTTAGATGTCTTGATCCGACTCACTACAACAAGATGAGAAATTTCTTGGCCAAGTGTACAAGGAAAAACTTGGCAAGATATTTACTTTGAAGTAAAGTGCAAGCTTACAATTTCTGTTCAATAATCATCAACTCTAGTGGTATCCACGTGTTGGTGAAATGAATTTCACTTGATCGTGTGATAGCTCTTGTGGAACGCAGGTCCAATGGGGACAAGTGTGAGCAAAAAAACGAGTCGTTTAATGTCCGTACGTATTGGTTAATGGTTTCTTTCATATTTATACCTCACCATGGACATACATGTTTTCTTTGCTATTTTCTTCTTTCATCATCTCTTTCTTTTCTATTTATTCATTTTCAAACATCTCCTCGTCATCGCACAGAATGCCAGTATACTATAGCAACGATCAGAGGTACTCGTGATTACTGGCGTATTACTTCACGATGGTTTTTGCACATTACGTGTCTTCAACTTGTGGTGTGTAGTTACCTAGAAAATAACAAGACCTCTGCTGGCATCATGCGGGACAAATATTGCCACCATGTGGAGCCATCAATGATAGTTTGCTAGCTGCCAGCAGGACTATGCTACAAACTATTAGCTGAAAATACGTGTAAAGAGCATTGGTCTTGGAAGACTACTGCGCAAATTATATATCATGTCATGTCTTCTTCGTGCACTCTACTGCATGTCCACTGTATACGTCAACATGATCACTAGAAGGATGGTTTGGTTAATCATTATTGTATGACTAACAGATTACCAAAAAAAAAAGACACAAAAATTATATTCTCAAATGATCTAAAGTTTCTGCATGGTCAATGAAATTGTCTTTTCATGTATGCCTCTTCTACAGTCTCTATTAAATAGAATTTCACATTTCTCAACTTTAGGAAACAAGGAAGTGATTTAAAATGATCGATTTACGTTCATGAGATTACTATTCCACTGGTGAATATCGTGCACATGGTTGTTTCAGGTGATGGTCGACAGTGCGTGACGCGACGGGTGACCACAACAGAGGAGAAATGCCGCTGCTCGTACAGTATACTACTCGGCCTCTGTGCAAGTTCTATATATATTGCAATGCCACATCTCACAGTCTCACAGAATTTCATGTGCAAGTGAATGCTAATGTTTGTAAATAGCAATAGTTTTAGTATTAGTATTTTTCTGGAATTTTTTGAGTTCAACTGGGAACAGGTGGTTCATTGCTCGAGTAAAATGTAATTAACTGTATGGTATATTGCTTTATCTCGGAAATTGATCGACAATTCTTGAGATTATCTTCGCGTAAATATGACATTCTTTACGTATTTTTTTTTATTTTCACACACACTCTCTGAGAGGTGATTGTCATTAGATACTCGTTGAAAAAAAAAAAAAAAAATTGACGTCAGGATAAAATTAATTATTGATAGTTATTCTTTAAACATGTAGAAATAGAAAAATGAATTTAAATTCGTGAGAAAGTTCAAGCTAATGCATTAGAGGAAAATGTTCTGATGGTAGAAGGTGGAGAAGGTTCTGGCTCGCGTGATATTGGTAATTACGAGAGAAATAAAAAAAAGTATAAATTGAAAATAAAAAGTACAGAATCGAAGCACATACCTATCGACACAAGTATTTTCTGTTCTCACCTTTTAAAATTTCAAACAATATTATACACATACTTATACGACATTGGCACCCTCACAGAGCTATTCGCCGAGTTCACGGTTGTTATACATGCTCGTATCGTGCAAGTAAACGCCTTGCGTTTCACCCACTTACGCGCTAAACACCCGGCGATTTATCGCATTTTCTTAGGCACCATCAAATCTCAACTCGCATGTGAGAATGGAGGGTGAAGACTCGTTCGATTAAAGGAAATAATTGATACATGAAGTATCTATTAATGATTCTTGGGAATATTCTCAACTGCAAACAGTAAAAATGCTCCAAGAATTCGCACTTGTATCTCTCTTCGTCGAGGCTCTTCTCGCTGCCTCTTGCGGTCCGAGAAAAATCGCCCAGATGAAATCACGGAGTGAGTCTGGACGATGAAGAAGAGAAGGAAAAAAGAATCATGACAATTAATTCACCGTGTCGTCTACAAGGGAATGGAATAAAAAACAAACCCAGCTCATGTGGCTCGGCTTGCATTGTTCCCATTGTTACAAGTGTCACTTTGGTTAAAGGTCCAACATTGCTTTTACAGTAGTGGCCCAACTTGCTTTACGTATCACCATGGCATAAAATGGACACCGAGTCGTTTTTTTTCTCCTCCATTCTGACCACTAGCGGTGTCGGGTCACCGTCAGATGACGCTCGATAAACTACAGAACAAATTGGTACCACCCGAACGACGACTCCTGTTGGGGGTTTTTGGTTAGCACCAAGATGCGTTAACGATAAAGAGTCGTCTCTTGTCGATAAATACGATACTACGAATTGAATAAAAGAAAAAAAATCGTCGGTATTGAGTATAAAGGAATTGGAAAAAAAAAACAAAAGAGATTCAAGGGACGATTGTCCTAGGAGTTTCTCGGCCCAGTCGTCCGTTAATTTCAGTGGAACATCTATGCAGAGTGACACTCGCTGGCTCGATGAATCGTAGGACAGGTAGCTTGTCTTTTGAAAATAAACAAGAGGACACATGAGAACTGGTACTCTTCATGTAATCTCATCCTACTATCTACAGGCTGAAAAAATTGATATCGGAGAAGACGAGGTAGAAAAAACATGAGTGAATTTAAAACAAATACATTTGAGTTTTGATTTGATTTATATTATTAAAAAAGTCGCTCGAAATGAGTGGAAATAATACAAATAGTATTTCTGTTAGTAAATATATGGCGAAATGCTACTTTTTCAGGTGAAAATCAAGCTTCTAACCCTTTACGAAATTGAAAAATTTCTCATTTCCAGGAATATTGCCGGTTCTATTGATCAGCAGTAGCAATTTGAGGTAGTCCTGAATGCAAGGTGAGATCACTAATTGTTATGAATTTATGAAGCTTTTTTTTTCATTATTCATTTCTGAGATACTTATTGGGCGAATAATAATTTTGACAAAATGGCCCCATGAAGACGACTTGCGAAAAATAGAACCAGTCATGTTCTCAAAAAAATGAATGAAAAAAACAAAACGAAAATATAAAGGGTTTAACTGTTTATTTGTGGCCGAAAAAAATTGAATTTTTAAAAAAGTCAAAAAAATTAATTCTGATCTATTTCATCAACTGGAAATTTTTTCAGCTCTTTAATGGCATGATTAAAAGAAATCTCAAGGCGTTTCATGGAAATGTCCATTTTACCCCATTTTTCCCTACATGCTAATTTTTTAAATAATTGATTTGCTAAAATTCCTCCCATTTGTGCCTTCTTGGAATTGAATAGCATGAAACAATTTTTGAATCATTAGTATTAGAATTCTGCAAGCCGTAAACTTGGTGGGTGACGAAGCCATGTAATTCATTCTCCTTGGTGCTACATGCTGAAATAAATACATTGACTCGCACTAGCCGCAGGCAAGTGAAGAGATTGAAATTAAAATGAAATAAAAATCACAATAATGAGATAAAATCATGAAAGAACTAAAAAATTGATTGAGCTGCCTAGGCAAAACTGTTTCAATGCAACGGAGAGGGTCAAGTTTTTATAGTACGGACTTGTTCTGTTCGAGTAAATTCTCTATATTTAAGAAGAAAATCGTTTAAACTGCTGGGCAAATTTTTCCTTCGTGCTGTCCTCATTAGTGCAACCAATCAGTAAATTTAAGAGTGTTGTATAGCTGAAGGCTGGTTTCGTCTTCTCTCGGGGGAAACCATGATCCATAATTTTCAAATGACGAGAGACCAAATAAATGCATGTTATAAACATGTCTCTCCGTTTTGTTGTTTACAAATTTTCTTTATTTTTATTTAAACCAAAAGAAATGGTTCACAGGATCCAAAGAAATACTCTCATACACTCTCGCATCTTCTGGTGACTAATGAAGCATCTTTCCCGGGGTGCTTTATGCGGTTAGCCCTCAAGCCATTCCCGTTTCAGCAAATTACAACCATTAGGGCCACTTATTTTCGCTGCGGCGATCATCGAAATGTCCATTCTCAATGGAATGCAACAGTGTGTGTGCGTGCAATTTACGTTAAATTAAACGAGCTGAATCAATTATCAACCATGAGAAAGTGCTACAAGGAAATAGTTCTCTCAATAGAAAAAATGCCGAAATTACTTGGAATAATTAAAACCATTTTTATTATCGTTCAATGAGAAAATTCGTGACTGGGGATTTATTCAATTTTCATTCGAGTCTTTGACGAGGAACCGCTCTCCAGTAAATATAGCACATGATTGTCAAAGACGAAAAAAAAAGTTATAAAAACACTTGAATTTCGCTCGGCCAATATTTACTCGTCTTGCCCCAGTCGTCTTGACTGGATTCACAAGTATATTTACACGGGATCATTTTGAGATTTTTTAATGACCAAGTAATAACAGAATATTGAAGGCCCATTGGAATATCAACTTTCTGATTGTTAACGATAACATGATAATACTCCAATCTGTTCACTACAATTCAAATTCAGTTTGAATCACTTACAGCATTAATAGTATTATTAATATAAAAAGCCAGGGAACTTTCCCAGCCATTGGAAAATACTTTAGCCTTTCACGCGCGTACATTGGATTCACGCACACCCACTATGGGTTTTGATATAGAGTTGTGCAAGCAAATGGAGACTCGTTATCGTGAAAGTGCATTTAAAATTTCTTTATTTATTATTGAAATGGTTGATCATCAAAGGCCTATTTGGTTGGCTTGATGATTGGTGGTTAATTCAATTAAACTCATGTGGTGGTCTCTCCAGTTGGTTGAAACTACGATGAAAAGAAAAGAAGCAAAGATAAAAATGAGAAACAGTTAAAGATTACATTGGACTACCAGGCTCGATTTGTTATCGTAAACACCTGCCCCCTCGTCTCATTTCAGGACAATAAAACTCCTATCTCGATCTCTACTATACCATCAGAGGCTTCAGGTCCCCTTATACAGTTTCTCCATTTCCATTCTCATATCACTGTACTTTCATGATTCTCAACAGGAGAAATATAATCATGTATATTGCGTTACCAACTTATAAATGTTTTTTCATTGTTCAAGCTTAAAAGTTTTTAGTCTTGCATGATGAAAAAAAAAACTCTGTCCAAATAGTACTGTTTTTGTTTTTTTTTCTTCCATTTTCCATGCATTTGGTGTCATGTTTCAGTTGATAAAATGATACTAATAATAATAACCAAATTAACTACAGAGAAATTTACGTAATTATCGATAAATCCTTGGTATTTGCCCTTCAGATGAACATATATGCAATCGTATTGTGTCCTTCATCTACACAGGCATGCTCTTTGGGTGTTGTATTTTCTCTAACGGTGCCCCGTTAGTCCGTATCATGTGTGAGGGCATGAGCCCTATAGAAATACATGGTATGTATCATGGGCACTGGCAACCGAATGGATAAAGCCGAAAGGCGAATAGAGAAGAGGCGCATTGGGTATAACGACGAGCCCGGGTAATTTACTTGTCCAGCCAGCGGCAATGTCTCGTTAACTCCCGATCAGGAATTAAGGAGATCGATAGCTAGAGTGTGCATACAGTGAATCACCGGGGAACGTACCAAAGTGGTATATACGCTTCTCCTCGTCTCTTTTACTGGGACATGCTTCTCAAGTTTAATTTTTTTATTCCTCTTGATTTTCTTTTGGTTAAAGATCTTGGCGAACGTATATGGATATGTTTACACCCTTTCTGATCTTAATTGGTCCATGTGCCAAGGCGGTATGTGCCGGACGTGCCTCAGGGAGTCTTGCATATAATCCGTTAGGAATTGACAATTGCTAGTGGTGCCTCATGCGAAGACTTGATTTTCTGTAGTGTCATGGTGGCGCCGACGAGGGATCGTTAATTGGATGACGATAAATATACTCTATTAATGATATGAATAAACATGAATGGAAAATATTTATTCAAAATTGAGAGTTGCGAAATAAGTATCTCTATACCGAGAAAATGGGCATATTATTCCGATTGAAAATGATAAAATACCTTGCCATGTCCTGTCTAAATTATCGGAATCATGATTGTCAGGTGGTTTAATAGATGGACCCATTACATATTACTGGAATAGTTCATTCAAGTCAGTTTATCACTCATGTTGTAAAGCTGCTTTATTACTATAAACGTCGAAACTCTGATGCATTTACAAATTTTGATAGTCAAAATGACAGTTGGATATGCACTACAACTGAATATTGAGATCAATGCATTCATCAATATTATAAATGCCCATAATTGAGATGGTTTTTGACATGTAATATTGCTAAATCCTCGTGAAAATTAAATTTGAATTTACATTGAAGCATACAACATGGAAGTGCTGGATATAATTCGATACTTTAGAAGCGTAATCATTTGAAGCAAGATTAAGTGAAAAAAAACCATGAGGGATAAAATGAACACATGTTAACTGGATTTCCATGTTTTACACGTGGTGACAATCACTCGAAATCAGTGAAAATATTTGAGATAGAATTTCTGTGATGATTTCATCGAAATTGGACAAATTTGAAGAAAACAGCTGCAATTCTATAATCGAGCTGTATGCCGATTGATATATTTGCAGAGCTCTCGGAGCACTTGACACACGCAATTATTGTATGATAGGGACGATTAGAAACTGGTCTATTGCCATGCGAATGTTTTGTATTCAAATGAACCTGGCAGCAAGTTTAGTATTTAGACTTGCAACATGAAGAAAAACACAGACTCGACTCATGAATCTTGAATTCTAACAATTCACCATTTCATTGATTATAATGAGCTCGTAGCGTATCTGCAAAATTTTCCACCGCCATATTTAATCTCCCAGCAACAATTGCTCCATTCACTTCTGTCAAAAGTCTTCCCCAACATGCGAAATTACTATTCCACGTCGTATTGTGAATTTCATTACTATCATGATCACGGAAGTTTTTAGCAACAGGACGATTCTTGTAGTCAGTTTTGAAGGACGTAGCCAGTTTGAGACGAGGTACAGATATACCCTGACCAGTTACGGTAGATTGTGATAAGCTTGACGAGGACACGCTTCCAAGTGATTTCGTCATGCTCAGGTCAGACTGATATTTCTTCTTGTCGAGTGATTTCTGACCATATTTAAAAACTGACGTACTGAAACAAAGAGTCTCTTTGCCCATGATTCTTAACTCGGCATTTTTTTTCTTTAACTCGAATATTTCCTTGTCACGTGCTTTAAGAATAGAGAGAACTTCCTGGGCTCGTAATTCGTCATTCCTAGCATTTCTGCAGAAAAAAAAATTAATAATACAAATTATAGTCAGACATATTAATTTATAAATAGAATTTTCGAATGACTAATTGGAGGTAGGTGATTAATAACTCGAATTCGAAATGTGAAAATTTCCATGGGAAAAAGGGGAATGGGAACTTGTGGAAAGCTGGGACGAGCCTAGAGGAAGACTTTAAAGTGCTCGTGCGAAAACTGAAATAAATTACTGGCAAGTAAAAGAGGAAGGTAGTGAAGAGTAGAAAGGGGAAGGGCAGGGGGGAGGGGGGGAGAAGGTGCATATTTAATTCGAGCAATTAATGCCGTCTTGTAAAACACGCCACCGTGGAGAGGGGTGAGAGTCAGCGGAGGAAGCAAAGCCATCCAGTTACTCCTACCCTGTTGGTCTTCATCCACCCTCTATCTTGGTCTGTTGCCTCGTTGTTCCTTACGCTTTCTCTTTCGCTCTCTCGGTAGTAATGAGCCCGATAAATCAACTGCCAACGCGCTTCTTAAAGTTCGGGAGAACTTTAACATGTGGACTCGTTGTTGCGTGGAAAATCTCAAGAAAAAGCTTATCCAAACTGAATACTGCCAGTGCTTTTATACGCCACGTAATTTCAGACCATAAAATTATTAAAATGGTCGCACTCGAATAATTCAATTCAATGAATGGTACTGCAGTGAGTGATGCAACAACATGATTTCGAAAAATTCAATCTTCAAGTGTTTCATTGGAATACCCCAGCATGATTATTCAAATGAGCTAATCCTTGTGAGCTACTTTTAAATGTATGGCCGTTTGGGAATTATTATTATTATTTTGTAAAAAAGAGACTGCACATTGCCCCACTTGATCCTTGGCATATTGTGGGCGTCCGCGAGTTTTTTTTACATAAACATAACGACTCGACCAAAAATTCCCAGTACAGAAACCATAGAGGGATGGGGGAATGGAGATTCATTAAAAGCTTGCGATCGCATTTGTTCGCAACACGCCCCAATTTTTCAATTAATTAATGAGATTCGTTTCAAGAGATTAAATTACCATTTTTCTACCGGAAATTCTCAAGTTGTAAAAATGATGCTTTCCATGAAAATTAAGATTTATTTCCAATCGTTCTACTAGAACTTCTACTTGCCACCTTCCAAATAATCATGATTGAAGCATCTCATATCAATGAAATCGTATACTAGGCACAATTAATTCCCAATATCGTTGTGACTGGTGTCAAGTTCATCTATTGCATGTAATATGGTTTATTAAAATCACAATCAGAATGAGAGAAGGGTTCGGCGAGTCCAGTTGACCACATTTTCCCTATTCTGGGACGTTATATAGCTCGACACGAGTACCTGAAATGAGGGACAACGCAGTTCAAACCAGAGGGTAGAGATGGAAGTAGGAAGAAGTCATATGAGTGGTTTATACGAATACCTCGGGACCTTGACCACCGGGGATTACTCTAGTTGGTAGAGAGGTCCTCGACGTAAACATCTATAGACCACTGTGCAAGGTGGATATTCCTAGAGAAAATGTACAGTCTACGGGTAAACCACCCTCTGGTCACGGACTTGCTTTCTGGATTAATGTTATTGCTTTGGCAATTCCCTTGGTCTCGCGTGGACAAAGCAAGATTAACGAACGAAATTCTAGTGGCGTGCCAGTTGCACGTTCTCACTCTTAACTATTTCATCAGGTTCATTAAAAAAATAATGGGGAAATGAAGTTTCCCAAAAGCAATTTGTAATCATCATTTTCTAATTCAATAATTTAACATGATCTTTCATGATTAACCTTAAGGGGGGGGAGGGGGGTAGGGTATTTAATTTTTTTTTTCTCGATTTTTTGAAAAATTTTGAGGTGAAAGTACCATATTTCAGGAATATTCTGTGAAAATTTCAAGTCGATCCGAGAAAAATTGACGGTAATACAGCATTTTTAGTATGAGTGGTTTAGAATCGAGCTCAAATCAAAACTACGCTTCCAAGCAAAGGAGGTCACGTTGGCCAATGACAAGAGTGGCAACGTATTCTGGACACCTCTGATGATAGTTTCATATTGTGCGGACGCGGAATTGACGACTCTATGTAAGTAAAAAGTTTAAATTTCAAAATTCAAGTTCAAACTTCAAATCGATTTTCCCACAACTTGCTTTTTAAAAGTCGGTGGACACTCTCACTCAGAATCTACTAAACCGATCGATTTGATTTTTTGCACACTTTTTTAAAACATATCCAGCGAGGTAACGCTGTCGAGTTTTTTTTTATTTTTTTATTTTAAGTATTTTTTATAGGAGCTTGAATGTTGGTTTTTTAGTCGAAAATTGGGTTTTTGACTTAAAAGTGCAACCAAAAATCCAAAAATGTGAAAAAAAAAATTTTCTCGACAGGGTTACCTGGGTAATCTTATAAACTAACGGAATCACTTCGCTTTTTTCGTTTTAGATGATCCAGTCTTGAGTTCCGCTGTCCACCGCAAAATGCTTTTTTTCCGAGGCGCCTGACAAGAGTTGCTCCAACTGGCTCAAATCTTTATATTTTTCCACGAAAATTTCGCAGAGTCTTCTTGAAATGTGACTTAAGAATACCCCATGGGAACAACATCATTTATATCAACTGTTTCGTCAATAAAAATTCATAAAAATATGCCTTTTTTTGACCGAATTAACCCTACCCCCCCTTAAAATCCTACTGCATTTGAGTTGTATAAATTTACTATACTCTCATGCCATTCGATAAATAATCAATGTTGTCATCCACGAAGCCAGTTATACTGTTGGTCAATCCCCGTGACAACGATCTAACCGCTCAGTTTGCCGTCGTAATTAAACTCGGCCTAATGAAGCCCCCCCATAACGTTCTACATAAGAGTAGGCAATTGAGAGCAAATTATCGCATAACTACACATGAGATATCTTTCATCTGGATTGTCACGATTCGCTTCCTCGAATGATTTTTTACTCTACCAATCAATTTTAACGGAATAAAAACAGTGATTCATTGCCTTTCTCATATTCGAATATTTCCAACACGTCATTGAGCTCTTGTAATCTAAGTCATATAGAATTTCTATTTTTTTCTTTCGTTTGCCAAATGAATGAAAGAATAATCAGCCAGAATGGAGGAAGAGGAAAAAAATAGGGAACAGTGGTCGTTAACACCTACCCGGACAAATCACTCGATTTTCTCGGACGATTTTCTCATGGCACGTCCAACAAATAAGGAAACACCATGTATCACCCGAGGGAGATGACAAGGGCTAGTGCAGAAGGTAGAGAAAGAAAGAGAGAGAGAGTGAAAAAGAAAGGAAAGATATACTTTCCAGTGGAATAGACTCGTCCTCTTTAGTGCAAGTGAGATAAAGGCAACGTGGTTTATTGCCCACTGGTAATGACGAAACAGATGGTCTCTTGGTGGATTGAGAGAGACAGGAGAGAGAATTTTCCCTCGTATCGCATGTGAAACTGTCCCACAGGATGAAGAGAGAGTAAAAGGAGAAAAAATGAGATCTAGTGGAATAGAGTTGATGAAGTGAAGCCATCATTGGTGCGAGACAAAACCAAACTTTCAAAGCGACTTTATTACCTCAACGGCGCATACATGCGCGGAAACTTGACATTAAAGCCAAACTAGGAGTATTCTCTCAAATTTTTTTAGTATGAAATCAATCAGGGAAAGAAAATAAGGAAATACTATTATCTAGAGGTATCAATCTTGATTCAAGCCAAGAAGAAAATAACGTAAACAGAATTCGAATTTAAAATGCAACTGTGACTCAATTCAATTATCTCAATGGCTCGGATATTTCGAATGAAAAGTTACGAAAAAGCTACGAGACTCGTTACAAATATTCCGAGGGAAAAAATGAAAATAGCATCAACAAAGATGAGTCTACTTGGCATCGGTAGAATGTATCGATACTCCAATTAATAAAGCCGCTTCTGCAGCTCCGCCTACCTCTCGTCTCTCTTTTGCGGTGAGATTGGTTATAGAGCTTACCGCTTTGGTGCACACCGAGTTTTGTAACATCCCATTGCACGCGAGAAGCCGCCGTTGGTGTTTGCGTGATGAGACATTGTGATAGCAGCGTCCTTTCTTTCGCACGGAAGGCGTACTTGAAAATAGTTTTAGAAAAGACCGCAAACATGATTTGGTGAGATGCCTCATTTATTTTCTCTAAATTTCTTGGCTCCTCGGTTTTTTCAATTTCGAATCACTAACGATCAATAAAATGAATGAATCAAATTAATTCAATATCAATAATTGCAGTGCATTTAGAGGGTCACAGTTGACCATGTTACACGGAGAGATAAAAAGTTGAAAAATTCCCCTTCTTTCCGGGGAATCATGTAGCCAACGAGAGACTCAGAGAGTAATTCAACGATATTAAGCAAAAATAACCATCGAGGGCCAGTCAAGTGTTTCTAGCATGAAAATATTTCTTGTCAACGCTCGAAATTTTTTCACTCCCTCAGTAGAATTTTTCTACTTCCAGAGGAGAATATTTACCTTGTTGTCATTTCGGTACCTCATTGCCATCTGGTGTGGGAATTTTTCCTCGACTTTCCCGGTAAAAATTTTACTTTTTTTCTCTCCGTGTAATTCACACTTGACCATGGTCCAGTGAAATTTATCGACGATTGGAGAGGTCATGCTGCGGAAAAAAAATTACTGGGCATGTCCAAAGGCCATGATGCGCGAAAGAAAGATGAAAATTAGCTTGAGGCGACACCTCTCTCAAATATGTGCCTCCTCGCGACCCGGACATGCCACAGCCAGTACATGTATGTGGTATTATGAAGGAATACTAACTCGAGTATCTACAGTACCGTTTTAGAGTTACGGAAGGCCATTGCGATAAGACGATGGCTTGGCAAGAATTTTTGCGACGAAAACCGGCTCCTTGGTTGCTCGTCACGCCTTCTTTACTTCTGCTACCCTCTCTTTGCTCTCAGATCGACACAGATTATTGCTAGATTCTCGTGAGTCATCGTGCGGGAAAAATAGAATTTGCCCCTCTCGTCTGACTCGTCGTAGTAATGTAATTTAATAATCATATAATATGATTTTTCGTTTTAAATTTATTCGATCTTTCCATAAAGAAATAGAAATTAAAAGAGAGAATATTCGTAGCAGGGGAAATGTATTCTAGTTGATTTAATCATTGAATACGAGGATCTAAACGATAATTTATATGGCCGCATAGAACGTCATCAGCGAGAAAATATGAACACGAAAGTTTAACCAAGGGAACTACTATGTTCTTAACGAAGTATTCATCCGCCTCTCGATCCTGATCTGACCCGTAATCCAATGGCTGCAAGTGTGTACTGGATATATATATATATATATATATATGTATTAGCTGCACTAGACGACACATAAGCCAACGTAAATTCTATCTCATACTCGATATGAAGTAACGGTAGTATGTCGTTAGGACTACTGGAGTGCATTTACAAGAAGAAAGGTCAATCGTTAATAATTAGAGAATTATAGAATTTAATGAGAATCAAGTTGAAAATGTCATGAGGTTTCCACTGCGAGACAAGGCGAGGTTTTCTTATTCTCATTTGCTTTTTTCATCTGCAAACGATGACTGGACGGTCTTGTTACGACCCCAAGTCCATGGCCCGTGGTGTAAACTAGACGCGAGGGAATTCCACGTTAAGAAGCCAGTGATTAATGATATCCAGGATCAAAAAAGATCGTTCACCCCTCTAAATTGACGTACAGAGAACATTACGAAAGGTTGTGGATTCGATGGCCGTTGCACACGTTGCGGTAATTAATTCCAGATTATTTTAGGCTTAAGGAGATGATGAAGGAATTTGAAATTTTTCAAGTGATTTCATAAAAACACTGAAACTGGAGTAATATTTCAAAGACGTCACTACAGAGTGTTAAATGTATGGAGGTAATACGACTTGCGGTAGACAAACTTGGGACAAACGTATGACAACTACCTACTTGTCACGCAGATGACACTAGTAATGAGTGACATGAATGTTCACTATTTGAATTCTGTATGTTTGAAAATACGGATAGAGATAGGTATATATTTTTTTACGATGACCACGCCCATGAGTGTTGGTTTTCTCAAAGAATTTATTTTTATTTGTCTATAAATAAATTGATAAACATTCCTTAAAGCCTTGAGCACGAAGAACTCGAATGATATCTTCTTTTTTTCTACTAATTGAGCAAACAAAAATGAAAAGAGGCGAGTCGGTTATTAATCAATAATTGAGTGAGAGTGGAGTATCGTTATAATTTTTATTCTGCAATCAGATGGCAAAAAAGGGACCGAATTGAGGTCTACTGGGATCGTAGCAAATGTTTGTTCCTTGCAAACGGTGCTAATTAAAATCCTGTGGTTGAATGTAGAGAGAGACGAAGAGACTTGGAGACCCTGGTAATCAACGAATGCCCAGCGGGTGGTGATTGAGGATGGCCGATGGACACGAAAGAGACTAGAGTGTGCATAAGTCCTAAACATGGTTGAAAATCAACCATCTCCAGAGCCTCTGGGTGTTTGCTTGTCTTTTACCAACGTAACTTTCAGAGGTACGTAAACATATGAGCAGATTTTTTTCTCCTTTGAAACTCACCGAATTACGTGCTCTTCAATTTTCCTTGCTATAGCAGATAGTGAATCGGTGGAATCCACTTGATTTTTCCCATTATTCATTCAGTAAAGGGAAGTTGACAAACAGGTTAAAACATGTGACATGCAGCATGTTAAAAAGATTTTACGACATGTCATGATAAATATGATTTTTGAGAATACAAATTCAATTCACTAGTGGGTGTTGTTTACACAGGCTGTTATTCAATGTGAACTGTCTAGTGAGGACCAAAGGAGACACTTTGACTTGTACAAAAATAGAATTTAACGTAGCAAGACGAGTGGAAAGGCAAAAAAAAAGAAAGATTTATCAGCATTTGATGGAGCTACAACATCGTAAAAAGAGCATCTGGTCTAGGGTTGAAGGAGGAAAGATATTGTCAACGACTTTGTCAAAAGTTATGTTAACAGATATCACCTGCCAACAGCTGGTCATAACTGGCGAGAGTTTATTCACGAAATATACTTCAACGATATTAAAATAATCATAAACCAAATTGTCTGATGCTCATGAAAAATGTCAAAGTTAGCAACGAAATACCTGATTTTAAACTCAAATAATTCACAGACTGTTTGTGATGTGATGTAATTTCACTGAGTTAAGGAGATAATGTTAAATGTCGGTACCTTGTGTTTGGGGTTCCTCAAGTTTGAGACACGGATCAGCTTATTACGCTTGGCTGAACGAGCCAAGTAACAATGATGCGATTAAGGCTTCATGACTAATTACGTTGCTAGAGTACATCGAGTTAATATTTACCATTTGTTTGAAAAAAAATTCATCCGCTACAGCCAATAGCTCCTTCTTTCTCCAATATTTCAATTATCGTCGATTATATCTTTCTGTTCGAATGGAAAAAGTGTCATTAGCTGCGTCAACAATCAATATCTAGAACATGTTTCAATTTCCCCTAAAAACGAGAAAATAATCAGTTAGCAGTAGTTTCATCAAATATAGATTTTGATATATCTTAGATATCGTCGCCTTGGTAACAAAAGGTCGCGAGTGCACAAAAACCTCGAGAATGAAAATCAAAAAGGATCCGTAAACCACTGGCAAAATTTATTTTATGACATGTTGGACATTTTTTTTCTATAAATTCCAACAACAACATGATATAACTATCAATGTAAAAGTGAAAGAACCTCATCTCCACATTTACGAGTATCTTTGCTTTTACTGTTTTTTAATACAGAGAAAAATTAGTAAAGCTCTGGTGTCTATTTGTTTTCAAGATTTTCTAATATTGGGGAAAGTAAAGGAAAATGGACATGAGAATAAAATGGCCCGAGATTGCTTTTTTTCTCATGATTCCATTGAAAAGCTGAGGAAATTTGCGGTGGAAATCATGTGTCAGAAATTTTTGTATTCTTCAGAAATCCTTTGGGTCAAGGTTTGAGAGATCATGTCTTTCCATTTTTGAAAAATTAAAAAATATCAACTTTGAAGGTATTTATGGACACCGTGGTGAAAATGAGTCTTGGCCCCCCATAAACCATCTTAAAAATCGATATTTTTCAATTCAAAACTCGATAAATCCATGGTAAATGATCTCGCCTTTCATGTCCATCTGGAATTTTTACGCTACGACTAATAGAATCGGAGACATGTTGTCAAGGAGGAATTTTTTTAAAAATGAAAAAGAATACCTATTTAAAACTTTAGCAAATTTTCTCAGCTTTTCATGATATAGACATGAGAAACTAAACTGTATCCATTTTACGCCTCATGTCGGTTTCGTCTCACCTTCTCCTAAGCAAGTAGAGTCACCCATTGGATGCATTATTCTCCATTTCTTCGTGTCAATAAAAAAACAATAAAAACAAAAAGATGCGAGTGCTTGAAAACGTGACTCCCTGTTAGTAATTTGTGGCATTTACGGCCGGATGACCTAATGGTTGGAGCCATAGCAAAGAAGAATTTGTGGCATTTACGACCGTCTATTATTTATAAGTTTTTTCTTTAATTCATGCAAGAAAAGCCCATGAGATATCAATTGGAGGAAAAGATACCATTTTCTATCATGTGTAATATTAACAAATTGGGAAAACATGTGCGCTCGCGACCATTTTTTATCAAAGCGACGATATATCTTCGTGTTGGTACTAGAGTATAATACATTTACATATAAGCTACATGGTTTAACTTCGATGAGGCAATTTAGTTGGTTTTCTTGGAGGCGGAAGAGAAGTAGATACATAAGCTGAAGGATCAAAGCCGGCAGAACAGAAAATTACTGGGACGTGCGACACGAGAGTCATGGTAGCCAATTTGTGTATAAGTTAACTTCGATATACCATACCATACAGTGGAGAGAATATTGTTGCTCCAACAGCCACCGCAAGAGTGTAACATTTTTCCAAGTAATGTAGTGTTATATGCGTGACGTATTAATGCTACAGTCAGTACTTTTCCCACGAGATAATTATTAACGTCTCTCTAGTATATATTCAAAAGTGCAGAAGAGAATTCCTATTCTGCGTTGTGAGGAGGTAGCAAATAATTTTATAAAGCACTTAATTTGGAAATATCGATACGCGTACATTACTGAAGGTCATTCAAGGCCTGTGCTTGACATGGATTAATCATGCTCCCACATGTTCTGGGTCGAATGACGGAACACGGGCTCGGCATCAAGTACACAATCCTGTCTATCATATTGGCCAAGTAATTGAAAGATATAGGCTTCAAAAGCTGGCTCCGATTTTATTGATTCTTGCTCCTTCCCTTTATTTCTATCATGATGGTTTCTTTTTTATCCTCATGTGTCACCATGTTGCTTTTACGGTCAACCGTGATCGCCTGCGACCAACGATCCTACAATGACTTGCGAATACTGGCCGAGACATGGTGTTTATACGCATCAACGAGTCGAGCCCTTGACTTGAGATTTGCAGATTCATCATTGATTTTATATTCCCACCATGTTAAAAGTACTAGAACAAAACTGTTTCTTTTTTCATCTTCTGCCATGTCGATAGAAAAATAAAAATTTAATTTTCATATTATTCTAGGTATTAGTTTAACTCATGAAATTTGAACTCTCTAGTTGTAACAGGATTCCACTGGTCGATTTACTTCTCCAGAATACCCGTAAGCTCTCAAATAAATCTATACATATTCAAGAGAGTAGGCAGTAAACTATCTATTTTTGGCATGAGTGCCACGCGACCCGCTGAGTATGAAATCTACCTTCTCACATGTCACATTTGTGTTAAAAAACAAACTCTCAAGAGAGAAAAAGGCGAAAAAAAAAGTAAGAATGAATGAAAATTCTTGCATATACGTATGTACAAAAGGTAATTGTAGGACACGTATAGATAACAAGCTTAGATGTGAATTAAGATTAATAGCAATAAAAATTCTTTGGGAGGGTATCTCATTTCCGCGTACAAAAGTCCGTCATCTCTTTTTTCATACCATCCACATTTAGCCATAAGCTATATCACATATAAACTCTATATCGGTATTAACTATCACGAGTAAGTAAAAGAAAGAGATAAAAATTGAGAGGGAGAAGTTTGCGATATAGAAGACAGGATCTGAGAGGCGAGGGGAAGCTGCATAGTATTTTCTCACTTGGGATTTTAGATTTGCCGTTTGCAAACGGTTGGTCTGCGACAAGGAGTTATGATATCGGTACCGATCGGCCATGCCAAGTGAAAACACTGGTGGCGTGAGTAATATAGAACCACAGGGTGATCTTTTACAGCAGCTATATGGAAGAGTCCCTTCAAAGTATTACGGATATGAAAAAAAAAAAAAAAAAAAACAAGAAAGAGAGAGAGAAGAGTGAAAAGAAGGAGTTCAAGTTGGAATGATTCAACCATGCTACGTACGTCTCGAGAATGAGAAGATTGTATCGAATGCTCTCGTGGCAAAAGCCCCCGAATGGAAAGAGAAGCAGACGGAGAAAGAGAATGAGGGAGATGAAGAAGAGGCGGTAGGGGTCAAGGCGAGGCGATCCCGGAGCAGTCAGCGTCCTGAGTCGTAAATAAACCACTGCTACCAGTGCCAATCCAGTGGGTCGGCTTTGCACATTTCCGGTGCATAGTTGTGCCACTGTTTATATCGTTTTTTCATCTTGCTCTATAGTATAATGTGCAAGCAAGAAAGACAACATGTTTTTACATGGATAGATCTTCCGTTACATTTTCCTCATGAGTTTTTTTTTTTTTTGCGAATAGGTAATCCTGGTATTTTTCTATCCTCCATCAATATAGAACTTTTCATTGCGAGAAGGAGAGAGAAATTGAGTGTACAGATAACTCTGGAGGTGTAATTTTGAAGAATTGGCTACTGTTTTTCGATTCCAAGTTTAATGGAGTTTTGATTATTATTAAAGAAATACCGAATTTCACACCTGTCCCGACACATGATGTGGTGGAGTAGTGTTCAGTATTGTCCGAAATTTTGTTTGCAAAAAAAAAGAAGTAAAAAATTTCAAATCGCAGCTGGTTTTTCTCCCAGATTGCCACCTTTCCATGTCCTGTATCTTTGTAGTGGACCAGATAATCAAAAGCGGAACCTCCTGGCCTCATTAACTAGTGTACTATTATCCATTTCTATCGCCTCTCTCTCTCTCTCTCTCATCCCGAAACATTTCGTCAGAGGTCTGAAACGAGCGAGGATTATTATCCATCCTGTATCGATACGGTATTAGTGTTCGCAGAGCAAATTTAAACCCACTACGATTTGAATGATTGAACGTTACGTATATTCAGCATTTCCAACTATCGAATAACAGAGTTTTGGATGATCCTGGATCATAATTGTGCTATAACAGCACGCATCTGGTTGTTTTCTGTGGAAACGAAACTAAATAACTCGAAATTTTGCCAGCACAATTTCGCTGAACCACACGAGTTTTAGGTTATAATTCAAAACGGTGGACACTATGATTTTGTCCTGTGGCAATCGGTTATCCAGGAGTTATTTTGGCAATAAGTTTTGCATGAATGCAAATTTTTTCAGAGCCAAACACGCTATGAAACATCTTTGGGTTCGAATGTTTTCTCAGAAGATTTTAATATTCTTCAAAATTAATTGAACATTTTGGGCTTTGAATTTGGGACAGATTGGGATTTCTCAAAGATTTTCAAGTCTTGAGGACAAAGGTAAGGATAATTTTTCATCTCGTAAATTTTGGTAGCATCCTCAGCTCTTATTGCTAGAAAGAGAGAAAGGCTAGGCTTTATTGATTCGCCAGTGTAACTGATAAATCATTACTTTTTGGCATCTTGGAGATAACCGTTTGCACCTGCGTTTTTCCATATTCAATTGGGTTATCAACATGACTATTACCGAAGAGGAATTTTCGTACAGCTTGACTGAAGCCTAGAAAATCAATGATACGTACAGGGGCAAGTCATGATGAAGGCGAGAAGAATTCAGTAGTGAAGAGGTAAAACAGGATAAATCGACTTATCTTTGAGGTTATTTCGAAGGAAATATCTCGGAAACTAAGCGAGATGAGGTGATATTATTTATCTGTTTTTGTAGAGAATTTTAAGAGTTCCAAAAGTGTTTTAGGGCAAACTTGCTCTTTCTCGGTTATTTTTTGAGGTATTTTCAAAAAACTTGATGAGAAAAAAAGAGACTTATCTGGTTTTACCTCTTCACTACTGAATTAATAAACTAACTGGCTCGAGTGATAGCATTTTCCGCGATTCTGTGATCGATCGAGCCTATATCTAACTTGCTAGTTTGCAAGTTTTCCATGTCAATAGTCATCACTCTACTTGGCTTCTCGTCTATTGGCGATTTCTTTTTTCCATCTGGTTGTATCTCTGGGACATGCTCTTTCTCTTGTTCATTATCTATAGTCAAAAATCAGAAATTCGCAAGTCAAAATTTTTTTTTACCATTGTCATATTCATACAATATTGCTGAAATATATTTCACTTTAATTTTAATTATTATATTTCTCAAAATTTTATTATTCCAGTCAAATCAGGAGCATGGTCCTTCCAGTTTTACATGGTTATCAATTCTGCATGTGAGCAAGCTTCATGATCTCATTTGCCATTGTTCAAAGTATTTGCGAGTGAAGGGATAAGGATCTCCCGGAATCCTAACATAATCATCATTCACACTTTTCTGCTCGTAATTCTCATGCTTTTCCTCAATCACATGTGACGTATCTTGCTTCTCTACATGCTGCATGTGGACTTGTTCCCAAGTTTCATCTGTGTCCTCAAAAAATGCTGTAGATTCTTCTTCATTATCGTCAGTACCTTCTTCAAAAAAATCCTCTGAATGTTCAGATGGAATATCAATCATCTCGAGAGAATCAGAGTCACTTGATTTGTCGTTAATTTCAGATTCTCCAAAATTCTTAACAGAATAACAGAGAAACAAAAAACTCTGAGTATGGAATTTCTTCGCATCTACTTGTCCAATAGTATTTTTATTATCAAAGACTGTACTGGCCTCATGGAGATTGGTATCTAGTGGTTTGACTGCAGCTATGTCAACTTTTGGAGTAGGTGGCTCTGGAATAATCGAGAATTTCGTATCAAATTGCTCTTCTTTAATTCTCTGTAGTTCTACATTTTCCATTTGTTGCGTTCTCACATTTGTTCTATCTGTGACCTCTTTCCATGCTGTGAGCTCATCATTTTTATAAATATCCTCAATTATATCATGAGTTTCTGTATTCATTGAATTCTCGGTTGGCTTTTTTTCCATTAATAAATTCGTTTCCTCATTCATCGGCTTCAATGGATCTACTTCTTCATCAATTGGAGGTACCACAGAGATACTCGAATCAATAATTGGTGGTGGATTCTCGCTTTTCATCTTAATTCCATCATTTTCCAGGGAATCCATAAATTGCTTTTCAAGCATTGAAGTTAAATCAGATGATTCAATTTGCCGTACTGGTATTTGTGGAATTGCGGGCACTTTCTTTGCAGATGATTCTTCAGTCAAATTAACGGCCTCCCAAAGCTTGACGCCCCATTTTTGCTTTAATATATAATTTGGCATGTGTTCATTTAGTATTGGTTCATTCATTGAATCTTCTGTTAATTTTACTCCCCACGTCTTTCGGAATCCAGCATCCTTGTGCTTTGTAGGTAGCTTGATGTATTTCACTTTTTCAAAAACTTGCTCGTCCTTCAGATTCTCATCCGATCTCTTGATTGCGCTTGTTGTCAAGTTGAGGCTTGGCAATTGAACTATTGGAGTTTTCAAGATAGAATCATTGAAACTACGTATCTGTTGTATTTGGTCATTGAGAATTGGTGCTAAAATTTAAAAAGGGAAAAAAAATAGTTTCTCGTTCAATTATAAATGACTTGAATTACCTGACGAGCCCAAGAACATGTTTTTTATCTTCGAGAAAATTCCAGAAATTGTTTGAGTTTGCGAAGACTTGCCAGCATTTGTCGAGTAATGATTTTTCATATTTAAGAAAAAACTCCCTGGATAATTGAATGGAGAAAAGACAAAATATTTTAATTTATTCATTTTTTCAAATCCGTACTGATCCAATTACGCAATTAATTTCGTTTTGTAGAAAAAGAAATGAAAATTTTCATGAGTCACACATGAAAGACCAACTTCAATCTATTTTTCTTCGTCTTTCTATTGTTTTTTCATGATTGAAAGAATTTTGGTGTTCACTTTATTGACGAGTAACATGTATAGAGTTCGTTTGACATATGAGGTAGAAATGTTGATCTTCTTGGTGGTCTTAACTTCGGTTAATCATTGGTAAAACTTTTATTCCCTTGGGATCAGAGACCCTCAACTACTATAATGGCATAATGGACACTCGTTTCTCCCTAAAAATCGATGGATAAAGTTTCGTAAAGTGTCACTGAATGATAAAGATTATCTCGGCGACTTGTGTGCAATAGAATAATTTTTATCTTTCTGAATTTCATCAACTATTCTTGACGAGATAATTCATTTAGCTTGTTGCCGAGTGATGAAGAGAAAGCTCAGGACGAGTAGAATAAAATATGCGGAATTTTTTTTTTCCAAGTAAAAAGGGATCATGGTCATTCGGACCACGTAACCTGATAACCATTGGTTAAATGTTTAAGAAAACGTTATCGTAAGGATTCGTGGGACATTAAAAAAAACACACGTGCCTTTAACGGTGGTAACTCGATGCAATTTTAAAAGGGCTATTTCCGTCCCTCCTCAATCGTTCTGGAGGCGAAAAAAAAAAGTAAAATAATGAGAGTAGGGGTGGCACATGTCCCCAATGCCATGCGGATCCCCAACGGTGAGTGCTTCCAGAATACCAATTCAGCTTGGAGGGAATTTGAAGAAATTAATGTTTATGTGTTTAGACACTTGGTGAATTATATACTCCAGTGTTTATTGTTAGTATTATAATTTATCAAGTATTAGGAATGTTTTCTATGGAATTTTAATTTTCCAAAACTTATTGAATGACGACTATTATGGAATGGATAGATAAAAAAAGAGTGGAGTTGAATTAGGCGAAAAATTCAGACTCTCTTGTGCCAAATATCAATCTTGATAAAGTAATCGTGTCTTTTTACTTGTTCTTCCAGTCACCCTCCCTCACTCTTTGGGATGCTGCACTGTGGGCACATATTTTTCTGTACCCTAGGGGGGAAAATGAAGCACGGGGCAGAAGGAATACAAGTATAAAAGGGACACATGACACTGTGAGCTGCAGGTGCGTGGCTCGTTCTTCTCTGCTCTTTCCTTTTGTACACGAGATATTTTCCCCTAGAATCGTGATCGTTTGAGACATGGTTCCCGCGAGGCCAAACGGGTAAGAACGTGACGTTTCCACCTTCACTCGAGTAACATGATGGCACGTCTTTACGTCGTTTTCTCTCCACCATGAACAAATGCCCCTGTTATTCTTTTGCTTCTGACGTGTCAAAATATGAGACCTCGTGATTTACGAAGTTATCGTATGTCAGAAATATTTGTCTCCATTTGTTAATTTGATTTTTGTCCATGAAATTTTATGAAAATCCATTGAAATTGCTGGAAGTACACGATATGGAATATATATTCCATGATAAATCGTAAATTCACTGAGCTCTTTAATAGAATTAGCTACAACAAAAAAAAAAAGAATCAATTTCCAAAATTTTCTCTGAATTTCTATTTTATTCTACTTGGCCTCCAGCTATGGGAATTATTTCCAAAATTAGTATTTCAAACGAATGTTAATGTTCATAAATATTTCAGTATCTAATTTCCTTGTCTCCCTGGATAAAAAAAAACAATTGGTAGTATAATTCAATTTCCAGGGTGAAATTCTATTCAGATTTTTTTTATACTCGAATCGGCGTCGACCCCTCGTCGATCGTCCGCCTCGTCTTATCAAACTCAAACTGGAAAAACACAGTATACACAAAACGCCCAGTCTCCTTGTCGTCCCATTTTGCAAGTGTCGTCGGTGCGCTGGGCTAATTTGTCAGTTGTCGAGTTAGCGTCCTCTCGAGAATTGAAGATGGGGTAGTTGAGGAGAATCCACGAGGAGGGGGGGGGTCGGCAGAGAGGGGTCTATCCCAAGGCCCAGAGTGTGGAATAATCAACCGGTGAATATCTGAAACTGCCTTCAAAGCTGCTCTCCAACACCACACTGGGAGTATCTTGTTTCCCTCATCGTCTACTCCCTGTTATCCTTCTCTCTTCGTTTCTCATTTATAAAGAAGAGGTGGACCCGCATGCGGCACAAGGCGCGATTGATCGTGTAGTGCTCACTTTAATAGGAATGAGGAATGTAATTTTAAAATCTTTTTTCAATTCACTGAGAATGCACCACATTAATGTATTTTCTCTCTCAATTATTTAATTGTAAGGAGAGAATGATAATAAAAATAAAGTACAGATTGAAATCTCTCCAATCTTTAAATAATTTTTTGTTGATCCTGCGGTTTGTCTTTGAAAGTCTAGTGTAGAAGAAACAACTGTAAAATTTTAACTTAAATTTTTAAGTAAGTGGAAATTTTTTGGAAAAGTGGCAGCTAATATTGAATACAGTGAATGATATAGAAGCAGTTGGCTTGTATCTCGTAGCTCCCCTCATTCTAAGAGGCAAAGCGAATTTGGAGGCTTTGCAGTCATCCATTTTCAACCTCGAAAATCTACAGTTTCTCTCTGTGTACATTATTTGAATAAACAAGGTAGGTATGGCAGGAGTAAAGAGATTGCTCTTCTTCTCGCGTTTCTCAACCCCATGGTACAAGGAGAAGTGGGTTCGTTTCACTACTCAATGGCTCCTACCAGTGACGAACAATTATCCCCACCCAGAGATTAAGCGAGTGACAGGGAAGACCGTAACACACAGAGGATAGAAGGAATAAGATGAGGGGGAAAAGTCTCGTGCGCCGCATTTTGCCTTCCTCTTGTAATGAATTTTAAATTGGCTCGCATTCATAATGCGCACAGTGTTGACAGTCCGAATGAGACGGAGATGACGCGGTAAAACATCTTGGTGAATAATATTTCTTCAAAGTTACTCATGTGCCAACTGAGAAAATTGCTTTTGAAATAGTCAGTTCGTAGATATATGTAGATAAGGAAAGATAACTACCTGGTGAAGTAAAATTAAATAAATTCTAGCTAGAAAGGGGTTTTCGTTAGGCGCTTGGTTTTACCAAATATCCCCTGCACAAATTTTTATCTGAGGCTTTAAAAATACACATGGAAAGTCTGGAAATCATCCATCATGTTCTCTAATCTCTCGTACGAGAAAATCGTAATTTTCTCATCGGTGTTTGCCACTTTGATGTTGCTGATACACTCGGAACCGAGTAATAAAAATAACTTCTCTATCGATAATTCTTTTTTTTTCTTCTTTCCCTTTTCAATTCAAGTATGAAAGATATTCTATTTCGTCGCCTTGGTAACAAATGGCCACAAGTGCCATTTTTCCATTGGGATTTTGAATTGAAAAGTATCAATTTTTGAGATAGTTATGAGGCAAAAACTGATTTTCATAATTGTGTCGATAAATACCTCAAAAATCGATATTCTTGGATCCAAAACCCCATAATGTTCGAAATTGAGCGGGACAATTTCGAAGGAAATCGTCAATCAACAATGATTTGCACTGACACCATGAGAACGATAAGGCAACTAATTACCCCCCCCCCCCTCTCTTGGGCCCACTGCAATCCAAGAGTCAGCAGTCCACAAGACATTCAACGGAAACGATGGAGACTTGCTAATAAACAATTCCAATGGTGGAATTGAGATGGTTAATCAACGGCCTTTCGACTATGGAGTGTTTCAACTATTAGAACATTAAACTATTATTGATAATCAAAGTGTTTTATATATTGTGATCTTTGTATATTTAACATCATTTGACCACTGGTTTTTCCCCGTTAATAAATGGGTTTCCCACGTGCTCTAATTGCTGGTGTCTGCACAAATCATTTCCCTTCACCTTTTCACCATCCACATTTCGTCCACTACAATTATCCGAGTTTCAAACACATAAATCGATGGCAAATGATCTCGCCTTGCATCTCGATTCGAAATTTGTACGCTACGACTGGTAGAACCAGAGACATGTTGAAAAAAGAGATTTTTTTTTCAAAAAAGGAAAGAAGTACCCCTTCAAACTTGAACCACAACAATAGGATTTCTAAAAAATACAAAAAAATCATTTCTGACACGAGATTTCCGCCGCGAATTTCCCCAGCTTGTCAATGGAATCGCCAGAAAAGATCTATCTCTGGCCGTTTCATTCTAATGTTCATTTTTATTCACCTTGTCCAATATTAAAAAATCTTGAAAATAAATAGACGTAAGAGTATTATTAATTTTTCCCTGTATTGAAAAACAGTAAAAGCAAAGAGACATGAATATAGAGATAAGATTTTTTCACTTGTACATTGGTAGTTACGTCATTTTGCTTGTGGAATTTGAAGAAGAAAAAAAATGTCCAACAGGTCATGAAATAAATTTTGGCAGTGGTTTGCGAAGACTTTTTGATTTTCATTCTTGAGTTTTTGGGTATTTGCGACCATTTATTACTAAGGTGACGATATAAATCCTACTTCGAGTCAGCTGCCTCTAGTCGAATACTCTGTTTGTTTGATGAACATTTCTTGGCTTATGTTAAGATCGTATTGACTCCAGAAGGGATGGATTTGTAAGAGCAATATTCAGTAACGCTATTACTACCAAGGGCTTGTGGCAACAAGTTTGCAGTTAGCAGATGAAGCCCAGTGAATATGGCGCCAGTGATAACCCATAGAAAAGGTGGAGGGAGAATGGGTATAATGCCTGCGGGCCATTCATGAGAGTCTGTAACTTGGCCAACGATACAATTACGGCGTACATTCACCGTATCCCAGGGCTTTACCTTCATTCACTTTAAAACATTTGGATATTGCGGTATGAGTTAGATATTATGTACAGTGCCATCCATAATCTTGAGCTAGACCACATGAAAATACATTGCCTACTCTTGTGAAGGACGAGAGAAAATTAATAACCTGTAAAACATTCTTCCATTGAGAATTGAGATATAACACAGGAGAATGAATTGATTGCAATGAATTTGTCAGAAAGAGGGCTTAAAAAAAGGCAAGAGAAGAAAAATTCGTTCAAAATTATAACGTGACGGAATCTTATAAACAAGAGCCTCGTATCTGTCACCCCTTGGACAAGCTCTTGTGGTTCTTTTTATTTTCCTCTTTGAAATTACTGAGAGAGGGGGAAAAGCACGAGATTTAAAACAATTACAAGAGCCAACAAGCGCCAGAAGATTGGGGTGAGTTAATCTTGAGGGTTGGTTTAATTAAAAGTGTTGCCAACTGACGGGCCACTCATCGATCAACGCAAGTTGTCCTTATTCTCAGGACATTTGCCAAGTGTTACTACACACCATGTTATCCCCCCTCTACTTTCTGGCAAAGAAAAAGAGCACCAAGAGGAAAAAATCGCAGAGATCCATCAAATAAATGCTCACTCTTTTGTTTTCACCATCCCTGATTTATAATCGATCAACTGGAGACGTAGAAAATCTGGGGTTCAAGCAAACGAAGGAAAAAAAAATAAAGCCTATCTTACGTACTTGTGGACACCTGATGGGAACATCTTGGAATCTTGGAATGTGTCCGATGAACGTAGAAACACGCGTTCCAAGATGGGTTTAGTGACTGGTACCGGCATTCAAGGATCGCTCGGTATGTCAGTTGGGTATGTCCAGCAGGTGACGGTTTCTAACGCCTGTCCTACGTGTTTTCTATCCTCTGTTTCCTCACCCTCTTCTTCATCCACATGCCAAAGTGACTACCATGAACGTCTTTCATGGATTCTCTTAGGATTGTCTCCACCTTCTCTATTTTCATCGCAAAAGGAGCTCTTCTCGCTTTAGCAAGTATAAAGATGGAAAATAACAATAAAAGAACATGGTCATATGGACATTTCGAGATTTTCATCATTTTCATTGCAGACAACCTTTGAAAGGGATTGAAGATTTTCAGAAAAAGTCTTTTGATCATTCACATTGAGAGCCCTCCTGGATTTACTTCGGATAATATGAAAATGCATTTCTATTTCTAACTCTGAAAACATTTCCAGCATTTGAGAGGAGAAGAAGAAAAAGTAGAGAAAAAGAAAGAACGAGGATTGTGAGACTTCGCGTGCAGCAGGGTCATCCCTCGTCTTGAGAATTTATGCTCTCTGTCCCTAAACCATCCTAACTAGTCCACCCACTTACTTACTCAACGACCCCAAAGGACTGGACTGGCTTGCATGCAGCTTTCTTCCCTTCTTCCATTGCCAACGCCATTAAAATATCACCTCCTGTGTTTTATCGTACAATGTATTGGACTAAGGACTTGCAGAATCTCAAATGTATCTCGTTCTTCTTATTTTTTTATTTCTAAAGAAGCAACGAAAAACCACATCCCTCTCGCGGTCAAAGAGAAGCAAGCCCCCGGATGTGCAGTGCAATCGATTTTGGAAATCTCTTTTGGGGCGGATATGTAAAACCTGCATTTACATACTACTAGTTTTATCGCTACACGACTTATAAGCACCCCACTATTCACCTTAACTTAAACCTTCAACTATATCCCGTATAATCTTCACGTGTATATGGTGGACACAGGCAGAGAGAACAACCGATAGATTTATGATCATACGCTGAAGGGTGTGGTGATGAGAATCTTTCGGATAGTGGATTTGAACTTTTCAACTGATAAATTCAATGATTTGTGAAACTTTAGAGTATCAGGGAGAGAAAAAAGAAAAGTTCACATCTTACAGGCATGCTAAATGTCTCGATAACTAATTTTTTTCATTTCATGTTCATTGGTTCCTTTGAAAAAAAAAAAGAACAAGGGAAAATCACCCAGTAGTATTATATTTTGTTGCTAATAGTAGTGCAATAAATGGCACGAGGTATTCCGTTCAAATTACTCGTACGATGGACACCTCAACGGTCCCCTCTGGATTTAATGAACCGCAAATGCGTTGTTTTAACGACGTCGTTAATATTTAACCAAATATCTAGGGCCAAGTGGAAATAGCTCTCGTTTTCATCGTCCAGAACGATACGACCCTGATGAAACTACAGCATCACAGAGATTAAACCAAAGATGATCCTGAGAGCTGAGAAATTGAATACGAATTTCCACTGGTCATTCAGTGAAACTTGCGAGTCACAGTTCGTGTATATCCCAATGGAAGTGATTCTGCAAGCTTCTTAGTGAGTCTTCTTGAGTGGCCAAATCCAGGGTCTTAATTGCCTCTATTTATGCCCTTTTGGCTTCCGATGGCCAAGAGAGAATTACGTGACATGTTTATGAAGAAGAGAAGCAACTTGGAAAGGCACTAATGCCCAATGCCCTCAATCAAGCTATCGCACTGGTGCTTTTCTTCTTTTTTTTTCCTCTCTCCTGCGGGCACCCGTTTCACCCCTTGGACATCCTGGTCGATTTCCAAGGCCTCTTTTTCTCTCACTCTTACCCTCTCTCTCTCTCTCTCTCTCTCTCTACAGTTTCGTTCACTGTATTGATCTCTCCAGTTTAGGGGATGGCTTTGATCTACCGAAAGGGTCTATCACTCTCTTTCTTCTTTCATTCACTTGCTTTCTCACCGAACCAACAGTTTTTCTCACCAAACTCTGCCAACATGCTACTCTTTTCCTTTAGGATTACGTCTCACGTACGACGACCAAGTTTATCAGACTTTTCTCATCTCCTTGTTGCTCTTTTTGCTTCTCTATAACGTCACAAGTGCTCTGGGTAATTGTAAAAATAAGTTTTGCACCGAGATACTATTTTAGTCTTGTCAATTCCGATGAGAGATAATGGCGAGTGAACAGTTTTTTCAATGTTGAGGTTGGAGCCAGTAGCAAAAAAAATTCAGGCGATTGTTTCTACCAGTTGAAAAATCGACTACGTGGAGTAATTTGAACTGGAGAAGGGAAAAAGCGTTGGGAACATAGATCAGGTTGTTTGGATGCGAGAATATTTAGGGAGTTAATTGCTCCGATATATTTTATTAGAATTGCAGAGCAGTTGGTTCTAGTTTCTCAGTATATACACATAGGGCTGTCTCGTTAATTCCTTGTCCCAGGGTGGATTATAAGTCTTGTTTGACCAACTCTAATTAAACGTTCCACTAATATCTTTTAGAATTTCTCTTCGTTTTTCTGATGAGACTGCACTAAAATCAACTTGTACTAAATCACGAGAATGAGAAACATGAGTTATATGTATAATTAATGTCTGTCCCTTAGATTCTCTTGGTAATTTCTATTACTCTAATTTAACTACGTTACTTACTGAATAATTCAACTCGGCAAGACTTCAATAGACCCTGCGGGTGTTGTTCAAATTCTCTGTTTGTAGTCAAGGCTTAAATACCTTTGACAACAAGAAGCAAATGGATAATTTTCACTCGAAGGCATACCCTCCAAATTGTTGGATAATAAGAACCAGTCAAGTCCAGGAAATCGTAATTTTTCTCGAACGTTTTCTCTCCGTGTAGAAGACGGTGGAGTTAGTATAGAATAACCGAAAGGATTTTGACGTACCATGGAAATTCCCCTGGGAAGTGTTTGACGTTACCAAATAAAAGGATCCGCTGGACACAAGAGTGACCCTATGCTTCCATTTCGTAATCTTTCCCCATTGGATGAACTTACCTCCTATATAGTTGTTTCTATATTAATTTAATAACGTCGAAAGTGTTAACAATCGACAGGCAATAACAGACAGGGCAATCAAGGCAAGTCCAACCCCTTTATTTTTTCTTTATTTTCAGTGAAACGAACAGGGAGATCTGATCTTAGATGAGGGTTGAGGGGTTAACTTCATCCCCTTGAAGAAATTGAAGGGAAAAGCACAACCCTTTAGTGGAAGTGTCACTCTCTTATGAGACAAGTGGCCTATTCCAAAACACACTCACATCAGAATGCTTGTTTCTTGTTGATTTCAACGTAGTTGTATCACCCTCCAATCCCCGTGTCGAGTCGCTGGGGAATTGTGAATGAGGCCAGGACCTTCAAGCATTCGTTTGTTTGTGTGCTAGACAAAAATTGTAGGGTGAACTGCAACAATCCCGATGATATGAATGATTTTATCATATTCTTTCGATTGATTATTACAGAATATTATCCCTTCTTATGACATTCAAAAAATGAGAGCTATATGGTCCAAGGCACGTGCCAGTCATTTACTTGATCTTCAGTGTTTTTCCCCTATACTTGGATGTGTGAATAAGAGAGAGAGAGAGAGAAAGATAACTTTACTAGCCTTGGACTAGAGAGTCTATCAGAACCTGAGAAATTACAAGTTTTTGGTGGAGCTAACTGTATTATTTTTCACAAAAAAGTCAAAGTAAAGAAGTAGTGGGTGATAAAGTAGAGAGTACTAAAGAGAGAGAGAGAGCGCTAATTGAGCAAAAATTACTCGACATTTCTAGCATACGTAGTAAATATATGCACACATGTGTCCTCGAGTATTTTTGGTCCCAGCACGTGCGTTTCAAGTTTTTATGGGGGCACTTGCGTTATCAATACTTGTGGCCGTGTGTCTGCAAGCTCTTGTCGCTTCGAACCTCAAATGTGACGTCATGTGACATTTGAGAAGGATTTTTTTTACGACGTATCGAGTGATGTGCTTGAAAAAATAAAAATAGATTCATAATTTTGATTTGTGCAGAAAAGATTGACATTATCAGCAAAAAATGATTAAGAAAATGCGAAATTATTGCTTCTTTATAAAAGCACTAATTGAGAATATCTCATATTATTTAATTGTGATTCAAGTTCAGAATTTGTCCTATTGTTTTACAATATAATTCAATATTACGGTTCGTGTGGTCTTTGAGGAGATCTCTAGAATTGACAGACCCGAGAAGCCTCGATATAGAGTGAAGGAGGAAGTGAATGATCATTTAAATGCTTTCTGATGTGTGCCAGAGCGCACTCAGTGCTTACGTGGAAGCGCTTTATCATCTTGTCTTAATTCTGAACTTTAAATATTTATACCAAACTCTTTGAGAGGTTACCTCACGACAACTACACGTGAGAGCCTCAGAATACAGACTCTAACACACTTGAGCTATTTTTTCACGTTCCTCTTTCAGCATTACGTACCAACTGGAAATAAGAGCGCCCTACTTTGTCTTGTTGGTGTGTGATTTATATGCTTCTAAACTACGGGGATATCCAAATTAATCTACCCCGTATTCTCCCTCCAATCTCACTCTCGTCTGATATCCAAGCATTGAATTATGGTTTCATCTTTCATAAATATGGAAAAATAAATTCCTTGGAGATGTTCACTAATTTAATTCCTATTTTCTCCTATTCTGTTACTCTAATGGGGGATCTTTTCACTTTTTGAGAAAATTTTCAATAAATAGAAACAAGTACAATAACGAAAATAAAAGAAATTGTATATCTATCATCCCACGACGTCAGAAGAGATTAAACCAATGAAAAAAAAAACTATTTATTAATTAATTTTCTCTTTCTCTACTAGAGAGCCTCCCTTTACCATAATCATCATCAAGATCGGCATCATATCTCGGGAGTCTCATAACCGTTCATGTCCCACGGTCAGTGAATTCCCCGAGTTATATATCGAAGTCGTCCCTGAAATCTTCGAGTTGCTCCCGGTGCGCAGTGCACAACTTCAAATCCGCCTGTGCAAAGGATATGAAGGCTAAAGACTGGGAGAAGAAAAAAAAGAGAGGAATTGAAGAGAAAAACAGAAATGAAAAAAAAATAAAGGGGAAAAAAAAGAATAAAACGAAGAATGGTTCGAGCCGCAATTCAGTAGGACGTGCCTTGATGCGGCGTGGTGGCTCAAGATACGTGCGCGAAGATGCTACTTCTTCCGTAGCAACTATGGGTAATACGTCTGAGAGAAGAAGAGTAAAGATGGGATATAGGCGTGCACTGAAAAAGAGAGTTGAAATATACAAGCGGCAAGTGCATTGAGAGCAATGGTAGACTCTCTTTTTCCCCCCTTGAGTATATATCCAGGGATAATTTGCCCTCTAGAAAATAACAGGGTGTATAGCGCCGCCTATGGTACGCGACGGTATATGTGTTCAGTTTTGCCATGAATTGGTACCAGTAGAAATGTTGAAGAGAGTAAAAGAGATGACGATCATCGTTGGAGGGAGGAAATTCGTTCGTTCTCGAGGAGAAAAAGAGAGATAGATGGTAGCATACAGAGTTTGTGTATGGATATCGAAGGTGTATTATTGGGTGTGTGTGCTATTCTGCATGGTCGTACGAAGGCCGTGACCGCAGTTATTTTGTACGTGACGTGTAGATGAGACAGTGGTGACGAAGAAATCAATTTTTCGACTGCGGTCAAGACAAAATGAGAAATAAAAATAATGTATTCAATGATTTTTCACATTTCCTGATTAAGATTGAAAAGTTGGGTGAATTATTTTCATTTATTTCTCGATGGAACTGCAATAAAAAAATTATAGTAATTCGCTAGAAAAGAGCAGCAGCAGAAAGAAGATGAGTCGACTACAGCACGACCCCCGTGAGACTCGATTTGTCAACTCGTTAGTGAAACTCGTTTTGACCCTAGCACTCTGCACTTGTTACGATGAAAACACAAGTGAGGGAAGTGTTCTGTGCTATGCCATGAAGGATCGAAGGTTATTCTACGTCTATCTGTCTCCCAAGGCCATTTCTTTTGACCTCAACAGCCTCTGGATTCCCATAAGTAACATTATAAGGCATCATGTATCAGCCTATATTCTTAACGACTCGAAATAAACCCTGTCGTTTTGTAATCATCTTGTATCGAGGTATTGGACAATTTGACTGGTTCACGAGTAAAAATAGCCAGTCACATGAGGAATGAAACATTTCGATGTATTGTCCTCGAGACTTGAAACTGATAGTTATAACGTTCAAGTCCTGAGAAACGCGTTCCAGTGTCGTGAGGGATCCGGTGACTGATGTAGGGTGGTTAGCCATTACACAGAATAGAGAACCATTGGTCACTACGGTAGGTAGAGTACTTCAAATTGACGAATGGTAATGAGTTTGTCTTGTTAAACGACCACTACTGTGCTTACGTTTCAAATTAAACTTCCTATTTCGATCTTTTCATCTTGTACCTCTTTCATTTTACTTTTATTTAGTTTTTCCGAGCCATCAATTACTGAGGCATTAATTGATGAATAAGTCTCTCAATTATAACTGGTTTATTTTTTTTACCGAAAAAAAGTAATGAAAAAACACAAGTGCGTTTGATCTTTCATAAGCTCAATAGTTCACATGATACTACTGGTTGGAATTTGATCAGAAGCTGAAAATTCCCAAGTGTGGCGTCACGTTTTGTCTAGCAATACCTAACGGACTTTATTCGACATTGTTGGATGGCCGGTAGTTGTAAAAATGATAACGAATGACCCGTGGAAGTTGAGGGGCTCTCGGGTAATGAAGTACGGTCAGTGTAGCTCGGGTTTTCTTGTGCTCCTTTTACCCCTGTTCAGAGATCCTCGATGAGTTTAGAGACTTTCTCTTTCTCTATCAAGTTTATGGGTTATATAGGCGAGGAAGGAGGAGTAAAAAAAAGAACATGAGGGGTGAAACTGATAGATTTGAGTTTTTAATTTTTCCATATCGTTGCCTTGGTAACAAATGGTCGCGAGTGCACAAATACTCGAAATAAAAATCGACAAGTCTCCACAAACCACTGGCAAAATTTATTTCATGACATGCGGGGCATTTTTGTTTTCTATAAATTCCAATAACAAAATGACGCAACTAGCAATGTACAAGTGAAAAAATCTCGTCTCCACATTCACGTCTCTTTGCTTGTACTGGTTTTAATTTTTCTGAGATTTCTCACTCTGGAAATTTCTCATGCCAAATTTCATAATGGCTAATTCAAGTGAAATATGCCTTGCTCTTCATTTGTCACCAATTTCCCATGAAAATACGTTTATATGTTAAGGAAAACCTTGCAGTTTCGACAAAGTTTCATAAAAGCGTGATGATGGGGAGACCCGGAGGGCCGAAAGCCAAAAAGATCAAGGACATTGAGCATCTATTTGGCATCATATTTGACCTGTCATGATACCGGTTATTGTTGGTCATAGCAAGTCCACTCGACACTAACAAATGGAAATAACAGCTTGCTGTATTTCTGAATTTTAAAATTAGCCAAGCAAGCTTTCCAATCCATTTTCCACAACTAATAGCCAATGAATGATGATTCGAGTTATTTCAATCTTTCAATCAGTGCCAAAGCATTAGAGCTGCCTATTAATTTCTCTATTCACATGAAAGCGCAGAGTTGAGCATTTGAAATGAAATGGAAAGCATTTTGTATTGTTGGAAATACGCCTGAAGATCGATCGGTGCAAATAGGGTTTCCTTACATGTAAGGTATGGCAATGCCATTCTCGAGCGACTCACTAAAATTGCCCGGAGAGAAGTGGAGACTCTTTCGCCTGCGACTTGAAAAACATTGGCACGCCTGAGTGAGAGAGATATGCTGCCTACTAGTGATGGTAAGGAAGCGGCACGTATACACTTTGTGCCTTCGTGAACTCGCTCCCGCTTGCCTCTCTCTCTCTCTCTCTTCTTTTTTCTCACTGAGTGGATATAAACACATGGCTACTAACACCCATACAATTCCAGTCTATATGGGTATGTAAGAGTAAAGTGCAGCATCCCTGGTGTGTGTATATATGTAGTCAGGATCGACGAGCGGCAGTGTTCCGTGTCGGGAGCCGATGCACGCTTCCCTTGGTTCACTGTCTCGTGGAATTTTTCTCTTTAGAACCGGTGGGCGCGGTTCGGAACCTCTTGCATGAAGCCAAGAGGTCATTTACAGAGCAATGAGAAACATTTCCACCTTGTGTCGTTGTCCATCCATTTTTCTTTTCTACCAGATAGACATTCGAGGTAAATGCATTAAAAACAGGTTATAATGAGGAAAATTATCCGAGATTTTTTGTTGATTTGATCAGAAATTTCCTCAACTTTTAACTACACTTCAAGATGATAAACATGTCGATATTCTTCCCTCCATATTCATCATGATAATTATTTTAAATTGTTGCCTCGGAATTCCTGCTGAACGCGTTCAATTAATATAAAAATTCTTCTCGTTTGATGCTCAGCATTGTTAGCAGGCGTTGAAAGCTTACATTATCGGTTATAAGATAACACAGAGAAGGTGGGAGTGATTTCAGGCCTGAAAAAATGTTGAAACGTTGGATATATAGCCGAGAGAGATCCGGGCGGTGCACACAGAATCCAAGCACCGTGTGTGTTACACCAGGGTAGCATCAATCAGAGTCTCACTCACTCGACTACGGAGGTTGCGTGCTGAGGTCACCGGTGGTATTCCAACTACTGCATCAGGTCTTTTTATCTCTCCGTACAGTAAGTACCTATGTATTGGCATGGGTGTGATTGACCTTGAAAAAAAAAACCGGGCAAAATCGAAACCAGGTGCAATTGAGCATCGAACCCCAGAGGCACTTGAATTATTGAAACAATTACTGTTGGTTATAGTTAGAAAGAGAGAGGAGATAGTTGGCTATTTCTGCGGGCTACCGTCAGTAGACTCCTTACAAGTAATTACTCTACCCGGAAATAAATTTTATTTGAATTAAAAATAATACAAATACTGCACATTTTTTTTATTTATATGCACCAATCCTGCGAGATAAGAATGATTTTGTCGGAGAAAATTATTTCAAAACTGCCTTCAAATTAATAACGAAACAAGATGCAGAAAAAAAAAGAGAATTGTTTCTCTTTCTTGCAAAATTTTCGCACGCAGTTTATATCGAAGAATCGTGAGGTCATCGGTGGATAATACCAGGGTACCCGATCATCGTATCGATACGACGTTTCGACGTTAACTCGTAAAATATCGAGTGTTTTTTCTCTCTTACTCCCCCTCCCAACTTGTGAAGCCTCCATCGAAGTAATATAAATTTTGTCGAAGCTATTTCGTATACAGTATATATAACCAATACACGATATACCAAGTTCCGTGATCTATACAACACTGGAATCGTACAGCTTTGGTCATTATCCTTTTACTGTCTGCGAGATTATTTAGAGGTTGAATCTCTGCGAACATTAGTCCAGCGATCGTTCAACTGGAAAACTACATATCGTCTTCAGGGCACTGTATTTACTTTTTTTATTTTCCATTTTATTGTGTTTAATACAACGATATCGTGCAATATTCATAGATACAGGTACTATATTTATGGATCGTATTAGCAGACTTGCATTTTAATTTCCTCATACTAAATGTGAACAAAAAATTTCAAGGAATTCTCGAATAGATTCTTTGATAAAATTCTCTTCTTCGCAAATCCACATTTCCCCAATTTTATTTATATCCCGACGAGCGAGTGCTCAATGAAAGTACAATTTCCATTATCAAGCTTGAAATGAAATATACTGTTTGATACGTGTCGTGAGTGCGGAAAAAACCCATATTGCCATGAGAAAGACGACAGAATGAAGATCAACTAAAACAGTGGAAATAGGGGGTGAGCCTGATGAGCTGGACATCCCCTCCTGCATCGATATGTAGCATTAGGGGAAAGAAAACGAAGGAACAAGAAGAGTAGCAGTGAGACACGCGCGTATAAATCTCACCCCTTGTGTATTGTCTCATGAAACTTTGGCGCATAGACCCGTAACGCCCTCTAATCGGAAATCGTATGGATACACATGAAAATATTGGAGGAAAATTAATCCAACTGTTTTTTCACTCTCTGAATGATTTTTATTATCGAAAGGAAGAAAAAAAATGAGAGTATAATTACGAGACATTATTTCAAATGAAACGAACGCAGTGAGAAAAAAACATGAAATTTTTTTAGAAAGACAATGGACACAAATTTCCACGATTCCCAGTAGCAAAAGCGAAAGACCTCCGCATCCCTCGAATACCAAACTCCTTGGCTCGAATAACAGCCGTTCAGGCAAGAATTCAATCCGTATGTTTCCGCAATAATTACGTGTCCTCATTTTTTATCCAACTATTGCATTCTCAAAAAATAAAATATATGAATGTAACCAGAATGACTGGAAGTCCTCTCATACATTAGTTTAGATCCCACGGTATTTTCGTTTACTCGTGATTTCTATGTGCAGGCCTGATCGTACGAGAGCCTAAATGCGAATGAAGAAGAGAAGGCACACGCGTACAGCGGGTGAAAGTACATATATATATATACAGTCTGTACTCGATGCCTTTTTGCAATTAGCTCTTGTAGCCCATTATCCATGTATATATATACAAATGCGATGTGCGGGTGTTAATGATCTACGTGTTTATTATGCGGAAACGCGAGAGGTCGAATCGATTCAATTCTTGTCGATAAACTTGCAATAATGAGGGAAAAATGAAAGGGGGAGAGAAAATTAAAATTACTTTTGAAATAGTGGTGCATTTTCAAAGCCTCGGAAATATTGAAAAAGAAATTCTAAAAATTCACTGTGTGAGGGTTGAATGAAAGAATACATGGGGGTCGCTTTCAGACCCTTCTTCCAAACGCTTTAAACAATTTTAAGGCTCATTTCCCCTCTCTGAAGCGAATATCCTGGACTGCTACGAGGGGTGGAAAGCCTGGAGGATAAGAGACGCGCGCCAAGCCACAAGGCATCCTGCCAGGGGCATCTGAAGACGAACTGAGAAGGAGTACAATCTCCCACCCTATTTTCTCCCGTTCTCTCTCTTTCTCTCTGTCTCCTTTCTCTACACTTAAGAACAGAGAGAAAGCAAGCAGCAACACTGCGCAAGGTGAACCCTCGTATTTACCAATTACCTAAGTAATCTGCGGCTGCCAGACTCCTTCTCTCTGAACTGTCCTTACTCTTTGCCTGCCGGGCCACCCGTATATAGGTATAAGCAAAGACGTCTGAGCAGTAGTTATGATGCTTCAGGGTGAATTTACAGTCCTATCAACACAAAATTGTCATGGTTGTAATGGTAAATTTTAGACAAATATTATAATTCATACTATGATGTATCTTCATGTGCATCAATGACTGAATCAAACAAAAGAGCACATATGTTGTTTTTGAAAAGTAATTACGTGATTAAGAATTTGACATCTTAAAACCAGACGAAAATTGGTGGATCAAACGAAGAAGAAAAAAAAAAACGAAATTGATTAAAAAATGAGGGCTATGGAGCGGTTGAGGTATCACAAAGAAGATGCCTGGTGCACCGCAGTGATTATTACGTAATCAAAGCCTAATTATTGTTGAGGGGCTGTGTGGATGTTATACGTTTTCCACATGAGTGAATCTAGATGTGTAAGCTGGTCCGTTCATCCATTCTCATATTGTATGGATTTCACCTCTTGGAGTGCAAAAGCTGAAAGCAGGTGTATTAAGCGTGCAGGTGATGTTTTGTACTTTTTTAATTTCGTCTAGAGAATTGAGACTGAAGTAATGAGAGTGATAAAAATAGCTAATGATAGTGATGAAGATGAAGCACCTGAATCTTCAAAGTAAAAAGGATTATGTTACGAATTTATGTTGGAAATAAAATAAATGTTTTTTTCCTGTATTTTATTTGTCCTTTCGGAGAGACACGTATATCTAACAATTGGATGGAAAAAAGGGTGAAAAAGGGAGGAATAGTGTAATGGCAACGTCGTAATGCAATCTGCATATATTACCGTATACTGCAGTATTCTAGACATCTCCTACGACGGCGGTGTGCGGCGGCGGCGGCGGCGACGACGACGACGGGAAACGAGGTAGGTAAAGAGAAATACACAAGAGAATACAGAGGGAACTTTTACGCGTGCACTTTGTCCTGCCTCGGAAGTTTCTCACGGAAGTCAGACAGAAGCCGGACCGTGTGACGCCAGGGCCTTGAGATATAACTAACTTATACTCGATCTTTATCGTTCCTCAATGCGTCGCCATTGGGGAAATAATTGTGTGAATAATTTTCAGTTCAATTATTGTTAAAAAGTAATAAAATTACGTTCCATACAATGGATTAATTTCAATTGAAATCTGTCTCTATTGTTTTTATTCTTGTTATTTCTTTGACGGTAAATGCAAGACTACTTGTTATAGACTCATCAATTAATAGCCCATGGCAGAGAGTAGTCAACCAATTCTGAAGGTCTAACCTGACATTTCGAGTGACATGGCTGGTGGTATCGGGTTGAGTTAGCGTGACCGTCCCGCGCCCATACATTTATTATTCAAATCTCCAATAGGTTACGTCGCACAGATGAGACTCGGAAGTCGTGCTCGACGGCCATCACGCGTCTCATTAAATGTTCGAGAAGGTATATTACACAAACTCCGTAAAATCGAACAGACGTGTACTTTAATTAAGAATTCATCAAGAACTAACGAAATATCGAGTACAATATCTCCCAAAATTTCTTTGAAACTTTGAAAGCATTAGAATTAAATTTTCTTGAAAAAAAATAACCGGATAATTTCGAAGAGTAATGAGTGCCGAGCCATTCGAAAATCGGTACGCGTCCGAAACATTTACCAGATAACGATTTTAGAGTAGATTCCATGACAAAACGACTACCATAAAGTGGTACTGTGGTAAGAGGAACCCTCATATTCTCTAACATAACCGCATAACCGTAGATTCGACCGTTCTGCATATTTGATATCCTTCGTATGCTCTCTCATGATCGTCGAAGAATTTTCCCCAGTGTATCGTATCCAGAACCACAAGAGCCCTCAGTGATTGAGGGTTAGGACATAGACATTCAGAAAAACATCTCAAGTTGACATTAAAATTTCATCTTTACGTTATACTAAAAATATTTACAAGCTCCTATCGTTTTTTCAAGCAACATATTCCTTTGATTGAATAGACGAAGGAACAATCGATTCAGAGAATCTCTTTTTTCTTCTTTCATTAAGATAAATAAGAAAATTCCATTGTTAAGAATTGAGAAAATAAGGAGAAATGAATAAACGCCTCCGGATAATTACGTACAGCCATAAAGACTTATCCTAATGGACATTTTTCTTTTCTTCACTGAAAATAGAGCAATTACGACATTTGGTAAAAGAAGAAGGGAGGAAAAACTCTCAGAGAAAATCTATTGCAGCTACTATGTACGAGAGACGTTTGAGGGTGACTGAGTGTATGTTTGGCCGGAGTGTGGGCTCAAATGACACGGAATAAAAGTAATGCTCGACAATACGACGCCCTTCCTAAGATCACGTCTATTCCTCGTTCTCTTTTTCCTCTCGTTCTTTTCTGGTTCTTGTCCCTATTTTCATTGGATTTCACTCGTTGTGGTATAACCACTGGACTATTGCCCGTTCACATGGTAGGGGGGTTGCTATCCTTGTGGAAATCGATATCTGGGAATAAGAAATATCCTATGCTGCACCCTGCACTCGTATATTACCTCTTCGCTCTATTCTTTTTGGTTTTATTTAATTTTCCAACCATTTGAGAATGAAAAATTTCCCCTTATCTTTCTCTCGCTTTTTTTTCCAACGATCGATTCGCAATTATCGAGGCCATTTGATGCGCGTGTCCTCGATGAAATTTTGCCTCGAGTGAATCTCGCGTGATCACCTTGCCAATCTGATGGATTGTATTCCCGCATAGTCACCATGAAGTCGAAGGACGTCATCAATCGACTCTTTGCACTCAATATTTCAGAGTGGGATGCACTGTGATAGTCGCATATTATATTTTTCGTGATAAAATACAATTTGTCATTGCGTCGTGTCATTCATTTCAATTCAACAATTGAATGGAATATAGAAGAATTGAATTTATATTATTTGTATTTGCACATGCCTATTAACCTGGCAAGTGACTTGGAATTATTTCAAGGACCTCTTTTCATCAACTTTGCATGTATAATAATCGAGCTGATGAAACTGTCGTCTTTTTTATCGGTGTCTTCACTACTTATTCTCAGTCACGCGCGTTAAGCTCCCTCATCGACAAACACTTGGTGTTTTTTATTTATATATATCCTCATTTTCTTTCTTTTTTTTTTCCTCGGCGCTCTCAAGAAGAGAGCTCACCGGGGATTTTATTTACCGGCTTAATCGTGGAACTTGACAATGTAATCGAATCCATCCGTTGTCGATTCCAGGAATCAATCGGTCCTCATCATGGATTATGAAAAACAGTAAAAATAAATTAAATACAGTCGATAAAAATTTAATCGCTTCAATCATAAAATTCATGGAATTAATTTTTTTTTTCTTCAAATTTTAAATACGCACGACAATACAATTATTATTTTCTATAAAAGGGGTGAATCGAATTGGACCACACTGACTGAAAAGTGACAGTAAGGCCAAACTACAGGTATATTTTATTATATGTGAGATAAAAAATAGAGAATGCTAGTGTCGCCTAGCGATTTAAACGGATTTGTCACAGTGTGATGATCGTTGCCGAGATACCAAGAATCATGAGAGGCGTGTCGAGGGCTTCTCTTTTTATTCCATATTAAAAGCCGACGAGACACGTTGACCTTGGATATATCGAATCAGACTCAAAGAAGAACTGTTTTTTTCAGGCACAAAGAGCACTACTGATTTCTGACTAACATAAAATTAATCTCTCGCCTCGTTACGCAACGAATATCTCTAGAATTATCCACAATCCAAAAATATATAAGATATTTATCTGATGAGAATATTTCCGTCACCATTCATGGCGAGTGAGAGAGAAGAGTGTAATTAGAGTCTTCTTTTCATGCTGCTGTGGTTTTTTTTAGTTGCTGATACTGAGGATGAATTTTGATTCATTTGGTTTCACCATACCCATAATAGAGTTAGCTTGTAGTGGAATTTAAAGCCCCAAGAGTAGACACAGTGACCCAGTGAAGGGGATGCTGAGCCATGACGTCATCGCCCTAGTAATGCTCGAGGCGTTGTTGTACAGAGGGGTACCCAAGATCAATATTACAGTCCATGGGGTACAATCCATCAAGTTATGCTACTCCTTTCAAATTAAAATTGACCAACGAAACATATACATCAATTCATCATAACGAAAGATGTAGAAAATATATTTATCTCTTATTCAGTTTTCTTTCAATTAAGTGAATGGTAATAGATAATTGGGTAAAGCTGATTTCGACAGTATTTTGTATAATATTTTTGTGCTCAAGGATGCTGGAAAAATGCGGTTCAAACTAAGTAAAGTGAGGTTAGAAAGCTATTTTTCCAGCATCCTTAGCAGAATAATACTTTGTGAAAGAGAGTATTGAAATATTTGGAAAAAATATCTCCCTTCATTATTACGATAAATGTGATAATTCGTGAAAGCTCCATGAAAGCAATCAAGCCGAATGGCTCGCGTGGTTTATCATCACTTTTCAGGATGAAAAAAGTCCCAGAAACAAAAAATAGCAGACGTCCGGTTGCTTCCAACCGAGAGTCGATTAAAACTTTTCGTACAAAAGCCGAGGACGGATCATTGGTTCTCCTTGACAAACAAGCAAAGTGACAGAGTTTTTTTTTTTTGTAGATAGAAATCCTCTTTGTTTCCTCATTCTCTTTGTATGGATTTTCGGTGCGAAACGAGATTGGTTGTTACCAAATAAAGAGGACAGAATATGTAATATGTTTCGAACGGAGACGGGTAATCATCTTTTGATACTTTTTTATTTTCCTCTCTCTCTCTCTTAAGTCCAAGGTGAACGAACGATGACCGTATCGATTCCTCGTGGGTAATATTGCCTCTCTATCCACGAAGAAAAGAACCAAAACCACAGCATCGATAATCGCTTCGACCTTCTTCCCCGTCGAGTAATTGATTGTTCGTCACTCAACTTATACTCTCGAGCCAACTTTGGACAACAATTCCTTATTTTCAATTTAATTCCAGTGTCTGATGTGAATTCTCGTTCCTCATACATACGAAAACTATTGAGAGGAGACAAAATCAAAGTCAAACTATTTTCAAATAATTTCCTCTCGGAAACTCCCATACTCGTCAAGTTGTAGGCTACTAGATTAGTAGAAAAAGAAAATATTGACTTACAAGAACTTATTCGAACGAAGAATATATTTTCTTAAAATACGTCCCCTCAAATTGTCTCCACATATGGAGAAAGTGGCAGTTGCATTATTTTTATACGGCATGATTATTATTTTTTATTTTTATTTCATTGTCCACTCGAGTGATTCGAATTAGCATAACACCATACCACATTTGATGGACATACGAATATTACGATGCACAAGAAAACTCTTCCTATAAAACCTAAGGTGTTTCACTTGTTCAAGAAGAACAAGGAAGGAAAAAAAAAAAGAAAAAGAAACGGGCAACGATCGTTACGTAGTTGGTAAGCAGGAGAGCACCGTTTAAGACGCTCACAGAGCACACCCATTATACTTTTAAATCCCGAACAATTAGCCGTAATCAAGCACAGGAAACGATGCCAAGCGGCGCTGGTCGCAATTATTTTTAAACAAGAATAGCATACCACAACGGAGTTGTCTTATTTAGAGAGGTAAGAGGGGGAGGAGCCAAGGAAAGAAAAAAAACCTAGTAGATGGCGACTTTGAGCGTTATGTGTGTATGACCGTGATTATTAATCCTGTTGTGTATAAAATGATAGATGTAGGAGGGCGATAACACCAGTTTGTGCTCGCACATAACCGGACGTTACAAAAGCGTCATGCCAGTTTACTTTGACATTCTAAGCCCTTTATATGCTAATTTATGGAATTTTATTTCGCATTCTTTAAATTATTACAGTCAAGTGTCTCTTTCCATTGTGAGACTCGAGGAGGAATTTTTTCTTGAAAAATGCCATTCAATCAATTACAACTTTCAATTTTAAAATAATTCTTTACTTTCCATTAGGCATTCATCCTGTTGGCATGATAATTTCACTCAGTAGCTTATTTTTGATTCCCTTGCAAGCAGGAGAAAACAGATAAAAGTAAAGGAGGCCACTGCAAGGGGTCAAACCAGTGGTCAAAAGAATCACAGTAGATAAAAAGGACATATAACATACACTCGAGTGAATTGCAAAAGCTCTACCTCCCTCCCCCCCCCCCCCCCTCCCCCTGGCTACTCGTGTTTTCAACGGTGTTTTGTGTTTTTCACCGTTCACCCGTGTACTTGCTCAGACACTCGGCTTTTCAAAATAACTCTCAGTGTTTTCTCTTTCTCTCTCACCCCTATTTTCAGACATAGGAACATCTCTACACTCTGGGTATTCATGTAACATTTCTGTACAAATCCCCGAGGTTTTAGGGGGCGGCAAGGGCACACACACACAGAACACAGAAAACTAAAAAGCTAATTTACTTTAAAAGTATACCATAGGTTTTATACGAGAGAAAGAGAGGCGTTTTCATCAGAGGCAAAATTTCTGTAGCCCCTGTGTGTCCAAAAGCGCACCACTGAGCTTTTCAAAAGCCCCAATGTGGGGCTAATGCAGACAGCGACAGATTGGCGATGGCCCCTCTCTATCAAAACCCCACCCGAATTCACTGTTACTCTTTACTGTATATTCAGCGAAACATCCAGAAACGATTTGAATGGTCATTTCGTTGATAGAACTCAAATTGGTGAACGAAAATGTCCAAACGTACTATATTCAATGGCGTTTTCATCACTGGCGAATTACTGCAGAACATTTACAAAACCATTCATTCATTCATCCATGTTTGCACTCTGTTAAATTTAGCCTTCATCCAGAATTTTGTGTGAAATAGCCAAATTTAAAGTATTGAATCAAAGAAATCGACACATTCAGGGCAAAAAAATGATTCCTAATAAAAATATTAATTGGCCGGCTCGTTAGTTTGGCCCCCTGCCATCTCCGCTAGAAGTTTGACCCTGGGTCACCACGCGGGGAGTCGCCAGATATATTTGCCTCCAACGTCATTTTTTTTTCTCTCCCTTCTATACCTTTCTCATATTCTGATTTCTCTCTCTCTCCTCTCGATATTCCTTGGCGATTATTTATTGCTGCGCGTGAGCCCCTCACTTGCTCACCCTCCACCAACTTGTGCATTTCAATCTTTTTCTTACCTCTACATTTGCTTTTCTTACAATACCAATACTCCTTACCCATCGTCTCAAAGTTTAAGTGTAGTTGAAAGTAGGGTTTTTAACGCTACGTCTCGTATCGATCACAAAAAACCCACGTGTAATATGGCAAACTGACCACTTGGTGAATTCACCTCTACAGTTGATAAAAGTCCCTTGCTCGTTAAAGTCAATCATCACTGTGTGTTTTTTAACGCTTCATTGCATCTGCTCTTTGCAGTGACCCGAAAGAACATAATTTTTCTCATTCCCTTTCATACATTTGCCCCGAGAGTTGTCATGCTGAAGAACTTTGTTGTAGGTAATTAAAAATTTTCCAGTAAGAATTTAAAGCCTATATAAAGCTTCATTTCGCTGAAAATTCAGAACTCAGTTGTATAATATAATACTCAGAGCGTAAAATAACACGCATCAATGCGCAGAGATTGAGCACGTCTAGTGTACAAGCTTGGGGGATGATACACCGAATGCATTGGCAATCAGAGAGAAAGATCATAGATCCATGTATCGAAGTTCCAACAAACGTTCAGTGAATGTATATGCGTATCGTTCCAGGATTCTCTGGTATTTGGCATATACCTACTACTATTCAGTATGAACCTTCCTCCTTCATCACCCTCTGACCCCTCTTGCTTCCACCTATTCTCACTCAACGAGCCGCGTGTGCGCCCCACAGTATATGTATACTATACGGTGATTTGGCTAACCACACGTTGTCGAGCCATCGGCGGCATCCACGAGTATTGTTTGCTCGCTTTGATGAGGCCAATTCAATGTTTCCACGTACCCCACTATTGCCAAGGGAGAGAAAAAGAGTTGTACGCATGTAGGCAAAGCTCATTCTCTCCAATCCGATGGTGGGATCATTTATATTTTAATAACTCTCATTATTCAATAAACCATGTTTCCGTTTTCTCTGAATTTTTATCATCTTATGGATAATGGTAATTATCCAATCAGGTCAACTTTATTGTTTCAAATTTGGGGTAAATTAAAAATTGAGAACAGGCGCTAGTGCTACCGTATCTTTAACGACACGTTTGAACGACGAAAAATATCCTAGGGATCGATAGAGAAGTTTACTATAATGTTACATCTATACGAGCCACTACAACGGCCAAGTAAGCCCCATGCTGCGGGTGAAGACTATGCACTATTAAATGCAGACACGAGCAGGCACAGCCAGGAAATTGCCTAATTTCCTGAGTGCGCACGCCGATCCGTCAACTTGACTTGACGGAGAGACGGTGTTGGCCTGCACGAAAATTTCATGACGTGACTTTTAATGTCAAGTGTCGAAAAGAAGGCCACAGCATACCGTGTGTTTTTTTTTTCTTCTTCTTCTACACAAAGAACAATAACTTATTCTTTTTTTTTTCACTGTTTGTTAACGTATACGAGAAATTGATTTTTAAAATATCAAAACTATCATTCCTACATTCTCACTTAATCATGAATTTTATAAAATATGATGAATCAATGTTTTCGTCAATAAAAATCTCAGAAACTTTTGTGAATAAGGGGATGAAAAATATAATAAATCATTTCGCGAGTCTGTCAAGAGCCAAAGCGTTGGTGTGAGGATCTATCAGTCTTCATATTCATTTTGATACATCACTTTGAATAAATGAAACTAAGAAAAGACAATGAGTAAAAATAGATCAATGCAGTATCTTTTATCGCGTCGACCCCAACAGATATCCGGAAGCCGCAGCAGCACTAGCATAGTGAGTAAAGAGCAAGAAAGAGTGTCTGAAACGTCCAAGAAAATCGTCTGAGGGAAAAGATTAAGTGTAGGACGTGGCTCGGCAGTGATAGACTGACTAATCCGTGAACTTAGACTCCAGTAGCAAGTTTAGGGTGACAGGAGATAAGAGAAGAGGAGAAAACGACAATGAAGAAACACTGATCTTCACTAAATCACATAAAGGGAGCAGTGAACAGTAAATAAGAGTGTCTTGTAATAATGAGAAAAATTGGTAATTCCAAAGAAATAAAAATCCAAATTGATTACCTCACCTATCTCATCTCACAATACAATATTAGATCATTTCAAATTAACAAAAATTTAATAAACAATTTTAAGTAACTATTTGTGAATTTGAATTTAGTATATCTAATGTCATCATTTTTGGTAAAAAAAAAAACCATCATTCATTTTGACAGTTTTTACTAGTGGTCGCATCAAGGTACGTCGAACAACGGTGGTGACACTCTGTTCAAATTTCATGTTTGAAAGGTATTTGGTGACCCCCATGTGTACTCATATTGTTTTTAGGGTTTTCTAATATTCAATTAGTCTTATTAAATGAGGTAAATATTACATCAATATTATTAGTATTGTATTAAATCATGATCTAGTACTAGTTTCAATTAACTACTAGCAGCTGCTCAAGAGGCTATGGTTTGTAATGCCCATTTTTACAATTCAGCTTTGATTATTAATTCTTCAAGAATTGTAATAATCAAAATATCATTGCATTAAATTTGAATAAAGAAATTCCAACATAAAAATTCTTCAATAATGATTTGTAAGTTCTCATGAGTAAAGGTTAATATTCATTTTATTAGCAAAATTTCATCGGTTTTTTTTATTATTAATAAATTAATTTTCAGGACCAAGTCTCATGAATCACTGATGAATATCTCCTTCCAAAAATTTGCTCTTCTGTCCAACAACTGATCAGCATAGAATGCAAGTGCCAAAAGAAACAGAAGAGAAGAATTACTTGCAGTAGTAAGCCACGAAGAATGGATCAAATATCATTAGAAGAATAAAGAAGAAAAAGAAGAACAGCATCTTGCACAAAAAAATCGACAAGGCTTATTGATTATTGATAATCATAATTATTTCATGTCATTTAAATTATTTTCAATGAATAATACATTGGAATTCCATTGTTCTGTTATTTGCTGCAAGTACTTTTTAGTGATTAGGTATTGCAGTAAATTATTAAATATGTAATTGAAAATTTCACAGTAAGAATCTAAAACCTATATGAACTTCTACTTGCTGAAAATTCAGGACTCAGCTGTATGATATAATACTTCGAGCCTAAAGTAATAGGCATCAATGGCGCAGAGATTGAGAACGTCGAGTGTACAAGCTTGGGGGATGATACACTGAATGCAATGGATTCACTACTAGCTCCCTTCAGTTTTCCGTGAGCAGGTACTGGGGTAAGCAATGAATTATTTTCAAAGGTTAAATATTATTAACTAATTTCATTGGATATAAGACGGATTCAGCTGTTTCATATTTAGAAATATACTAGATTATTATTTCAAAAACGATTTGTATAATTTCAATTAATAGAAATATTTTTATAATTGAATTTTGTAAAATCGAATCAAATAGTGAGCAGGTACTAGTGCTCTTACCTTACCACATGAAAAAAAGTGTTGTTAGATTGATATACGAATCGAGTGAGATGAGAGTTGTAGGAGAGCTAAAGCTAGGGTTGAAACGTTGAAAAAATGAAGGAATCTAGGGGCAATCGCGTCATCCGCATACGACGTCGCCCCTGCTCTGCCAGATGCTTCTCTTTTTGTCCCTCTTTTCTCCGCATTCCTCCCCACTATGTCTTCAGCTGGGCGTGTCGTCAATTTCTCCCACTACTTTTTACCTTCTATTTCCCCTTAAGCCCCTACAATCGATTCCCCACTACTTTTAACCCCTACTTTTCCTCAACTCTGCGTGCGACAAAACTATAGTGGGGTCTCTTCACTCACTGATACCGACAAGTTTCAAGCGATATTATTCTGTATAACTTGGGGGGTCAACCCACCGTTTTTGTCGCCTAGCTGTTGGCTCTCTCTTTCCCCCGCAAAAGCTCCACGCCTTCTACAACGTCTCATTGGCCATTGCCTCCCAACTGTCCCAAGGTTTAACAATGACACACGCCCATTTTCAACGTTTCAAGTCTTCATCTACTTGAATTGCACTAATTAATTATCATGTTTTTGTTAATTTGCAACTCCTAAAGTCAGTCAATATATCTTTCAGTAGTAGTAATTTTATCAATCGATTGATTCAAATCCAATTTTTAGTTTGTTCATTACTCTAAGAAAATTGTGTGGACAGAAGAGCTTCAATTATGCAAAATTACCCATCGTAATTTATTCCAAAATATCTCCCATTTGCTTTTGTTTTTTTTTTCTACCTATTCTGTATTTATTCGTTCATTCAGCGTTGAGATAGATTTATGAATAAATTGGTGCCGAGTGCAATTCATGAATTTGGCGCGCGATCAAAAATACCACGTTGTTTATTCGAGACACAAGAAGAGAGAAAAGATGAATCTTTAAAGCAAAAGAGTCAGAGTTCATGTATATCGATGAGACTAACAGACAGCTGGTTAGTTTGCAGCCATTTGTACATTGCGTAATTATCAGTTTACTTATAATCACATTTCTTGTCTCAGAGCTTCATCCCAACATATCAGACAGAGGAGAAAAAATGAGGAGTAACAGAAAAATGATAAATGATTGAGTCTACAGACTTTTTGAATCTCGATATGTCAATCTGTGGCAGAATCGACTAAACAAATTTTGTTGTGGCGCTATATGTCACAAATTATTTATAATGTTCATCATTACGCCTCTTTGTTTTTTAAGCGACGACATGATTTCTACTGAAAATTTCCTCAGCTTTTCAATGGAATAGCGAGAAACAACCTATCTCTGATATTTCTATTAATTTCAAGAGTTTTTCATAATATAGACATGAAAAATCCACCTGTATCCATTTTACCCTTCATATCTATTTTGCCCCACCTTCCCCTAAATAAGTAGTCCCCCATGCGACTTTTTGCTATTGGCAATATGAGAAAATTGGAAAAATGGCGCTTTACGAGAAAAATAAAATCGCAGCAGTCGCTAGTACTCAGGCGAGATAAATCTAAGGATGTCAAGTATATCTCTCGTACGTAACACTGGAACGCTCACAATAGAAAACATAGTTCCCATTCGGGTATTATCGGAACCTTCGGAGATATTCGGACGATGCTGGCAATCGCGCGCAACTACCCGTGTACTGGTGTCAGTACAGAAAGTATAGACCCCCTGTGGTTCACCACTCATTTTCTTATCGGCAGAAAAGAATTTGAATTTTTTCCAATAATCGGAGAAATATTCAACAAATTCTGCAAGCCTGCAACCTTAGTGTCTCATTTAATTTTTAATTAATTTTAAAGGAAAATATTTGGTAGAATAAAAACGAATTACTACTAACTTGTACGAGTAAAAAATGTATGTACTGTGTAAAAACAAGACATTCATTGATTCACGTAATTTTGATGTTCATTCCTCGATGTTGATTGATTCAAGTAATGAAAAAAAAAAAACAATTGAATATGTAAACAAACGTGAGCCTGGAAAACGTGTGTGGAGAGCCTAGAGAGAATCCGGCGCGCGGTTATTCACGATTAATTACGAAAACGCACGAATCGACTCGTGGCCTCGGAAACACAGGGCAAGAGAGTCGCTCGTGGTGCGCTCGAGGGAACGGTCGAGAGACGGTTATTCTCCTCAGATATTATGTTGAATTGTCTTATTTACGTATATAACATTATCAACAGATGCAGTGTGACAGAGTGAATTTACGAAGTGAAGTGATTTTGTGAAAGAATTTTAGTAATTGTTAATTATTTAAACAATTGAGTGAAGGATAAATCTTATTTTTGAAGGAAATATGTGGTGCATTTTGCTAATTTTGTGATCAGCCAAATATAAAGAGACGAGGGATGATGAATAATAACGCAGAGAATGAAAATCACAGTCTCGTAGGCGTGGCTTAGAAGACGGTGGACACGTGACGGTGGACACGCTCAAAGTGTCAAGCCACCGTTGCCTCCCCTACCTCTTGCCCCTTCTTTCATTTGTGCCCCCTCTTCTTTTCATTTTCAACTGGAGGGATACTTTCAACCGAAAACAACCGAAGTCGAGGACTCGTCACTGCTCGGAATCGTCCAGCGTCCACTGAACAAAACTGGGTTTCTAAAATCTCTGATATATTTATATTTATTTGAGCTGTTGTCAATGAATTTCCAAGAAATGCAGGCAATAAAGAGATGACAATCGATTACTATGAGATAACATTGTCAAACACTGATTTTCAGTGTATTATTGAGGCAAGTGAATATAGAAATGCCAGTATTATTTACTGAGATCATTTCAATTGAATAAAAAAAAACCTTAAACTCAATCAGACGAGTTAAATTTCTGAGAAAATCCAGAGAAAATTGTTGAGAAAAATTTGGGAAATTGGTAATTAAAAAAAAATGCAGCAAGCTAGCCTTGGTCCAACTAGCCTAAAATCTTTTGATAATGATTCAGAAAAAATAAGCAATGATATAAATGTCAAGAAAGAAATTACGAATGTTATACAAGTAAAACAGGAAATTCCAGATGAAGAATCAGTGAAATCGAGTGAAACTTTGGGAAAAAATTATGATGAAGACAAGAATAAAGAGAATTATGAACGTTTAGATGTGTACAGAGGGTTAGCAGAGACGGTACATTTACAGAGCATCTCAGGGCAATATCCGGTGATGCATCCGGCTTATCGAGCCGTCGGTCCAACCCAGCCAAATGTCTTTGGTTTTCCACATTTTTTTCCACCACCTCCTCCTCCACCATCAACAATAGCTTCTTTTCATGAACGATCGATTCATTCAGAGCATGAAAAACACATCAACGAGGTCAGAGATCAAAATCATGAGAGTACTGATAGACAAACGGGTTATCATCATCGTCAACCATCTACCAATCACGTTTGTGAATTTAATGACACATTTTTACGTGATTATACCCACAATGATTATAATAATGGTAAATCAACTGGCTATCATGGAGCAGCTGGATTTCGTACGTCACTGGAATTAGCATATTTCAATCAACAACAGGCGAGTCATAACTTCAGGATGAATTTTTATCCAGGCAGACAGAAGAAGTGGAGTAACTTCACCCTGAGGTCACTCCAGCCAACCGTGAGTTTGGAAAAAGTTATAATAAACATGAGTAACAACAAATCTACAGAGCCTTAGGTTTTTTAAAATTGTTTATAGGTCGAAATTGTATTAATCACGGAGAGTCACTCTATGCAGTAGCAATTAATATTCAGTCTTTTTTTTATTTTCCCTACTATTTCATTATTTCAAAAATTCATAAATAGGTGAATGAAGTAGCTTCTCCCGTTGTCATAATTTAAAACTGATAAAATTTTCAATTCAATTGAAAACCACAAAGCATTTCTCTGAATTTGGAAAATTCCATATACCACGTATACAAAAGAAAATGCATGTTGATTTCAGTAATTAGTTTCTTTCCATTTTCCCAATAGTGATTTAACTGGAAATTAATGCTTGGAAATATAGATAGTGATATATTCCTAGAACAAAGGTATGGCAATCAACTATAGTTTAAACTATTGAACCTGTAAGAATATTGGAGCAAAATAGAATAGGATATAAACATAGGTAGCTCACTTAAAATTAGTTTATGTGTCGACGAGCATTATTGTTTTAGAAATTTCTGGTTTTTCTAATGGTTTTTGTAATGATAGATGACAATTAATCACAGTGATGATAAATCGCATATTAAATTATAGAAATTCTTTTCAAACAGAGTGCGAATTATTCCTTCTGTCCTTGTTTTTCTCATCTTTCGGGGGAAAAAAACCATAACAACAGAGAAACAAAATATATTCCCAAGCTCATTTCTTTGTCTCGTCGTCGCAGGTATCCAGGCGGATAGTTGTTGAATGATCGTAACGCTGTGTTCTCGGCAATTGGCCTCCGCTTTGAATTTTACAATTCTCTCTTCGTACCTCTTGTACATGTCTTATTGGACTATCTCAGGAGTCCATGCTCTTCACAGCCGAACGTTAAGGGGTTTTGCGTATTCCGGAATTTGAAAATTCTTCCACTCTGGTGCCAATTCCACGTTGCCCGCCTGGGAACGCACGAATAGATATTCGTTCAAGACTCTGAGACCGTTACGTCGTTATATGCGGACGAACGAGTCCACTGAGAGTATCCTTTATTCTTAGAGAATATTGTACAATGAAATCGTGTCATCCTTGAATGAAAATACTGTTAATGTGTTGGAATTTTTTTTAATTTTTATCAAAAATGAACATTGTAATGGAACTATAATTTTTTTTAATGATTCCATTGCAAAACTGGGAAAATTTCCGATGGGAAACAGCTGTAAAAATGAATCTGTTGTCCAATTTCGTTTGGCTCGATTTCTTTTTATTAACTATGTCTCCGGTTCTAATAGTCAAATCTGAAATGGAAAAAAATCCTATGCAACTACAAAATATACCGATTTGACCTCTAATGTGTACTCTACTTCATTATCCCCCATAAAATCTTCTTTACATCATTCTCCATTGACATAAAATTGCAATACAGGAATCTTAGTTTGGAAAAATTGAATTTATCTTGTTGCGGCATTTACCTAAGAAAATTGCCGGTGGTACAGGCATTGACTCTAATCGCCACCTTTTAGCGTTGTCTCGATTATTCTCAAAAGTGCACCTGTATCGTCAGAGATAACGTCGCCGTGAGGGCAAAGGCAGACACTAAAGCAACTGTGTATTAACTGTTTCATACGAATAAGGCGATTGAATCGAAAGCCGATTCCATTCAACCTGGCCCTTTATATTTTTCTGCACCCACGCTATAAATTTAAACTTGCATCCGTGATCCAATAGGATAACTCAAAGGCATTCCCGTCCAATTTGGAAAAGGACTTTGAAAATTGCCTCAAAAGATTCAACCGCAGAGTGATTCATTTTAATGCCAATGCAATCCAGGCATTAATTCCTCTCAATTTTTTCCTCTTTTTTTTTCAAGTGTCGTCAGTAGTTATTTTATTTACACCTGTACGGTGCATCCATTTATTCTTTTCTCATTTCCTCCACACGTGCAACGAAAGCCCACACTTGTCCACAATAGTAAGAGCTATCTTACGCATATATTATTGTTATTATTATTAGTATTCTTCATGTTTCTAACCTCATCGTGAGTGAAGCGTCTATCATTTTCTTGAGTCATAAATATATGCAATGCTGTTATGAACTGCAGCCAACTGTGTCCTCATAAGAAACTCATCTTTTACTAGATGGAATTAGCGTGGGTATTGAATCGACAGTCTCTGTATATTAGAAAATAGTCCATAAAGGTATGTAGGATTGCCTTATTCTCGAGACATTGATGTAGATTGAATGAATTTATATAGCAAAATTTTCAATCCTTCATAATTGAATATTTACCATGGCTCATTTTGAGAAAAGGTTAAAAAATTCATATTTTAATTTGTCATTCACGTACTAATAATACTTTTACGTATAAAAATTAAAAGGAATTTGAAGAAAAAAAAATACGATGACCCAAACGAATCTAATTCTAATATGGAGGCATATAATGCGAGAACGTTTGCACGCCCCCGGCATCAGTCCCGCTCGCCAGATGCGTTGGTAACACAACCGAGTTTTTCTACCTGAGCAACACATGGCGTTTTAGGGGGTGCGAGCAATTCAGTTGTTTTTTGTCCTTATGTCCACAAATTCATATATAGCTTTACTTATGCATGTACTCTTAGATGCGACATAGCAAATTGATCTGAATAATCGACCAATGACTATCATAATAGACGTATAATTGAGCCATTTTTAAAATTTATTCTTCAATTCTAAATGCCTCTCGAAAAGCAAATTTTTACGATTATTTAGAGTACACAGGTGCAAATTCACTTGTTCCTCTTTCCGCTTTGTCGAGTTTTGTAACAATTTCCGAGACTTTTTGCTACAATGTCATTAGTTTCTAAAAGAGGAGAAAAAAAGTCAATCTCAATATGTAATACCAAGCATGAAACATCATCTTTGCATATTTATGATTGCAAATTACGAGATAATCACACAACATGTGAATGACAGTCGTGTCGGTATTTTTCATTATTATTTAATAATCTTTAGTTGATCATTTAAACGTAAATTTTGTAACCTGGATATTTTCTGCAAATGTCACGTGAATACCATTCAGCTTTTTGTGTCTTTATTCATATTGTATGCTTATAATGTGGAATGAAGAGAGGTGCCTTCATGGCAAAACGTGTAGAACTCAAGAACAACGATTTGAAATCGTATCTGCACGTTGGACGGCTACGGGAAAATTACAGTCATATGAATAACGATGACAGAGGCGTGATGAATGGCAAGTGCGACCGGAATTTTCATGTAAATTAGATGTATTTACCAGTGTGCTCATTATATATTCTCACGAGAGTTCAGGTGATTATTTGCAATTTTTCACAAATATTAAGTTTGTTGAAACCATTGGGCTTCCGGTTGTTGTGGTTCAGAAGTTGAAATTTTTGTATTGTCATATTCTTCGCTGAGTGTCCGGAAATGCCAAAAGTAATGGGACTTTTTTTTTATTTTCTTCAATTGACTTTCGGAACTGCTGATGGAAGGATGTCGTCGCTTTTTGAGTCAATATGCTACAAAATGTATAAATGAGTATCCGGAGCGCGTGCCCGAAAACCACGAACGAGACCGCACAGTAATTATTTATTATTCCCTGGTTTTGCTCTTTTCAGGGGTTTGAAACGTGATGTAACGTATATCTCTCCATCAGAATGTCTTTTACCCTGAACAATTGATATTGTTCGGAACTAGAAATTGATTCATGATATTTCGGTTTGACAAAGAGGGGAAAATAAAGCAGTAGCATTTAAATCAATCGGAGATATAAAAATGAGTGTAATTCAAGTGAGAAAATAAATGATGCAGGATACACTGAGAATGTCTCTGTACATGTTACAAGAGTCTCACATGAGTCCAAGATGGTGTCCAATGTTTTACGGAGGCATCAATTACTTTAATATTTACGGTCATATGATCGGATACGTGTATATATACAAGAATGAAAAAGACGAAGGGTTGGAGAAAAAATAAAGAAAAGATACAAGTAAGAATAAGTTACGAGTTCGGTTAGAAGGTGTCAGTAGACGATAAACTAAAGTTATCCAATGCCAAATGCTGTACATATTGCATTAAGTGGCACTCTATAATATAATTGTATATAGACGGTACAGTTTGACTTGTGAACTAACGCAGATTATAATAATGTTTACTATGTACGACTCTAACCCGAAGAGTTGCTTTCTTTGGTCTTAATGGCTCCATAAAGATACACTGGAATCGTGTTTAACCATATTGAGAAAAAAAAAGTGGTAAGAACAATCAAATATTGATACGATTTGTCTCGAACAAATATTTTTTTTAATAATTAAAAAAGTTGTTGAATTTCCTGAATTTAGTGGATTCAAATAGTTTCGATTGTTTTCATTACTCTTTTTTTTCAGTGCAGCTACCCAATGAATTGGAATTTGTTACTTTGAGATGAACCAATAAGCGCCTGTGATTATAGGCAAAATTATCAAACAATAGAGTCCAGTCGAAATTTGAAATTGGGGAGGAATTTCACAGATACGATTTCTATCACGATTTGAATATTCAATGAACCATCATCAGCTCATTATTTTTGCTGCATTATGTTTCTAAACCTGTTTTTCAGAGCCAATCTTTAATGAAGAATTTAATCAATTAAATGAAGATGAAATTGGAACTGTCCATTTCGTATATCTATATAGAATGTCGTCACTTGGTTGCTGCCTGACAAATAATGACGATAATGTCATTATATGCTTTAATAACATAGGATAATATTTTCATTTAATTTTTGTGAAATCAAATATCTCGATGATGAGAAGAGTATCCGTTAATTAATTTCATGAACCAACACTCAAACAACCAGAAATTAATGGTTATTTAAGAAGAAGAAAAATTTAATATTACGAAAATTGAAAGGAAAAAGCATAAAACTCAAGATTGATAGACTTGATAATTTAATCAATTTGAAAAGAGTTGATTCTACTAATTAATGTGTAAACTATTCAACAGAATTGAGAAATTATGTGACATGAAGTATCGCAGAATCTAATTTTGAATATAATTTTCCCATAAAATTGAATATTGGACGTTGCGACGCCATTACAAAACTTAGCACTAACGAGCTGTCGTCAGCAAAATATATCTCAACCCTTTCTGCAGCCTACCATAGTTCTACAATTATCTCTGCCCCTCGTGATTTTCAATTGGAGTTTAGTATCCTTCGACCTAAGTAAATAAATGAGGAGTAAATAATGAGGGATAGATCAGTAATGAAAATGCACTGATTCTATTTTGAAAACTTTAAAGAAAATGGGTATATTCTTGAATATGGAAAAACAGTAATTTTATTGATTCAGGTTTGATTTTTTTTTTAAATAGAGCAGATGTATTTGATCCTCAACTATATGAGATGATAAATCGAGAAAATTATGAAAATCTGAATAAAGAGAGGAAAAGGTTGGAGCAGGCCAATTAAAACGCCGAATGCGTCCTAATTAACTCCTCGATTACGTGGCTTTCCTGACGATTCCAGTGCAAACAAAGAAAAGGGCCAAATATTAGGGCAGCGGATTGGGAAGGGGTTAAAAAGAGATGAGGGAATGGGTTCTTCCCTGGGTATACATTATAATTGCGCATATTAAAATGGCGTCTCCTCCATCGTCGACATTTGCCGGATATCGTTGTACTAGTTTGGGTGAAGCCCAGTCATCTTTAATCAATAATGGAGCATCACAGGGACCATGACAACAGATACCCCTTTTGCGCTTCCCGTGGGTCTGCCACGTCTCACAGAGAGCCTCCGGCAAGGGTTGAAGCCAGCCGCCTTGCCAGTTCTCCTGCCACGGGATACTTTAACTTCCATTTCCAAGCCTATCATCTCTTTCTACTGATATTCACTTCCTCTTTATCTCTCTTTCTCTTTTGTCCTCCTTCTCTCTCGTGTGGCACTACCACAGGTCTGCAATTACAGTAACAAAGACCCAAGGAATCTCGTAGATGTTTCATTCTATCCGTCTGTCTTTGGATATTTTCGTAAAAATGCTAAGAGCTAGGTCCATTTCTCGAATTAAACCTAGCATTCTTCCTGAAGGATATTATGCAAAAATTCCTTCATTATGCTGACTGAGATCAAGGAGAATTCTATTGAGGCCATGTCCTTGGAAAAAGGAAGTAAGGCGTTACTCAATATTCACGCGCAAGATGACACCCTTTTTGCTCTTTCCATTGAGGAATCAACAAGGAAACAGTGGAATCATTTTCTCACACTCCTATGTCTACATATCGCATGATGCGTCAATTTTTTTTACATGAATCCTCTTCCTCTTGCACGGAAGAAAGTGTTTCATTTACAAACGTATATGCGACACAAAAGCGAAGAAGATATACAAAGTACAGGCCGTCATTCGTGTGTTTGCGTGATGCAATAATATCCGATGTCGAAAGACCACGTGTGTAAACATCTTGTCCGATCGTGTGGATCATAGAATGGGTATCTGTATTGTTGAATGAATAAGAAGCTTCTTTTTTTTGTACTGAGTTTCATTACTACGACTCTTTGAGACGAAACTCGTGTCACACTTGCTCTTCATAGACTGCCTGACCCCTCTTTGTCACCGGTAATTACATTACGAGTAAAGGCTAGCGCTAAGCATGATGGCGTGTCGCACGCGTCAAATCGTCGAGGTGACGACGCGCGACAGTGTCACGCTCATTGCGGGTATAAGTGGTCATTTTATTCTTAAAATCTCATTCATCCAGTTCTGCTGTTCATGAAAGAATAAAAGAAGAAAAAAAAATGTCAAACAGCTTTGCTTATGCCATGTTATTTCAATTTGTGATGGATACACTCAAATAAATTAAATAATAATTATCTCAAAGATTCATGTCTTTTGAATATTCCATTAAATTTCGTTATTTAGAGAAAACAAATGGATTTCTCCTGCACTGAGTGAAGAATCGCGTTAAAAATCACCAAATAAAAAGTTTCATTCGAAGAATTCCATTATTTCAATAGTCCTTAATGAATATTTTATTGCAACCCCAGGATGATTGCCGAGAAAAAAGCCCATCTCTATTATTTTTATCAATTTCAAGATATTTTCATAATATAGACATCTAAAACTCAACTGTATCCATCTTAGCCCTCATGTCTGTTTTGCCCCATTTTCCCCTAAACAAGTAGTCTCTCATGGCATGCATCATTCCGTATTTCTTGCTTTCAGTAAAAACCCGTAAAAACAAAAATACGCAAGTACGCTGGAGATACGACTCTCTGTTAGTAATTTGTGGCACTTACGACCGTTTGTTATTCATAATTTTTTCCTTTGATTCATGCGAGAAATATCCATGAGATATCGATTGGAGTAAAAAAAAAGATTCAACTTTTTGTTATTTGTAATATGAAAAAACTGGAAAAATGGCGCTTACGATCATTTGTAGCTAAGGCGATACATTTAAATCAACGAAATTCAGTGAACTTGTTTTCGATTATTAAAAAAAAAATATTTGCCAAGAACCCATGGCACAAATATTTGATTGTTCTAATCACAATTTTTTTCTCAGTGTGGATTTTTCCGGGGTAAATTTACATGTGGTCTATGAGAGCGACCTATTTGCGGTAGCGTGTTCCTATTAAATTGATGGTTGTCCCAGGGATTGTGCGATGTAAGTGTATCGTTCAGTAAAACACATAGTTATCACCCTCGCGCTTTCATCCTCTCTTTATGAACCCTTTACGTACGTTCATTCTGCATGTGTATATTTTTGTATCGGGCTCTCTCGGTACGACGTCCAAAAGCGATGTTAAAGCCCACGGGGTATAACGCCAAGCCGTCACGTCATCCACGATGTACCGCGTTCTTTTTTTTCAGCACAGCTATGTATAAGAGAAAAAAAAAGACTGCGCTGAAAGGTAAAAGTGAGTCAAGCAAAACTAAAATTTACCCCTGGGCGCACTATGTGCAGATGATTCTCATATATATATATATATAGTCTCCAAGTGAATTTAATGAAACCTGTTTGTTATTGAAAAATAATGGTAAATGTATATATATGGGTTGTGGCTATTGTCTAGACAGCTCCAAGAGCTAGTAAAAAAATCAGGGTAATTAGAAAATTTCCCTATGAAAACAAAATTAAATAATATTTCGAGACATATTTGTCCAGGCAATTCCTTATTTGTTTTTCTAATAAAAATAACGGGATATCTGTAATCAAATTGATTTTTTCTTTGATCGAACAATTCGAATAGTTTTTCTTTTCAGAGTAATTATCACATTGTAGAGTAGGTGGACCTTTGCATGGAGACCACCAACAGAGTCAGTCCCTTTTATTCCTATACCTTTTCTCATGTTTCTCAAAGTGTCACTGGACAATCATGAAAAACCATATCATCTCTTCAGAATACCGTCTGAGACATAATTTTCAATGCAATGCGGTGAAAATTATCTGATTAATGTCACTGGGATTACAGTTAAAATCAACTTCAGGAATCTCAACTGTTGGACACGATAGTCTCATATCAAACGCTCTTTATATCGTTATTCGAGCAATGTGACTTCATTTTTTATTCCTTTTTTATTTCACGTTTCTTAAAAGTGAAAGAATGACTGTGAGCCACGGGTCGCGAGGACCACACGCCTCGAGCAACCATCCATCTTAGAGGAGCTCATATTCAACTGCAGTGACACTAATGCCTCTCTGCAGGTCAACCTGTATTCTCCCTCGTTCTTCAGATGCTCTTGTAGCATGAACTTGAATACTTGTTGACACCCCTCATCCTTCAGTTTATTATCTGATTGATGCATATTCCTTAGACTCAATATTAAATAATTATCTTTTATTATCTTTCACAGGTACCCCCCTCCTGGTTCCTGAGGCAGGATCTTCCAGTTTCCTGTTCTTCAAGCTCATCGCCAAAGAACTTGGTTGATTTATCGAAGGCATCAGAACCACCGGTGGACCGTACCAAAGTTCATGGGCAGACACCAACCATCTGCACGGTAAAAGTCCAATTATTCTTCACTCGAAAAGAATCTCATCAAAGAAATCTCTAGCCAATCGTTGACGGCATTGCCAAAGGCTTAACAATTTTCATGTCTCCATACGCCATTGAACACAAATACATATGACGAGAGTAATCTGTCATAAATTCTCCCTGTCCAAATACAACAGTCTATATGATTCTCAAAATACCATAGTGGGGACAAGTAGGAGTTGTGAACAAGGCGCGAGCCTGTAATTTTATTTCTTTATCGAAGGGGACGGTCGAAACAGCCAGGGCTTTGCATTTTACCTATATTGTACAATATAACAACACACACACACACGCACAAACACACATACATACAGAAGAGAAAAAAAACTCCAAGGGATACCCGTAGTCACGCTATACCATTTACAACGTATGTATTCAGTACAGCGGTTTCGATTTTAAAACAGTCACTCAGAATGTACTGGTGCAAAAAGGTACTATATAAGAGTGGCAAGTGGTGCTGGGACGTGTAAATTTAACGGAGTTACAAACGCGTTCGATCCTGGGTAAACTTTAGGTGAGGGAAGTAAAGATAGAGGAGAGGGTTCGAGTGAAAAATGAAAGGCGCGAAGGTGAGGTCGTGGCCTTTAACTGCCTACGACACGACATCCAGCTCGGAGAAACATTTTCAAACCCAAGATCGATATTCAATTTACAGTTTTGTCACAATGGCAATGAAATTTCCTGGAAGTGATTTTGGCTCACATCAACAATGAATTAGCCTGGTACTTCCGATGAATTACGTATAATATTGGAGATGCTAATATTACATTCTTTATCTTGGTCTCTCTCTCTCTCTCTCTTTTTCTGTCTCTGTCGACCTAATTCACCATGTAGACTCCGGGACAGTAGGAATTAACCGTCTAGCAAACGATTTCACGGTCTCATCCCCTTCACTCTGTTTCATACAGATATGAGCCACTTTGTTTTGTTGTCTTTTTTTCTTTTTTTTTCTTTCCAATTGTATCTCTTCTTGCTGCTGCCACACTGTAAGTCATAAATGGATTAACCCACGTGGCAGAAATGTACGAATGACGGCAGGTTAATAACTCTAAAGCCCGGACGAAGAAAAGAAATGTCTGAACCTCTTGACCCATGTAGTCAGTGAGCATCAACTATCCAGGTTTATATACGTGCGTTTTGCTGATCTTCATTTTTTATTCATTTAGTTTTATTTGAAAGAAGAGACAAAAAAAGAAAGGAACTCAGTATGATTAGTAATGCTGAGTACTACCACTACCACCACCACCACAACAACAACAACAAACGCTTAGGCACTAGTCGGCGATGGATGGTAAAAGACTCTACGCGTAGCGTTCATGGACGATGATCGCCCAGTGATCAACGGCTAATGATGATGAAGGCTGGAAGTACTATACCTCGGGTTTCACGTGACGAATCTTCCCGGCAGCGTGAAAAGAGAGATAGTTGTAGTTTATAACGGGGGTCTATACAGGTGAATAAACGAAGCAGGAAATAATTCAGACTCGTTTAGATGATACAACTCTTCCCGAATTGTATTCAAACTATAACACTCTGAGTTATTATGAAAGCTGCGTATGGCCATTAAATGGGTTTTCTTTTGATTTTTTGTCATTGAATTGAATTAATGACCGGATCTTTTGAATAGAAGTTGGAGAACATGAGAGAATATAATTCTAAATCAAAAGTCCAAGGAGCAATTCACTGAGTTTGTTGATGCTCTTGCAAATGTTGATAGATTTTAAACGTCAGTTTCGTTACGTCGTATCAAGTAAGACAAGTAACCTCGTTATTAAGCATGTTGACTGTTTGGAGTTGAGTTTTTTTTCCTCTTCTGTGGCTTAAAAAATGATAGGTAATTCGAGTTGTTTGAGCTCCTTAACGACGTAACGTTTCATGGTCCCAAGCACCATTCATATAAAAAGGACGATCTATCACATTGTCACTGCTGGCGGCTTTCTATTTCATAGCGCCGCGCCTTACCCAATAATAAGCAATCTTACACAGCAGTACTTCAATAGCTTATTTGCTGGAATTCAGGCAACATGTGTATATGTGTATGTTCACAAACATCGACCACCGGCGACGAGTCTATATATGGGCCACTACGGTTACCAGATGCCATTCAATGCGACAATCTCATCATTGAATTCCATTTTTACTGTACAGTTAATTTACTGCTTATGTGTCTATTCTTGGGATTTAAATTATGTTATTTTGTTTTATTTGAGGGATCATTTTTGAGGTACTATTAACGTTTAACTCGCCTTTTTGGAGAACCTTTGGTTGACCATTACACACAGAAGTGAAGTAGAAGAACATCGGTTACCAGATGTCATTCATTTTTACTGCAGAGACAATAATTGAGTTGTCTTATTTCAAGAGCCAACTCTTCAGGTTATTATTAAACCAATCAATTTCCACGCTTCGTTTTTCAATAACAGGCTTTATTGTAGGTCATCATTGTCCGACTGTCATCAACTACTACTACTAGCTTCATTATTTTTCAAGACAGTAAGGTCAAATTGGACGAGGGGATTTTCCATTCGTGAGAATATAAACTTGGTTTAGCATCCACATGAGCTGTTGCAGGTGGAGATTAGCTCTAATTATCATAAACGATTAATTATCAATTGATTGACGCTTACTTTTGATGTACACAGATTTATGGAAGGAATAAGATAGTAAAAGTAGAATAGATAGCAAGAGAAATGGGTAAAAAATCAATCGAGCTTGTCACGCGATGAGAATTGAATTTGTTGTAATTTTATATCTCGTGCAATCTCAGTGTTAAAGTCCATTAGGAGATCATTACGAAGTTCAGGTGGCACGATGAGGAGGACCAACCAAGTCGGAAATATCGTTGAAATTTTTATCACAGAAAGGGCCAAAGGGTATTTTACCTCACAGTATTACCACAGAAGAGCCAGCAAGAAAAAAATGATTTCGTTATCCACAAGACGAAAACATCTGCGCCCTTAATTATTTTACGGATTTAGTAGATCGTTATGGCTTGTAAAATTACTGGCAATTTCACGCCCCTAAACTTATTTTATCCCCTCCAGCCGCTGGCCCTATCGGGCCGGAATCGGAGCCGGCTTGTTGTATATAGAATGTGTTAGGTGATATGTCGGGCCACTTCACACTGAGAGCAAAGAGCTGGGATATACTTCCCGAAGGATATTAGGCATCATCATTCGTGCCAAATTAATGGGCACCTTGTTTATGACGGCATTGCCAACGGACACGCAATGATTGCGTCGCAAATTCTGTATTAAAGCGACCGATAATAAAATTCTCTTGCCATTTGAAAAGTGTTTAAAATTCTATTTAACAAATGTAAAAAATTAATTGAATTGATTGAAATTGAGGGAAAAAAAATGGAAATTCTGTGTACACTAAATTTCAAATTGCAAAAATTCAAAGATCCTCGACTTTTCAGCAGCACTTTTATGGAAAATCATGAGATTTTTTGGGAATTGAACGGACTTCTGAAGATTTCATAAATTTCTATGAGAATTCAAGAGTTATCAGGCAATGCTAAGAGATTTCAATATTCCATGGCCGAAACAAAGATATATAGAAAATAAAAATTTGATTAAAATAATGTTCGACAAAATTCGAAATTGTCTATGACTTTTCTCAATTCCTCAAATTGATTTTTCAGATATTGCCACTATTTATTTCAAATGAAATTTCAAAGACTTGACCGATTCCATGAGATTTCCACAGAATTTCTCCAGTTTGTGGGCGACTCCGAGATTTCCTTGCAGATTTTATAAGATTTCAAAAGTTCATAAATTCCAAAGATGTTTTATTCTTGCGGACATTGCCTCTCGTTTTAAATTCTTTACTCGTTACATTCTTATTCCACAGTAAGTACCATCTCTGTCCCAACCGTTAGCCTTTTGGTCCACTTTGCGATTATTAGTTCCACCTTTTTCCTCTTCGTTCTCCTCGTCTCACTACTGTAAGCGATATAACGAGGGGCCCCCATGACCCAGGTAGCCGATGACTACCCGTTCGTTTCACGCCCGATTTCATTTTTCATCCTTTCCACTCTGTTGTTCGGCACACTCCTCATCATTTATCTCTTCTCCTTTTACGATCAACGTACTACGTGCACACCGTGTGCAACTATTTCTCACAAATTGGCTTTTCCAGTTAATATATATTAATTTTTTTAAGATAATACTTTACACGCGTACTCAAATGACACTTGTGTTTAAATGATGAATCGACATACGTATCCTGAAGACATAGGCCGTGTGGCGACGACTACCGGATGCCGCGTCGAGGCGCACAGTTGCACGAATCACTGTAATTTAATAAATTGCGATAGCTGCCATCCTGGGGCAAATTGTAGCATAATCATTCATTAGTAGGTCGTGACTTGACGTTGGGATGCTCGCCCCAGCATCTATCGTGATACTACTACCCGATCAATCGGCTACAGTGCTCGAGAGTGAATTTATTGAAAAAAATTTAATCATTCAAAAATTCAAGTCTACAGATGAAATTTGTCAATTCTGATATAAAATTATTTCCACTTGCAATCGATTGAATTATGGAGATCGTCAATCTCTCGTTATTTGTTCATCGCAGATGCTCAAATGTAATAATTCAGTTACGTAATTTTTCACTAATTCTTCATTGCTGGTAATGCCACTTGTACATATCAAGCTTACCATACTCTGTTTTGAAATGAAAACATAAACGCATGATATATAGTTGATAATCCACGTAGGTCTAGGCATCGATTAAATCTCGATCGAATGCGCGAAGCTCGCAATTAGCTTCGCTAATTTCCCTGCAATTAGCCAGTACGAGGTAATGAAGTTATCGCTCGGTTCGTGTCCCCGATTACACGGTATTTACATGAAATCGCGTGTATAGCCCCAAGCACAAAGACGACAACGACGAGACATCAGAGAGCGCAGTGTGTTACCCTCTTCTCTGTATAGTGGCCATTGCGAAAACTAACTGAAGCGTTTTCCTTAAAAAAAAATAGGACTATTAACTTGACGTTTTTGAAGTCTATCATCATCAATGCAATTTATGCTGGGTACTTTTATTTGTGGTGAAAAAAGGAAGAGCAGAAAAACGCTTAATACTAATTTGTTTAATTGATTTACTTCTGTTCCATTTCACTTTTCACTTTGTATTATTTTAATATTCTTCACCATCCACTTGATCTCCAATAGCATTCGAGAAATTTAAACATTCTGAGAGAAGAAAAGGCTCCGGATGAGGATTCTTCGCAACTTCTATCGAAATATTTACACTTCTGAAGCGAACTTTACGATTCAATTTGCATCGAGAGCTATGAGGGGGTTGATAGGAAATATAATATTGAATGAATTTACACAGAAGAAAATTTTTTTTTTGTTCATTGTTATTGGAATTTATTTCTTCACATATAAATTTGTTTCTGGGATTAAAATCATAATTAATTGCAATAGTCTGGAGAAATAAAAATACTTTGTACTGCGAATTGTAAATCGATCAAATGAATATGTTAACTTGTTAATACTGTATCGAACACAATCTGAGTGGGTATTTTAAATCGCACATAACTTGTTATGTAGAGATATTAAATGTCCATATAAATTTCAGCGAAACTGTACAGAGTGTTGGGAAAAATTCATCTATACATATTTCTTGCTTGTTCAATCGTAAATAATCAGTTGTTTGTTTTTTATCAGTGGATGAAATTTTTTTCTAGCACCTATATCAATATTTTTCGGATAAATAAAAATTACATATTTATAGGTGGAATAATCTGAAATCTTGAGATGAGATATTCTTAATGATTTCATCAAAGGGGATTCTCAGTAAAATGAAGGACGAATCAATTCTTCAATAAATAGCTTAGAATTCTCTCAGCTTACCAATAGAATCATGAAAAAAATTCTATCTGTAACAATTCGATTCTATGAAATTCCTGTTTTACCCTAAATTCTCCTAATTGATCATAATCTTTTCATAAAATTGCAAGAAAAAATGATCTACAATTGTACTGCGTACAAAAGCATGATTAATTTCAACAAATCACGTTAGTCATCGAATCGATGTAGGTCTCACCCACACGTGCCCCTTTCCTCCGATGAATACTGCGTACTTGCCTTCAGGGTGACTTCTAATCAAAACTACTAACGAGTGATCGCCCACATAGGCGTGGTTCCTGGCTCGCCTCGACGACGCACCTTCATACATACAATCCCCTATCAAAACGTACTTTACCAAACGAACCAAAAGGTACAGTATAGTCGGGTCTCTTGGGCGATTGAGAGAAATTGCCGGGAGTTATTTCATGTTGTACCACGTACGCATCCAATAAGAGTCGTTTGGACATGATTTATCATTCTCGCGCCATCACTATCGTCCAATACCCGAAGAACAAAGGATAATAACAAGTAACAATGAGGCACAAGCTAGTTTCTCACCAAAAGGGTTGGGTCGGGCTGTTTTTCCTTTTGTTCATTCGTATTAGAATTTTTTCTTTTTCTTTTTCTAATTTGGATTTCTTAGGTAGCTTTATCTTAACAGCAAATCCAACGTGATATCGTCCGTAAATGGGGCCGTGGAACCTACGCGTGCGAAGATATATATATATATATATATATACAACCATCACGATCTGTAACTCATGATCTTTTCCTCGGTCTGTGCGCATTATCGTGAGTGCATGGGCTGCAGTGAGCGCCCCCTCAGGCACGTTTTAGCGAGAAAAGAGCAGGTGTATATGGTTTTATACTGAGCCTATCCCGAACTTATGGAGGCGTGGCCCTTCTATTCGTTATGATTCAAGAAAAAGAGACAATGAGAATTATGAAGACAAAAAAATATTGAAGAAATCTAGAGGAACTTTACATTGGGTACTCGTATTGGTTATCGAGGGAAATCATTCGTGAGATATGTCTCTCATTTCCTGATGTTGTCGATCCCCATAATAGTTTGAAGCGATCGGACCGTGTGCGTTTTATGCTTTAGATGTCTCACACAATTGCGCTTCAGGTTCATTGGAAAATTTTCGTTATATAGGATCGTATCTGGTGATTATGATCACAGTTTGTGTGGGAAAACTGTGTCTATCATACGTGACTCCGCGATTTCGTTTTCGGATTCAGAGAAATGTGTTGTACCATATAGATCGTTATAGTTTGGTCCATATCACTTTCAGTCAATGATCTTTTCCAGAACTTCTGAATTTGCAATTGAAGGAGAAAAAATATATAGGGGAGAGTGGGGCAAAATGGACATGGTAATGAAACGATTAGAGATGGATTTTTTCTGATGATTCTATTGAAAAGCTGAGGAAATTTTAGCCGGAAAACCAGTGTCAGATGTATTTTTTTAGATTTTTTTGAAAATTCCATATTTTTCGGCATTTTTGACGGGTAAAAAGATGGAGAAAAGGCCTTTTCTTTTTTGAAAATTTTCGTTTTTTGCCAATATCTCTGGTTCTATTGGTCGTAGCAATTCGGGGTTGGTCTCAAATGAAAGGTGAGCTCATTTCGCATCGATTAATGGGGTTTTAAATTCAGAAATATCGATTTTTAGCATAGTTATAGGTCAAAAACTGTTTCACAAAACTGTTCCACAAAAATGCCCATAGATACCTTGAAAATCGATATTTTCGAATTGAAAACCATATGAATCGATGACAAATAATCTCATCTTTCACCTCCCGTCGAAATTTTTACGCTACGACAGATAGAACCGAAGATATTCTCAAAAAACTGAAAATTCTCAAAAAAAGGAAGGGTTTTACCCCTCTAAAATGCTCAAAAAAGTCAAAATTGCCGAAAATTCGAAAAAATTAATTCCGGCATTCGTTTCCCGCCTAAAATTTCCTCAGCTTTCCAATGAAATAATCAAAAATAATTTACCGCCAATATTTCTATTAATTTCGAGAGTTTTCCATAAGATTTGCCTAAAAATTTAGATGTGTCCATTTTACCCCTGATGTCCATTTTGCCCCACCTTCCCCTAATCGAGATAGTATGACCTCGAGAATACTGTTAACATTGCGTTCAAGCTAGACAAGATAGAGGCCCTCCGTTAATTGCAAGTTTAGTCTTTTCTAGTTAGTAATTAGATGGACTACTCTTTCGTTGTTGGATAGCACCTGGGTAAGCTGAAGAAAACTACATGTAAAGGTGAAGTGGAGCTACTTTATACGATACCAAGGAATCCTCGGGTCAAAGCAAAATGGGCTTGTACGACTTGCCAAGTATCCCAGCTGGATAATTACTACATCGGCATCAACCGTCATGAGTTTTGCGCCAGTTTTCCAAGGCATGACATCTGAAGCATTTTTATTAACACATTTGTTCTTTTTATTCCTGCTCTCCATACCTCTGCCTTTATTCGGGCTCATCAAGCTTGTTATCATCAGTAAAAATATGGGAGGGACATTTTCATCTCCATGGAAATGTATCAAATATAATACTCAACAGAATGGTCATTTATTGGAGTATCCAATAGGCCCATCAAGAGATAAGTGACAATAACAATATAACCAAATTGTGGGTGCTGATAATTCTCACCTTCCCTTAGGTACCCCACTTCGCACCAGTCTCTCCTATTAAATATTCAAGTATTTTCTATTCTACATCTATCAGGAGTCTTTTGAACACGTGTCACCCGTATGACCAAATTTCGGTGATGCTTTTTGTTAATTATTTCCTCGAAGACCCGTACGTTTCAGAGTGTTTGCCAAAGTCTTTAGCCAGGTCAGTGTCCCTCTGAGATAGTCGTTTTGAATAAAGAAAACTTCCGTCACTGCAGTAACAATTAGCACCTCAGGCTCCACATCAAGAGAGGACACGAGGTTTTTCTTAAACTCCTGTAGCTCAAACTATTTATTATTTTGCTTCGAAAATTTTCAGGTCCAGCCCCACATCTTTGTAGCTCTGACCGCTTCCTTTTTCTTATCCAGTAGCTTATAGTGCTAACTGTGTCTCTGTTTATCTTTCGAGAGATCTAAAAGTTTTTTTTTCTACCTCGAAATGTTTCCATGGTTTCATGATGTTTTTTTCTCCGCGTCTCGACAGACCCCTAAACTTTGAACGTCCTTTCATAATTTCCTTAGACACTCTGTGCATTGTAACACCACACACGGTGTACAGGATGATCACGCGAGGGCGTCAGTAATATCATGGAGTTTTGTTTATAAGCTTTTCCAAAGTACCAGTGTGGGCTTTAATACACGCTCTGTGGGAGAAGTGCAGCTGGGCCCTCACGATAGTCCAAATCGTGGCGTTACGATATGCGTCATGTGCATCACGCTCGAACCACCAATACCTTCATAATTTCTCTTTCTCTCTCTCGTTTTCACAATTTACCATGTCTTATCATCAATCCAAAATGTTGTACACAACCATTGGTACCTAAATAATTACGAAAATCTGAAATTTCCCTCACGCGAAACCAACTTGTCGTTCCCACAACAAAAATTCGAACAACTACCAAAGAAGAAAAAAAAATCATTTACAATTACATTTAGCAAGTTTGTAAACTGCAATTGAATCTCCATAATGATACTGGGCTTAATCCTTTCAGCCAACATCTCAATTATGAGTCCCTCGATGAAAAATATATATATATGTATATAAACACGTATAAAATATATTCCTTTTAGGATATATATGAATTCATACTGGGAAATCTGCGTATGGGATCCAGTAATAAAAACGAATGGAGGAACAAGCAGGATGTGGGAGGACGTAGATTATGAACCTGCCATTCCATCTGAATGAGGCAGCTCATGCAGTGTCTCCCACCAGAAAAAGGATGAACTCCAATCTCATTCACAATGTATATCCCTTAATTTGAAGTTTTGTTAACAATTTTACTGACGATAAGCGCGACGAATCCCTGACGATCGGATTCACGCCTTCGGTATTTAACCTCAACGCTTGTGGAGTTACTGTGTGACGTCATTCGGTGATCATGAATTAGACGTGAGAGAAAAAGATAATAGTGAATTTATTCAGGCGTTAAAATACTCACCGTTGAATGATGATTACGTTAACGATAATATAATTAACTCGATGAGTGAACACTTTTGATCGATTTCATCGTACAACATAGTAAATTTTATCGCAACACGTTTGAAAATATATACCTGTTAAAATATTAATAAGGTATCGATACTTGTTCTCAGCGAATGGAATTTTCCACAGCCACGTGCTTTCTCCATCAATAAGATACTATATACAGAGAATATACTACAATTTATATTTTGAAATTTGTAAATTTTGAGAGGTCATAATTCGGAAATGCTAATTTCTAAGGTTAATAAGCAAAATTCATTCTCCCAATGAAAATTTCAACAACTTTCAATAGCTGGAAATCATGCACCTAGATAAGTCCAACAAAACTCATTCTACAAATTGAATATACAAACCAATCGGTACTACGACTATATACAACTCGATGGAATCAAAATACAGTCTATTACTTATCTGCAATCTTCTATTAACCTTTTCTTCGGTTATACTACGAACCACTACAGGACGTGTGACGCAATGCAGAGGCACTTCAACTCTTGAGAATGAGAATATGACTCGAGTACAGAGAAGTCTGCAAACTAAACTTATATGCCATGAGTATTGGAGTCTAGGAATCGATCAGCTGTTTCGCGTAATTACACACTGCTATCTCAACGGATTTTGATTTATTATTTGTTCAGCTAGAACAATGCTATCATTGGGGCGATGAGTAATAGTATCATTCAAAAGAGCTGAAGAGAAAGAGAAAGAGAGAGAGAGAAGAAAAGATTATAAAGAGGGAAAATATCTACTCTCCAGCGAGTGAATGTTGCCCCATTCCATGTCAAATGGGTAATCCATGGGACGTGGCTTAAATTCATTATTTTTTTAATACCTGGGGCCATAAACACTTGATTAAGCCACCGGTCGGTGTCCAGGCCAGGTAAACCCGAAGGAAATTATCCTCAAATAGGTCTTGTAACCTCGGAGATGGCTCTCTTCCGCAGGTGAAACAGAAGAGACGACTTAACCATCTATATAAGCAGAAGGACGAAAAAAAAATAAAATTAAATAAATGAGTAGTGGCAAATCGCTGGCACCCGGTCGTTGAGTAAAATTGAATTCTCAGTCCATGGTGTCTGCACCTTGAATACAGTATATCTTTTTTGCTCACTCGATAGAAACGACACACATAACGGTAGATCCACTCTTTTTTTTTTATTCTCGTATTCTCTTGGCCATAGAATGAGATGATACTGTGTGCGGTCGTAGCAGTGGCTCATAAAGAGAAAATTTTATCGGGCGTTACAAGCCAACGGGTATTGCCATTTAATACCAATTACTGCGACATCCGCATCCGCTACGATCAGTTACCCTCGAGGAGACGAAACGATTCTTTCGATTTATGATGTGAAATAATAATTTACATGAAATTATTATTATTACTGAGGGACTTTTCATTTGTGGGGTGTCAAGGTTCCGCAATATTCAATTGAGTTGAATAATATCACACCCTTTTTGCAATTTTTTTTATTATCTGTTTTTGAATGCAAAGATAGACGGTGGGAAGAGACAAAAATCGAGTTTCGTCAGTATAACACTGTTTAAGTAATATGCGTGACCATAGACCTGTACTTATGTTCCTCTTTGGTTTCCTTGATCGTTCCGCCTCAGCGCAATTCTCGCACCTGCAGCTTCACTTATTTCCACAGTGCTAATGTGTGCGGTGCATTGATGACGGGAAAAGAGAAGTTTATACCGAATAGTGAGAAGTTGGTGGTCACAGTCAGCATCACATCACCATCCACCTGTCATGTTTCACGCCCTTAAAACAACAATTGTGGTTTTGACCGAGGATTTGGAAGTGAGATCTTCCTCTCTCTCTTTCTCTCTCTCGTTTTCTCGTAGAGGTTCTTCTCAGAGAATTTTTGACATCCTGAAGATGTGACTCGACGAAAAAATTGATCTCTCAAACCATTTATTTATTTGTATGGAAGAATGGTGATGTGAGACTCTTCCTTCACTTGAGAATTTTCCTTCTCAATTTTTTTAGGCCTGAAAAAAGAACTCGATCTGTTGCGACAGTTGGCGAAAATTTTGGTGGAGCAACATCACCTTTGAAAACATTGAATTTGGACCTGAGAATTTGTGTTTTTAGAGTCAATAGAAAGAGGTCAAGGTGTTAGATATCCCAAAGTGTTGCATTTGAACTGGTCAATTTTCTTGTAACCAGAGAAATTCGTTGAAGACGGAGGAGTTCATTATATCATTTTATCGTGTAATTGGATATTTCATTTTTGTAATGATAAATTATTTCTCCTTTACTAATTTAGAATTTTTCAATTCGATAGTTGATTGTGGATTCGGTATCCAATGGAAGTTTCGCTTCTGCAGAGAATCTATTAACGATCCCTTCATGCTATCTATATACTGTGTCACTATACTGCTGCTACGAGGAGGTAGATGGCGAGGTTATACCAAGTACTGTCGAGTATCCACTTCAAAGAGCTGGGTGGGCTAATTAGTACGTTGCCTAGCAACCGGATGCAGAGTACGATTTGTACCAGAATCTACCATTTCTATATCACCAGAAACTCTCATCTCTTGTTGTTAACCATTGGATGATATATTCTATCCTAAAAATTCACTTGGTAGAGGAATATAGAATAGAGTAAAAGGAATTCTCTTTCAATATCTCAATTCTCCTTTTTTCTCTACGTTTTGATACACAAAGTGGCTTTTAGTGTATGATTCGGCAGGAATTCAAAGCAATGTCTCCGTGACTCGTTCAGAATGAATTTTATTCATTGAATCCTATTGGGGACGGTCGTTTTTCGACTCCATGTCAGTCAAAGCTTCAAACTGTGAAATTGCCCCGACTTATCATTCAAGCTAACGAGTCCCTAACCACCTTCACACTTCACTATGAAGTGTACTCCTCACTATTCTCAAAACGGACAACTAGTAATAGTAGTAGTAGCATATCATTCGACCGCATCTCGGACATCATTAGAGAGAAAAAAAAGCCTCTGGCATCTTTCCAAGAGAACGTATTTTTATTGCCAAGCTCTCACACAAAAATGAACAAATAATAATCTTTCATCCCTGCATTTCAAAATATTTTATTGACCCCAAGGACGAGCACAGGACATTTGTGAAGAATTCTTGGGATGTTTGTGGAATAAGATACTGCATCACTCAGCAGTAAAGTACTATCAGTAAAGAATTCTCCGCAAGGCTTGTCACCCTCTGGGACAAGCGGATTCTCAAGTGAGGAAGAAAGAACGACGCGAACGCCTGTAATTTGTACCTCCGCCGCCACTCCGAGTCCTGGAGGTTCCTCCAATGACGGTATTCATTGTTATTTCGTTTTGTACCTCTCTTGCATCGTTCACACCATTTTCATCCTCATTTAATTTTTTTTTATATTATCATCATGGGATGCTTTCGAGCGCCGATCGATTTCTCAAGAATAGAAAAGAAAAGAAATTGTGACCCATGGTGCGTTTAACTATTTGCTATTTTTTATTTCATTTCCTGAATGTAATATCCAATATACAGTGATTGGAAATACGTGTCAGGGATAGTTAGATGAGTATTCATATTTGTGACAGCTCGTGTGTCATGGCAATGTGTCCTAAAAAATGTCTCTCAATCACTCTTTAATTGCCACAAGGTCACTTTTTAGAATACCAACAAATGAAAAAAAAAAGTGTGGAGGTGACAATTCCAAAGTAATGACCTTGACTTTTAAGAGAACATGTTTCTTCATCGACGAGCGATAAATTCTAGTCGTACAATCATTTTTGATTGATCATCATTTCAGTGATTCAATTACTGTGAATCTATATGCAGCAACTATTCAAAAAGAATTTTTATCTTTATTCAAAATGATTTTAATCAAAGGAAAAAAAAAAATATTAGAATGCCTGAGGCATATTTTCGAAAGAATTTCGGAGCCTCCAGATAATTCAAATTGAAGAGACAAAATTAAAATAATAGCTCAGAAGAAGAACGTTTAGAAGAATAGTTCTATCTGTTTAACATAATGGCCACTGTCTCATGGACACAGATTGCCAAAAAAATAAAAGCACATCATTCGGAGGAAGAATGTTTATTCCAACAACAGCTCGCTCCGGCTTCTCCCTACTCTAATGTCAACAGATTAGCCTTGGTAATAGTGAAATTACAATGTTCATCCAACTGTAGGTCATCAACTACATATGAAGTCACGTTTTTGCCTGAATTTTTATTCTCTTTTTTGTCTCATCGTCGCATACACCTCGTAATACACGTAATCGTTGTCTCAAGCGTCTCGAAAACGGATTTTCGGTAATTCTAGGGTTAGATGAGAATTATGCCCTGGATTTAAGGGGTCAAACGGCCTTTATACCCAAAGCCAGATTACACAAATTAGTTTTTTGTTTTTACGTTTTCTTTTCTTTCAGGAATGTAAAAAAAATATAAGTGATGAGAATTAAAAAATCAAGTGCTATCATTTGAATGTTTTCGAAAAATCTCGTATGGAATGAATAGAAAAAATATGAAAATTGCTAAAAGTATTTGAGACATTTTTTTTTTTGATGATTGCACTGAACAGCCGATGAAATTTCCGTTAGGAAATATATATATCGTCGCCTTAGTAACAAATGGTCGTAAGTGCCAAACATTCTGGACTTTTTTTTTGCTATAAATTTCAATAACAAAATAACTAGCAATGTAAAACTGAAAAAATCTCAGCTCCGCATTCACGTCTCTTCACTTTTACTGTTTTTTGATACAGGGAAAAATCAATAACGTTCTTACGTCTATTTGTTTTTGAAGTATTTTCAATATTGGGGAAAGTGAAGGAAAATAGGCATTAGAATGAAACGGCCGAAGATAGATTTTTTCTGATGATTCCATTGAAAAGCTGAGGAAATTTGCGGTGGAAATCATGTGTAAGATATGATTTTTTTGTACTTTTTAGAAATTCAATTTTTTTGATCAAAGTTTGAAGGATCACCCCTTTCTATTTTTGAAAAAATTCACTTTTTTCAACATGTCTCCGGTCCTATTGGTCGTAGCGTAAAAATTCCGGATGGAGATGAAAGAATAGATCATCAAAAATATCGATTTTTAAGATATTTATGGACACTATTGTGAAAATCAGTTTTTGCCCCATAACTATCTTGAAAATCCATATTTTCAATTCAAAACTCAATGAATCGATGGTAAATGATCTCACCTTTCATATTCATCCGGAATTTTTACGCTACGACCAATAGGACCGGAGACATGTTGAAAAGAGTGAATTTTTTCAAAAATCCCTTCAAACTTTGACCAAAAAAATTAAATTTTTTAAAAATACAAAAAAAATATTTTTCATGCATGATTTCCACTGCAAATTTCCTCAGCTCTTCAGTGGAATGACGAGAAATAATCTGTCTCTAATATTTTCATCAATTTCACGAGTTTCTCATAATATAGACATGAAAAACTCACCTGTATTCATTTTACTTTTCATGTCCATTTTGCCCCAGCTTCCCCTAGATAAGTAGTCCCCCATGGCATGCGTTGTTCATCATTTTTTGCTTTCAGTAAGAACAAAAAGCTGCAAGTGCTCGGGGACGCGACTCTCTGTTAGTGATTTGTGGAACTTACGACCATTTGTTACTAAGGCGATGATATGACAAAATTCAAAATTCAGTGGACAATCAGAGCTCTCTAAACCCTTAAAAAAATTCAAAAGTTTCACTTTTCCTGTGATAGCTCCAGTTCTATTAGTCGTAGTAACTTGGGGTTAGTCTCAAATGAAAGGTTAGATCATTTGTCATCGATTACCTCAAAATTATATATCTCAAAAATCGATATATTTTCTTTCAACCACATGAATCAATGGCAACTGATCTCACCTTTTATTTAAGATCAAGTCCAAGTCAGTACAACCAATAGAATATCCTCAAAAAAGTGAAAACAAAAATCGGAAAGGGAAAAGCTTGGACCTCCTAATTGTGGCTAAAAAAAAAGAATTCTCAAAAAATTAAATTTCAAGCCATTTGACTGAAGTATATATAATTTATCACACTTCCCCCTATGAGGATCCATCACTTTTGTTCTCATCTTTATTTTATTTTTTTCCTCATTATCCTCACTCGATATAATATTCATTTCTGAATATTATTGCCAATGTCAAGAGAGTCCTTTCATGAAGAATGAGTAGAAAGAAATGATTAGGTATTGCTGATAGCTCAAGTGATTCGTCCACGTCTCTCAAGTCACTGTAAAGAATTTTACCATCGTCATTTCCCGTAATGCGATCTCTCCCGTTTTCATCTTACTTCTTCGCATCACTCACTTATTGTGATTTGATGAAAGGAAGGGAGAAATGAATGTGGCCAAAGAGAAAAGGAGGGAGACAGAAAAAAAAAGAAGAAAAACACGCACAAACGTCAACAGTGGCGGTAACAAAACTTGGAGCATCATTCTGAAGCTATTAATCTATTGGCTGGCTTCCAAGGCCGATGCACTATTCCTCGATATACATATTCAGAAGGTTGAAGAACCGAGCCCGAGTAATTGTGCGAGAGAGCTTTCTCCATTATTGAAATCACTGCTTCAGTAAATAGATGGAAAATTCATTTTTTATGTAAATTATTTAATCTTTCACATAGTTTTTCGATACTTCCGATAATTCGTTAGCGTGAATAATTAATTGCTCTTCCATTTGAATTACTTGCTCTGATATTTATAACGAAAATAATCTATAAACAGCTTTTCTTCATTTTTTTCTCCTCATTCTTCTTTCTCGTGATGTGGAGAGACCGATCTTGGGAGAATCAATCACGATTCTTGGGGTTGCGTGATGCGAGAAGAAACGGAAAGAGCGCCTGATGAAATCTAGAGTGTAACCTCGATGCACTTTGCAAAGAAACTTCATCGTCGTTGGGTAGTTTTCAAATAAAATAAAAGGAAATAAACTGTGGAAGACATATAAAAATTGCAAAATTAACTTCAAATGATGTATTCTAAATTGCAAAGCTGACCAATCGTCATATTTTTATTAGTCAAAAATGGCGATATCAATTGCCATTGCCTTTATGTATTAACAAATGACGTTTATTAAAAGTTCATTTGTGCAAAGCGTTATCGTACAATGAGACTTTAAACGCCCAACGAGTGAGGGCTTTATTCACCTTCCCCATGGACTCTACTCCTTTCTTTCTTTGTCTCCGTCATTTTTTCTCTCGCACTCTCTCTCTCTCTGTCTCTCCGTTGTTTGTATATAGCACGTCCGGTCGATTGTTGGCAGTCGTACGTTCAACCCTTTTTATCGAGGGAGAAACTGCGAAGTGGGGATAAAACAGGGGCTGTCGGTCAGCCCCTAGTACACACTGAGGGCAGCAATGGCGTGCATGGCTTACCTTTACTTTGTAAAGACGTCATTCTACATTTATTTTTATCGAGAAATGACTGAATGATTCTACAGACAAGAAACGAGTTTAATGATGTTATTGTCGAGAAATCTACAACGAAAATAAGGGATCTATTACTATTGCTGAATCATGTGAAAAAACATGTCACTCTGACTGCCCCAATCAAAATGATGATACTCGTCATCTCATTCAACATTCTTCAGTCGTGTCCCAATTGAATACACATGACGCCTATAGTTGTAGTGGCGATGGTATTTTTTTTAACAGTTTCATCCCCTATACCGTCACTAGTGTCTCGTCGACCGACCAATCGATGATGAAGTTCATCTCTCAAGAGTCCTCTCAAAGGAATAAAAAGGGTTTCCTTTTTTTTTCGTTTCTTCTTCATTCGTAGAAGAGGAGTATTTCCGACAGTTTTTGCTACCACAAGTGGCAGGGAGCAGTAAACCGGTCACGTTCGATGGACTTCGGGTGGATTCTGCCGTTGGGCTCCAGGGCGTTGAGAGTAAGATAGCCATGGGGGGATCAGCTGGTGTGGGCTTTTCTTCTACCCAAAAGTGGGCTCCCGTGGGAAGTCAATCAACCAGCCTCTCTTCACCTTTTGGACATTCAAGAGGACCAGAGCCAACTTATACTGACGTCTTTTACTTTCTAAAAGTTGAAACGTGACTCTCTTCTCAAAATGAAATGATTCGAGTTTATCTGAAGGAATTTTGTCAATTATTATTCATGAATTATCATGAAAATTCATGACTTAAGTGGAGGAAAAAAGAGGGGTGGGTGGAGGTTCATAATAATTCAACGGATTTTGCTGCATGTTTTATATTACAAATTGAAAATTCCTTTAATTATCGAAAATAATGAATGAGTGGACAAATTACTGTACACAAATTCACTGCACTTCATTCTGTGCATGATCATCCATTGAACGCTCGTAATTATTTGGAAAAACCTTTATTATCGGTTCTCGTGGTTGATCACATACCATATACCCCTCTCGCTTTTTTTCCTGATAATGTGGAAAATGCAATTTGGGATAATTGGAGTCGAGCATCATTGCTATTATCAATCATCCATCTCTATAATTCCTCTCAAACCATACAAATTCCATGAAAGGCATAATTCGTTATTTGGAATGATTCAGTTTCAACGTACTACATTAAAAATTATCTCATAATAATCATAATTTACTAATCAAAAAGAGTTTTGCTACATGAAGCCAACAATTCATGTGAATAAATAAATCGAATATTTCATTTAAAATGTTTCAATTTGAAAAATAAAGCGACACGACACTTAATGGATTTCATCAAGCGTCGAGACCAGAAGCCGAAAAAAAAAGAAGAATAAACAAAAAAGGAAAAAATCCCGTTGAAATCCGATCGTCGCGATACAGCCCTTTCACATACCACGATTTAGCCACAGAATGAAACAACACAGAGGGAGGGAAAAGAGAATACATAGGAAAATGGAAGAGAGGAAACTCTGCTGAATCCGAGGGGTTTCGAATTGAGTGCCAAAGGGGTATGGGACGGTTAAGAGTGAGGCTGAGGGTATGAGACACAGGAGGGCTGGCGATTGGCATTTAATTAGCGACCGGATGACCGCTACTACCGCCGCCTCTGGATCAATACACCCTCCCGCTCGAGGTAGAGCGTGCAAGAGGCAGCCTCTTCGTTTTCTACCCTCTGCTATACACCTCCTACCTTCTACATTTCTCCTCTCATCCTTTTCCCCTTTCGCTCGGCATTCTACTACACCCCTTCGAAGCTTCATTCCCCCCCATGTCGGACATGAACTGAACTCGTTTGCTTCACTGCTACTGAAAAACTCGGCCTCTCTCTCTTTACCCGGAGAATGCGTTAAATCATTCAATATTGCTTTTGTCGAAAAAATAATTATCTGATGCTCATTTATTAATTGACAACACTAGAGGTAAAATAACATGAACATGCTCGATATGAAGAGATGATATTATAAAAAAAATAAAAAATTCTACATCTCCTCCCATCTCTTGAATAACAACCCCTGTATAAAATACGCACCTCGTTAACCATGTTCGCACCTCCCCATAGGTCTCTGTTTCATTTTTTGTAACTCCTTTTACTGCTATCAATGTTGTATTGGCACTCTCTCATAATATTCAAGTGAGTACAACTCGGGTATATCTGTGGCTCTATATAAGAGAGGGGCCCCATGTTCTCCACCCACTGGTAAGTTGGCGCGAGGCCCTTTCGGCGACCACGACCTTCGACCCTAGATCCCACGGAGATATTTTATTCCCGCATGGATTTTTTTACGAGCCGATATATCACACATCGAGAGCCTCGAACCAGAGTTGCCACTCTCCCTTCGTTTTGCTTGATTTTTCCTTTTTTTTCCATTTAAAAGAGCGAGAGAGAGAGAGTGAAAAAAAAAATTAGAGAAATACAAGCCGAAAGGCAACAAGACCTCGGGGGATGTCGTATACGCCCCCTTATTCATCCAACGATCTTGGGAACATTTTTTTTTTGCTATTTGCCAATTCAGTTCGAGCGTGGAATCATCAATTGGATGATTTTTTTTTCAACTCCCTCGATATTCAAGCCAGTAGACCTTATATTACTCACTTTTATTTATAAATTTTCATGGCAATCAGTCATTGGTAAGTTCCGGCTTCTTCATCGATACCAAGAAGAAGCTTCCGTGATGAGCATCACTGTATGTAGTTCTCGGTGAATTCTCCTAGTTTTTCATCATGAGCTTGTGGCATGTCATGTTACCATCAGGACTTTCAAGCTGTTGAATTCTAATGCATCCTCCCTCTGCTTCCCGCTCATTGAAATTCCTCTTCCCCGTGTAACTCGTCTTTTTTTGTCACAACACTTGAAAAAAACCAAGACGATCATTGCCATTTGATATCAATGCGCATGAAGGATCCAATGACAGGGAGAGACTTTTTCTGAAATCAAAGAGGTGTGGCGTAATCGAGCTCACAACGCAAAGCCCAGACAGATCGATTGGAGCTTATCGACATCTGGGGGGAGATTCACCTCCTATCGTCAATGGGGGGACTCAATCGGAAATTGATGTCGCACCTCTTTTCTTTTTAATCACCCGTACACGCTGTACGGCAATTACCAATATCAGTGAAGAATGCAAAAAAGAAGAAAAAATGAAAAAATATTGAGTGCTTCAGTTTATTAAATTCCAGCTTGCACTCATTCCGCTCTCGTCAGTTATACATTAGAGAGGTGGCAGCTATTGTGCATGCTGAACGTGTATGAAATTTTTCAATAGCTGACGGAATTTGAATCAAATGAATCGAGAGAGAATTGTAATTTTTCAAGTAAACTTGGCATTTTATTTGGGACTGACAACAAAAAAAACTAAATTGCCATCTGCAAAAATTTAAATGAGCGTAAACTTGCTTTTTGTAGGGATTATGTCTAATTCAGTGAAAATCCCTCAACCCTTACGGAAGCACACAAAATGAGATTTACAAGTCGAGTGGAGGGAAGAAAAAAATGATTCTACCTGACCCTCTGTCCACCGGAACGTAAAAGAAGACACGAAAAATTAATGTCTAAAGAGAGTGGAGGTAAAAAAAGCAATTTGCCATCTTCCGCCAAAGGAACTGGCCACCGGTCATTTCCCACCGGGTACTAGTATTTTTCTTTCTCTTTTTTCCGCGCGGATTCAACAAATTTTTCCTAAATAATTGAGAGTTACGAGGTGGGTAGGTGAGCTTGGTGGTGAAGCCAAGCTTCCTTTTTATCCGAGCCATGACTTGCTCCCAGACCTCTGTTTTTCCTTCCGGGAAATACTGTATATTCTGGATAAAGAGTTCTCATTGTATTTGTCGTTTCTAATTTCAGGCGTCTATTTCAAGCCGAAAAAAACATGGAAATGAACAGAATTACGGAAAAACCATAAAGCTACTCTCCTTGAAAGCTTCTTTCTTTCTCCTATACCTCCTATCACTGTGTTTTCTTATCCCTAAATTCACGTTTCTTTGAAATTTTACGGTACATGGGTCAAGTAGACGTTGATATTATTTCATTGCCTCTCAGACTTTTCAGAAAGCCAAGGAGAAGTGAGAAAAATAAAATAAAGGGGTCGGGTTAGCATAAGCTTGTGACTTAGTGGTCCTGTGGGTGTCATTCGTCAAACACTATGGTACAACTCCGGAACCGCTTCTTATATATATCCACGATATTTTGTCGCCTCTGGATATATTTATTGCCACTTTTGTAGCCTCCCTGCTACTTGTGACAATAAAATGAGAGAGAGAGGAAAAAAATAATAATACTTCTACAGCATGATACTTGAGCATTGCCGCGTGCCACGTTATTATCGTAGCTCTCTACGTCGTTTTTCACCGACAGGACATGATGCTGCGTGTGCTACGAGAAAAATAAAAAAATAAGAAAAAATATGTATGGAATGAAAAAGAATTGTGAAAACCAGAGGGGGCACAAGCTGCATCTGGTTATAGGTTCTGACACATTGCGACGAGTTAATTCCGGTACATTTGAAAACGTCGCCCGGATAATGGCCAGATACATCACGCAAATTGCCATTGTGGTTGCGACAATGTGCTAAACGCCTTTTGCCCCTGACTTTTTTACTGCTCCTTTCTCTCGTGTTGAAGTGTTGGCTTTTGCTCTTTCCCTCGTACACCATCCAAATAAATATGTAAATCAAGTCTATTTGTGGCAGAATTTTTCGTAAAAATATAAGAAATAACCCATTCATTATTTACTGGATTATCGATTCATTCAGCGTTAAATGGTGCCCTTCATTCTCTTGATTGTGCAGTTCGAGTAGATTCCACTTGTGCCAAGGAAGAGAAAAAAAAATAAAGAAATAATTTAAATCCGATTTAAAGGCCCTCAATGCAATGGCTGGGCATTACTGGGTGTTCGATCGCATCCAGGGTGTGGCATACTACTACTATTGGGCGCACCTAAATCTCTCGTAGCTCATTAATGGCTCGTTCGAATTCAACCCTCCTCCCTCTCTATCTCTCTCTCTCTATACGTGATTACCCAGAGCTTTATACTTGAGGTTTAATTCGCTCGTATTAATTTGCCACGATGAACGAGCATGTTGAATTCTGTGCTTCCACGTGTACACAGTAGTTTGTGGCCTATGTACTTTTGTATAGAATGCATCCGTGAATACGTATTATCCAATGTCATTTTAGAAGATCAAGTTTCAAAAAAAATAAATCAATTGGATATGCGGCTCATTTTTTCTTGAAGGGGCCATCCATAGAGTACGTCACACGAATTTCAAGATTTTCAGACCCCCCTACCCTCATGTCACATTCTGTCACATTTTCATTGACCCCTCCCCCCATCCGCATTATGACGTCACAAAATCCCTTTTATACCCCAGATTCAATCATTGTAGGATTTTTTTGCATAAATTAATCTTAGAGCAATTTGATAGGCTTCAAGTTTCACTTTATTTTTAGTAACATCTTCAAGACTTTATTCAATATCATTTAATAATATTATGGTGGTAATCTAACAATACATTGTTAATTTGAAAAAACCTGGAATTTAAAAGAATATATTTATAAATTTCCTAATTTTTTACTTTTGACTTCTGTGACATCACAATCTTCAAGACCCCACCGGACCCCCCTGTCACAAATTTGAGACCCCCCCCCCCCTCTCCCTCAACGTGTGACGTAATTTATGGACAGCCCCAGAGAGCTGTTAATTAATAACTCGTGATTGAAAAATATTGAATAACATAGTTCTCATTTCACTTGAACAAGAGCATGGGATTTTCTTTTTTTTTTTACAAATTTGATATACTTTCGCGCTGTATAATGAAATTTTGTTTCATTATATTTTCTTTCTTCTCCTGGGGGCGAATAAAACTTGGCACGTGATACTACAATATTATTGGTATCAAGACACATGGCCCATGTTAGTACTCGCTTCATTTGTCTTGATATTAGCGATGGTATGCACCCCCGTTACGCTACATAATAAACCCCCCAAACGCTCTGCGGGATAGTCAAAGCCAAAATATCTCTACATTTTTTCCCCTTTTCATGGATGTAAGGTCCCAGTATCTTCCTCAAACTCGGTACGATATTTCCAAGTCTAGAGTTAAAATGAAAAAGTAAGGAAAAAAAGTGAAACGATCGAAATATGTAAAACGATAATAAATGAAACAACCGTAAGAGCCGGTTCCCAAGGGGTTAATTTCGATTCAGAGAGGGTTGGGGAGACTTTCACGGTTCCTTAAAATCCGTTCTCTCTCTCTGGGGTCGAGTTACAGTGAAAAAAAAAATGGGAGGAAAAAACGGTCACTCGGATCTAATGCCATACCACTTTTCCTCTGGAATATACCCTCGAGTGTATTTTTTAAATGGGATCATTTTTCTCAAATCAGACGCGACATGTGCCAAGGAAGAGAAATTCAAGTAATTTTTAATTTAATGTAAATTCTTTTTTTCAGTCAATCAAGTGCACGGTTAGCGGATGTATCTGTGACTCTTTCACTCCAGGAAAACGACATTTGAGATACTGCGACAAGTGTCATCACGGATGGGTTCTGCACGGTGAGTCGAATATAATTTCTATATGGAGAAATATGAATTGAAAAGCTGTGGAAATTTGCGATGGAATACATCTGTCAGAATTAATTTTCGCAAATTTTCCAGAAATTCAAAAAAATTAATTCTGACACATACTTTTCACCTGAAATTCCCTCAGCTTGTCAGTAGAATTATTAAAAGTCACTTGTTTCGCAAGTGCTTTTACCAATAATAAATGATTTCCATGGTTTTTTTTGTGGTTATTTTGAAAATGAGTCAGGGTACAGTTGAAAAAATTACAATCACACTTATAAACAAGTGGTAGAGTGGAGACTTGTGAGATTAGGAAAATACAAACAAGTCTACAGGGGAAGGTGGGGCAATATGGATATAAGGGGTGAAATGGGCACATTTGAGTTTTTATACATATATGATGAAAAAACCTGGAATGAATGAAAATATTGGAGATGGATTTTTTTAAATGATTCCATTGGAAAGCTGAGGAAATTTTAGTCGAGAAACATGGGCCAGAATTAATTTTTTTCAAGTTTCTGAGAGTTCAATTTTTTCTGGCCTTTTTTAGGGGTATAAGCCTTTAGATTTTTGAGCAAATTCAGTTTTTTGGAAATATCTCTGGTTCTATTGGTCGTAGCGACCTGGGGCCGATTTTAAATGAAAGGTGAGATCATTTCCCATCGATTTATGAGGTTTTGGATTCAAAAATATCGATTTTTCACATAGTTATAGGACAAAACCTGATGATCCTAATTTTTCACAAAAATTGTCATAATTATCTGAAAAATCGATATTTTCGAATTCAAAACCCCATAAATCGATGGGAAATGATCTCACCTTTCATTCAAAATCGGTCCCAGGTCGCTACGACCAATAGAACCAGAGATATTCCCAAAAAACTGAATTCGCTCAAAAATCGAAAGGCTTTTTTTTACCCCTAAAAAAGGCCACAAAAAATCGAATTCTCAAAAACTTGAAAAAAATTAATTCTGGCCCATGTTTCTCGACTAAAATTTCCTCAGCTTTCCGATGGAATCATTTAAAAAAATCTATCTCCCACTGTTTCATCCCAATGTCCATTTTGCCCCACGCTCCCCTAAACGACGCACTTTGCTAAAACTATTTCAATGCATATCTTCCTCAATTTTAATTATCTCATTTATGTATTGTGTTTTTGTGTAATCATTTTTCCTGCGTTTCAAAATGGAAAGGCTCCATAGAATCATTTCAAGACTATCGATTTCCATTATGTACAACATCAAATTTCCACTTTACCTCACCTCTCCCCACTATTAAATTCATTCTCCGAAATATAAAGTTCATAAAAGAAGAAAAAATCGAAATGTCAGCATAACTCAGACATTGGCTCCTCAGGGACAAAATTCAATTTTCCATGGATGACCAGTACCGTCCCACTTCTCTCTGCACCCTCCGGGGGTATAAGACCACTGACTTTATGCGCTCGTAAGTTTTAGAATATATCGAACACAAGCCCAGAGGTGTATATCGAAATACAACTCGGAAACGTTATATTATCGAGACACAGGATCCAATGTTTTGTACCCTTTCTCCCAATCGTTCATAGTCTCTCCCTCCTCGATTCACCAATATATCCCATATTCCCGCAGTACGTTGAGTTTGTCTTTCTCAGAATATGCGCGTGTAGAATTCGTAACTTCTCCTGGACATGTGGAGAAATAAAGAAATGAAAAAGAAATAGAAGAAGGCGTAAGAATATTTGAGGTATAGGCGCTTAAAATTCCAAACTGCTTGACCCCTGGTAGATTGAACTGGCCGCTCATAGACCACGGAATACATATCAATTTTTCTCGAGAGTTCTCTCACGGGAATTTCACATTCTCATAGGGGGGGAAAATGTATGATTTTGGCAGGAACGTTTTAACCATTTCTTTTGTCCTATAAAAAAATTCCCTATCATGTATATTTATTATCCCCCTAACTTTTCATGAATTGTCAGTGTCACTGATATTAATTTCTTCCACCAAGTCTTACGAATCTCAATAAATTTTTAATAACTCAAATCACAACTTTCATTTTCAATTCAGTTTTTTTTTCTTCTTCTTTTCTTTCTATGATAAATGGAAAAAGTTGATGGACAAAAAAAATGATTGGCCACAGAAGCGAAGAAAGAGAAGACGAATTGAGAATGACGTGCGCTGACAAAGGCCCTTTTAAATTGTAATGAGCTGCCAAAGAGTGAATTATGTGCCGTCCGAGTGCCATCGAGTCCTTGGCAACTGAAAAACCCCCATTCCCCTTCTCAATACTCCATATAACCCCGTATACACTTTGCCTTCACTCTTACTGAAACCGAGAGAGAAAAGCTAGAGGCCTGTTACATACACACCCCACATCATGAATATATTTACATTGATCGTTCGTTCCAGCATTTTTCATTTGTCCAGAATTCTAGTTGCTTGTCGATAGTATATCCTCGTTTATTCTAGGGGATAAATTTTATTTACTGGAATATGAGGATACACTCAAGAAAAAAGTATACTCGTGGTAAGTAAAAATTATACTAGCACCTAGTATATCGCCTCAGATTTTCGCGTAATAAAATAATTATTGTGAAAAATTCTATGGTTGGAAGGTTCATTTCAATGGCTATTTAGCCCGATCTTCATTCAAATACAAAAGCGTGAGGATATTCTATCTTACTTAACGTTCACTCAATAAAGAGAAAATTAGATACAGAAAAAAATGGAAGATTTCATTTTGTCCCTCTGTCCATTTTATCGCAGACTTATTCATCGGAATCTCATACATATTCATAAAGATAATTGATTGTTCAATCAAAAACAATATAATTAATAATTTCAAGAATGAAAAATAAAAAATAGAATTTGAAAATCAATTGAAATTCAAGAACCATCTGCCTCTCTCCTTGTCCATCTGCATTTTTCGAGAAAGGGGGGCAGCTGGTGCCCAAAATGACAGGACCTCCGGCTAAACGAGTCGCTGCTTATGGTCCTCCCTGTATTCCAAGACAATAGGGAGGAGGAATGAAACGTAAAAATAGTCATCTTATATTTTGGCCGCTTGTAAATCACACGAGGCGTAGCCCCAAGTGACAACCTTACTTCCAAGCGTTAATAAACTCGAGGTATATAGTATATATACCACGTGGATGATACAGGGGTTGTTTTAAACCCCAATGAAGGGAAGAGATGGGTAGTAAGAAAAAGGGTCGAATCTAGCTGATGTTATTTTTTTTTTGTACCTCGGAGCTATGCTGGTTTTAAAATCGACAGGGGGTTGCATTTACGTCGGTGCCATTAGAAGAACTTGGTGCTTTTAAGATGATAATGCCTTGAAATGGCTATTTGTTTTAATGTGAAAGCCGTGTTAATCACATCATGTATCAAGACACATTCATTTTTATTAAAGAGATTTAAAATCTCCATTCATATTCATTCACAATCGTCACATTGATGCATTATTTATTTTTTTGGCGCACTTGCCGTTATTTTTTTCTTTTTTCTTCTCTATTAAACAAACACGGATAAAATTGTTAAGAAACCACAATTTGTAATCCCTCAGTGAATTCTCTGTGGTGGCTCATTGGTTGTATATTGGTTGCCATGACGTAGTCATCCTCCCATGTTTAAAAATAGGAATTGCAGAATAAATTCAGCCAACTACGAGGTTGGTGGGCCGAGACGTGTGGTTGGTCGCGCTGTAAACACCAAGGCGCCGCAGTGCTTTACGACGCAAGCCATCGAGTCACCCGTTGCTTGTTTAGTTTGAGTTCCCACTCTACTTTTTGCTATTATACCTACTGAAAAGAACAATAGACGTAAACCTGACTCAATTGATGAGTCAAAAAAAAGGGGAAAAACGTCAAAATATTTTTAGGATTTTCCCGAAGGCTAATAGTAAAGCCATGTTGTACGACAACTGAGCATAAAAATAAAGATGTCAAACTGAAATCGATTGTACTCTCTCCGGGCACTTTATCGTATGGAGAAAAAAAAAGGTGTAAGTTACAGGATAGAGTTTTATCGATAGAGACTATGCTCGATGGATCCTGAGCAATTTTCTCGATTAGGATTAAACATTGATGCCAACGTCTGATACAGATTAATGTCCAGTACGGAAACTGAGAAACTCCGTTTCTTGCAGACCTGACGGAGATGTTATTTGTCTCAGCCAAAGCGTTGGGGCTGGCCTTTTCCCTCTTATTTTTCTTTTCACCCTCGTCTGAGATATGAGGCGGGAAATATGAGAAATTTTGTCATTTACCACCTCAAGAATAGACAGAGATTCACATCTTATCGGGCATTTATTCTCTGGGAAATTCTCACTCAAATGAATTGTCTGTATTTAGGGATAAAAACAAAATTATCTTAACAGTTTTTCTTCATTAACTGAAACTGCTTTTCATTATTATTTTATCTTGGGTATCAAGAATTTCACTTGTCCGAGTGTTTTGTAATAGTGTAGATTGTGCGGGTATAGGCTAACAATGATGGTGAAGAATGCTGCAATTGAAATACTTGTGGGATAACGACTGCAGGCTTCCGGTTGTAGAAGGGGAGCATTAATTAATAACAAAATCGTGGAACGAGAGTCCGAGAGACAAGTTGTGTATGACGTAGTAATAATTAGTAATTATCCATGGTAATTAAATAATGCCTCTATCGTGGCTATGATCGAGGTAGTTACATACTGGGTGGGCATTTTAGTTGGAAATTCTTTTATGTAATAGGTTTTAATAGGTAGAAAAAGTTAAACATGAAATATTGGAATATCAGTACTTGTAAAACTCTATCCTAGGAGAATGAGAATAGAAAAATTATACGTGGTTTGAGGAAATAAAAAATCAAGCTCAAAGAGTGGGAGATAGTTGAAGAGGTGAATTGGCATGAGACAGACTCTGAGGTTGTGGGTAATTTGAGACCGCAGAAAAGAGGAGAAGGTGTGTGGTCATGTTGGCTCTCAGTTGGGAGATTAATGTGTCGTCTCCTATCAAAAATGATTGACAGCCCTTCGACCACGACAAAGTTGCCGACGAGTCAGTGTGAAACATTATGTTTCTCTTCTCTCGTTCGTTGTCACCTCAATTTTTAATGTTTTTTAGATGGGAAAAAAAATTCTAGCTGAATTTTTGCAAGTTTTCTCTCTTCCCCTCTCTCTCAAACCCTGAGTTCTTGAACAAAGTCCAATGAAATATCACCAAAGTATCCACCCAAGTTTTGCTCTAGACAGGGTAATTATAGAGCTAGTAATAGGAGGTCAATTTAAATAATACCAGTCTCGTGGTTGTATGCATGGACTCGAAATATACAATATCTAGTCTGTTATCCTCCAACTTGGGCGTAGTTGATAACTATTGGACAGTCTCAACAGGGGGACACTGCTAGCGTAGATTCTTAGGTGTAATTTGAAAAACACGATGCTATCACGAGTCACGAAATTTAGGGTGCGGCAAAAAAACTCCCGTCTGTGATCCAATTAGATTGTCTTCAAAATATGCGAGTATGTTACGTTAATTTGACATTATCGCATATACGACTAGTTGTGGCTGTTCCAACGTATTTCAAAGTTCGGAAAATAGTTTGAAAACAACACGAAATTTCGACTCGAAACATTACTATTAGCTTGAAATTGTGAAGGAAAATTCATGTTGAACACTATATTTTTAAAACAAAATGGCTCCGGATATAATCACAAAGACTTGCATACAAACGGGCGCTAATGGCTTGGATAGCTTTTGTTGTTTTTAATTAACCCTTTCTTTTAAGACGACCGGAGGGAATGGTAAACTGTTACAAAGGGTTTTCACTCTCTATTTTTTTTCCTTGACTCCTTTCCTTTGCCCTTTCGTATAATACCCTTCTTTTCCAGCGGGATACCGCGTTACCTATTCTCCGTCCAACAACCCACGGTTATACCCCAGAAAAGCACCAGTCGACAACCCCTTTCTCCCCAAGGGAGATGTAAATACGCGCTGTGAACTGCACCTCGGAGACAGGCAAGCTTTTCTCGTTTACGAGATACGATGAGGCTGGTGCAATTAAAGCTTCATCTAATTACCCCTTGCAACTGGACGGTTAATTGCTTGATGGTGAATGCCGGAGCCGTTAATACACAACTTTTCCTTCTTTTTCATCCAAATAACTTTTCACAGACTGAAGATTTCTTTTTTTTTTTTTTTGTAATATGGATCAGTTTCCGACATGTGTTTCAAGTTTCGTTCGTGTCATTGGGAAATCTCAAGGAAAGATTAAAAAGAGAGAGCGTGACAGGGCACTTGATTGTTCAAGAATTGAATGTAGCAGCGAGTCGACGAAACTATAAAAAAAAAAAAACGCGGGAAATAAGAAGGGTTCACCAAGAGGGGCTATGACAAGGGCGTCGATAGACGCTGTCCAGATTCTACCCGTGTAGTTGATACGACGATTTAATCACTGCTGGCCCGTGTATAACCAACCACACCGGTAAATCTCTTGGATGCGCTATAAAACGAGCCACCAAGCCTAATCTTATTACCAGTCTCATGTCGCAGACGTGAATCCTGCGGTGCGAGCAGTACATGTAAAATGTTGCTTCTTTTTTGATAATTATCCATTGCTATTTGGACGATAACATGAAAACTCGCTTGGATAAAAAGGCACATATCAAGTTGTAACATGGTCAAGTCGATTCCACTCATTGGGCATAAATCTTGAAAGTAATTTTCCATGTCATCTAACCCATATTCATCTTTCTACGTGATTCCACGGCATGACCATATATACGATCGCCACCAAAAAAAATCCAACGACGTTATCTCCCCCGCAAATATATATTAATGTAGCGTGATATATCAGCTGGTCACAAGGGACAAAACCTTAAATATTGGATAAGTTTGTCCATACAGGTTTCGTACACTTGTCTCTCGGGACAGAATCCCAGTGATGAATCACTGGCCACTGCTCCTGTCATAACAGCTCTAGATTTTTCTTACGTATTATAAAAATCACTCCATCATTCAATAGTTTTCTAGAACTGTTGGGAATTAATATTCCATCTATGTTATTATTTATTCATCAATTTCATGAGAGAATAAATTTATCAAAGATTCTAATTAAGGCATGGTAAAATTCACTCCCTGATCAGGAGAGAGAGTGTATAGAATACGAAACTCCTTGATCTTAATTTGCCGCGGGACAAATTTCGTGGTACACGTTATTGGATTCATTCTGATAATTCTCTACTAAATCATCACACTCAAGTAAGGTGGGCCGCTTATTTCTGTATACACAGAGCTTTTCAAAGGGTAGGAGGGTTGCTCTAATTTTCAGGAAGTCTCAACGGAGTCGTGGATTATGCCTGGGTCACAAAAGGGTTGATTCTCACGGGATGTGTGCGTCGACGTGACACTACTTGGCCTCTCCTAAAGCCTTTCCTACCCCATTCTACGTTTATAGAATATAATACTGCCTAAATAGATATATCTCCTTTATGTAATTTCCAAGGTTTCTCAAGATGTTATAGGAAAATTGCTCGAAATCAATGAAAATCTTTGAAATACGTTTCTCCTGATAATTCCATTAGGAAATTCAGAAAAATTCTGCTCAGAAAACATGCGTCAAAATTTTGCATTTGAAAATTTCACTTTTCCAATCGAGAATCATTTTACATTTTTGAAGATATACCCAGTTCTATTGGTCTTGAATAAGAGGTCTATTGTATGAGAGAAAAGAATTGATTAAATCCGCATTGTTGTATATAGATTGTATCATTGTTATACGGTTTTTCTCAACACTTGATAAATTAATGTGGAACTCGAGAGATTGACAACAAGTCGACCAAGTCCATAAATAATTACAAAATGTTTTTGATAATTACAAAACTACACAAGCAGATGTATAAAATTAACAATAAATTATGATGCTAGTAACAATTAAGTATAATTTTTATTTAAAAAAAAATTGTGAAACCGGTGTAAACATGGGAGAGAATTCATGGAAATGATAAAGCCAATACAAATGAACGGATGTCACGAAACACTTGGGGTTATCAGTGAGACAACTGGCCTATGACATCGATCAGTCTGTGTCAAACAGTTATTATCACAAAACATTAATTATTATTGCCTTTTTGACACTTTATACTCAGTCTTGTGTCGTTCGGGACTACTGATAAATGCTTAAATTTTATTAAAATGTCCCTGAATGAATTTTGATAGGGAATAACGATAAAAATAAATGATGAAAAACAAAAAAAATTAAATAGATTTTTAACATCGAAAAGTTTGTGCGGATGTTGAATACGATCATGTGAATACCGCATGTTCCTCTTTTAACGATCTGCAAATCCAAACAGCGTCGTCGATAACGTAAACTTGAACTGATGAAGCCCAGGACAGCGGTTGCCTTACCAAAACTTCAAATTTATTTTTAAATTATTATTTTTTAAGGAAGGAATGAGAAATGGAAAGTATAGTGTCCATTTGTTCCACCTGTTTGGCTCGCAATATAATGAGGTAAAATTGGAGCAGTAACTCAATAATTTCTGGCATCTATGGATGATGAGTGCTTACGCGTTAGTTGAGACTTGTGAATGAAAGAACCAGTCTCAATTTTATGGACTTGTGTGTGTATAAACGAGTATCGAGTGCTTGCAGAAACATGTAGATTAATTTTTCTACAGTAAAAACCACTGAAAGAATTAATTTTTCATAATTTTTTCCACAAAACATGAAATTCCCTCAAAAAATTTCATACCTAATCTTCATTACATCCTTTAAATGAGATGAGGATCTATAGTTTTTACAATTCGTTAGTCTTCCAAATAAGGAGATGGTTCTTTCACGCTTGACTGTAACATTACAACGAAATACTTGAAATGACAAAAACAACATTCAAAGTCAGGGACGCCTGTCGGGGATCGTTGCAACAGAGGCCTGTTTGTCTTTCGGGTATATCTTTCGCCCTCACGGTCCCATGAATGTGGCAACAAGACGACGCCACAAATCGGCTTTTGCTTACATCTCTTTATTCTTCTTTCTTCGTATTTCTTTCTTCACGCAAGTGGTCACTCAAGATGCTGTTTCACAGCACGTGCGGTGAACAGATAAGTCAGATTCTCTCATTTTTTTTTCTCCTCCTTCTTCATTTCCCTTATAAATATCCATGACTATTAACCAGACTCATTGTGTGAATAGAGAAAAAAATTGACAGCTTAATCTCAAAAGTTCGTCTTGGGGAAATTCTCGTCTTTTCAAAATTATCCAAGAAGCCAAGTTTTTGAAGATAATCTGATTGGCTCCCACGTAAAAATCGTCTTTCATAATTGATTCTATTTCTTTAGCGTTTGGAAACTCTGTGAAAGGCTGAGAGTTTGGAAAATAAGTGAGATTGGAAGTAAAAGAGAATGGAGAAGGTGGCAAGAGTTGTATGAAGGTGCTGCTTGAGATTAGTGATAGAAGGAAGGGTAGAGAAAAGAGTAAAAGTGAGTTTGAAGAGGAGAGCTTGCTCTCGCATTTTCCTCTATCCTTATGGAGCGCCCTCTCGAATCCCGTTAAAACTTCCTAACGATTCACTAGAGAAAATTTTTCTGAATGGCCTCGTTCTGACTTATTCTACCGTCTCCTGTATTTCAGTTTCACCAAGTCAAGTGGTGAAATGAAAAATAATTAGTCATTGAAAATAGTTTTGCTGTTTGAGGATTGTTATGTCTGTAATTAGTACTTGTGTGGAAAAAAGTTTCATTCAATTGAAAGCAAATGCAGAGAGGATTGCTATACACAAAAATTCAAGAGAGTCTTGAATTTCTTTAGAAAAAAAAAAAAGAAAAAAATCCTATTCATCTCTCGCCTTCCACTTTCCGTCAAATTTATTTCACAACATCTGGAACAAGTTCCACTTGCTGCCTCTCTCTCTCTCTTCCTTACTAAAGAATTTGAGAAATTCACGAGTCGCGTGGCTACGATTATAAAATTCCTTCCTCTTTCCCTCCAATGGAAAAACAAACGGGCCAAGAATTCCTCTATTAATAATCTCTCCTGAACTATCTCATTCTGAAAATTCACTTTTATTCTAAATCATCAACCTCCTGAAATCTCATAAACATCATTTATCAACGTAACACGTATAACTTCTGTCCGCATGCACAAAATACGTCAAAAAAAATCTGTTTTTTCCCCCCGTCTATATACTGAGACGATGGGTTGGAACGTCAACGACGATGCACCGCGATATCTTTGTACACAATGAGCTGTTATTTCGAGCCAACAGGGCCGTAACGATATAGCCACTGTGTATATACAAGAGCCGTCCAAACGTTTCAAGACTGAGTAACGAGGAGAAAAAAGGCGAAAAAATAAAAAAAAAGAGAATACATATTCTCAGACTAGTACAGACGCCTTCAAACTTTTGTCTTCATCTCCCTCGAATCGAGGCTCGGAGTCTGCAAAGAAAAATTTCATTTTTTTTCTTTGTTTCATCAGCTCTTCTTTCATTTCAATAATTTCAGGTGTTATTCGATGTTTTTTGTGTGTGTGAAAAATAAATGGTGAAAATAATGTCTACAAGATGTATTAGTTTATGGGAATGGAACCAATACTTTTGCCACGGCAGGATTTTGCAGCTTATACGATAAATCATTCTAATAACTCAGGTTCCACCTGCGCACCCAGTTACGAGTACGTATTCGTATTGCATTTGCTGTGTAAAATAAGCATATATGCATTATTCAGTGGGGTTACAAATACTCGAGAGTGGTCAGTACGAAACAGCCATCAGGCACGAGTCATATGTATACCTGAATACTAAAAATCAAAAGCCATCATTTATCACCCTTTATTTTATCTTTTTCTCTCGTTTCAACCGGTTTTTTTTTTATTTAAAAAAAAAAACTGAAAAATCTTCAGCGAGTCTCGAACCCGATTAGCACCAAATAATTAACATTAATTAATTCAATTAGCAAGAGAGACAAAGTTTCTGTCTGAGGGCATTGTCAGGATTTTTCTTGTTTTTGCTTCTGTTTTGAGGCGAGGGCACGTGCTAAATGAACGGTTCGTCAATGTACTCGGCAAAAATTAACAGGAGCAAGTCAATATTTACCAAAAGATATATAGAAACGCGCATTTTTCATTCGATTCGTTCAATCATTCGAGTAAAATCATTTTTAAGAAACTCTTGCCGAGAAAAAAAATTCCAAGGGAAGAAGGTTATTATAACAAGTTACTCATGCATAATGAGATATCTGAAATTAAACATTTAATTCACAACTTGTTCTCATTCCCTTTCCCTCTCATCTTTATCTTCTTTCATCGAACTCGAAACAATAAATTGACTCGTGGAATGGTAAAACTTGTTCGTTTCATCGTCATGTCGTGGTGTAAGGATAGTGTCGCCAAGTTTCTTGAGACGGTGTTTCACTTCACGGGCGGTCCACTTTTATGCTATGCTTGTACACGTCTCGATGTGTATCGATATAATATTAATAAGGATGATAAATAATAACACGAGAAATCTTGAAACTAAAGAGAAGAAAAAAAAATGAATGTACGAAAATATAAGAGAATTATTTTAATTTTCCTAAAAGTTTAATGATGTTTGATTTAATTTTTTTTGTTTATTTTATCGAGAGCTTGATGGAATATGAAAGAATTATCGGTTTTATATTGCAATAGTTAATACGTTGCGGCACGGGACGTATGATTACGGGTGTTATCGTTAACATGCAAATGCTGCCGTGTTCTAATGGTGTCTTAATTGACTCTACCATTAGACCCACCCACGCAATGGTCCACCCTTCACCGCAATATGAAGATATTAAGCCTCGTTTTAATAAGTCTACATTTATGAAGCACATGAGATAGAGGAGGAGACGCATAAATCGCCTGGAAAAAAAATAATAAAATCTGAAGAACCCCAAAAAATTGAGACTTCAATAACTTTATTTACGTATAAATAATAAATTCGCCCACCATAATCGATTTTTATCAGAGAGACAACTCGCTCCTCTCTCATTATTCTTGATAAAAATTTCTCAATTAAAGCATACGTATATTATGTAAAATAACATTTGGAGAGAAGAAAAAAAGTGGAAATAAAAAAATAAGAACGGCAAAGGGTTGAAGCCTTGATAAAGTCATAAATAGTGTTTGTAGCTCATTGATCCGCATAATCGCATACATTACGCCCTCTTCTTCATCCATTGAGTGTTCTTACACTCTTCATCTCTTTCTCTCTCTTTCTCTCTTGCTCTTTCGTTTTTCCCATTTGTGATGCCTCTGGGCTGTATTATTATATCCTGGGATACTGGACCACCGGACAGCAGCCCTCTCCACTTCAGCCGAATCGAGGCACAATCAATTCGTCCTCCCTCTCTTTTATTAGAGAAGAAATCAGGGATTTCAATGGAAAAGTGATGTGATATCATTGATGGATTCGTCGTCGGTTATCGATTGAATTGTAGAAATTATTAAAGTAGAGAAGAAAAAACAATGAAACAGTGAGGTGGTTTTTGCGATTAAAGTAGAGCAAAGTCGAGGAATTATATACTTTTTATTTCTCTCTTTTTTAAACTATATATTGGCCCACATAAAAGAGTCACGACGTCCCGCTAGGGCGGCTGCTTTGACTCGGTAATGGCGCGCCGAGAAGAATGGGAAATGTCACCAGGGGGTGAGAGTGCCGTCCGCCTCACAGTACTGTCCGCCTTCACCACAAGGAGTCAACCTCGTTTCTTCTTTGGATTGTAATACCGACGCAATAATATACAAACTGAAGCAGCCACATGGGGTTGAAGATAACCACTCCTACCATTCTCTTCTGAATCATTAGTTCTAACGTTGACGTTTCCTTCTTATTCACTGCTATTCATTCTAATTTCAGATTCTTCGGGGAAAATAAAGCAAATAAATGTCCACAGTCTCGTAGACAAAAGAATTTTCCCACATGAAATTCAATTATCCCTTTCGAATCAAAGTGAATTACAAAATTATAGCAGGAATAAATTCATCAGCAAGATCATGCAGATAATGATCGTGAATCGATTCAATGAATCTTGGTGATAAAGAAGCAACATCGTAAGTCTCTTCTTGCTGCCTCTCCCTTCAAAGCACATCAGGGAGCCAAAAGAGATCTCTATCGTTTCTCCTCGTAGCACGCGCCAGGGTCTTGGGTCTTATACAGCAGTGGAAGAGAGAACAAGTCAGGCAGATAAATACTGAAAAGAAAGTAACTCTTGTGGCTGCCGAGAGCCATTACATGAACTATATTCACTCCTTTTGGTGAGAAGTTGAGAGAAAGAAGAATATATTAGTGTTTTCATTTTTTTTTCTAAATTAAAAATCATTTTAACAATCTGTTCAACAATGTGCTTGAAATTTACCTTTTTTTCATTTGAATAGAAAATATTATCAATAAGAGTGACAGTAAATTGTCATGGACGAGAATAAAAAAATCTGTCCTTCGTTTAGATTAAAAGCAAAAGAGAAGATGATGAAGGTAGAGAGGTAGAGGTATGGGTAAAATAAAAAGGAGAAAATTAAAAGAAGAGAATAAAAGAAGTCCAGGCACTCTAAAAGCCAATCAAAGAATGACAGTACCCTGGATCCGCCTCCGTAACCTTCAAAAGGTCTGGACCGAGGCCCTGAAGCTGAAGATTCGATACAGAGGAGACTACTCCATATTGATGAGTGTGACCCAGCGTGCGGGATACTTTAAAATCCAATCGCAAACGATCTCCAGTAATTAAAATCGAACAGACGAAGAGGCAACAAAAAAAAAGACGGAAATTGGAAAAATTGATCTTTATTCAATGAATTATACATTGAACATGATTAATTAATCAAGCTCGCCTCTTTGTCAACACTCATTATTGAATTAATGACTCTGCGAATTACGATTATTTGTAATCGAAGAAATTCACATTTAAAGAGTCTTCTTTGTGATTACTCTATCCTTTGTTCCAGCCTATCGTTCATATAATAAATGTGCAAAATTTATTTCCAAACGTCAGTAAAATTGAAGGAAAGACGTCTTCCGTCACAGCTGAGAACGATGACACTGGGGTTCATTCATTTGAGACAATGAGATGAAACAAGACTATATAGTATATGACCTATACTGGTTATGGATCGTAGCTTTGGTCGAGCGATGACATCTTGGATTACTGAGAAATTCAGTGTGACGCATTTACAATTTATTGTTATTAATTTTCTTCTTCAATTTCTAAATTTAAAAATATCTATAAAAATGAAACTTTATGTAATTTTCAAAAAATTCCAATTACTTCAAAAGCATTAAATACGTAAATTGTACATTCCTCCTTTCCAATTAAGAAAATTAATATTAAATACAATTTTTAATTGAATGTGAAAAATATTTTAACTCTTCATTAATTTTATTTGCAATTATTGGAGTGGACATTTTAAAAGTCAATGATTTTCATATGTGCATGTAAAAAATTGAAGAAAAAATTGAAATGTGTAGCAATATGTAAGGTTTATCAAGTATGGGGTTATCCGAAAGAAAGACAAAACTAACGGCGTGTCGTCGACTTGGAAGCCAGCGTCAACCGGCTGTCGTGTCATCGTTTATCGTTTTATGGCTAGCTAATTAGCGTCCCCTGGGTTTATTAGCCTGTTAACGTGTACCGCTCTTTGCCGACACTAGGCCGGAATTCTCATATACTCATGTTAACTGCATGCATGTATATTTAAAGAGAATCACATATATATACATATATATATGTTCAGGTACAGGGTTAATGCTTTATATTGTATCTCTCCAATTTTCTACTCGAAAATCAAATTAATTTAATAACTTGCAATAATTAACATTACTTTATTCGTTGAATAATAATAATAATAAATACCGAATCATTACGAGTACTGAATCGAATGATAAAATAATAATTTTTTTTTTCTTCAATGCGAGGACGAAATGACTTTTCATCGTATGGCCGTGAATTAAAGACTCATACCTGGTTAGTCTTGATTTATTTCTGAATCGTTCCTCTTACTTTTGTTTAGTCGACAGGCGTTACCATTCACCTCCTATCCCGATCATCCCAATCCCTCAACATAATAAAATATACCTTAGGTTTTATAACAAATGCCCTGAACTCTCATTCCTCTCTTGTTCATTCTATTCTGCGGACCCTAAACCCGAGCATTTGATGAGCCAACATTAGTTTATGAAAGTTGATGGAAGGCGAAACAAAAATAAAAGTGCAGAAGAAGAAGAAGAGAGGTAAAAAAAAATAATCGAGTTAAGATGAATAAAAATAAATGATAAATAACGAATACACAATCTTCTAACACACACTGTTATGACTTTCACGAGTTGAGACAGAGTATCCGTCATTTCTTTGGGTACTGCCAAGCAGCTTCCAACAATCACTGTAGCATTGTGTTGCTGAAGAAATTACCATCTATTTGGAGGAGGTGGACGGTTGTAGACGCCGGCATGACTGACGCCCCTTTGCTCTATAACCTGTGTTATTCTCTATCGAATATTTTTCTTCGTCTATGGTAGAAAAGAAAAAAAAACGGCAGAGGAGGATCGATCGCAGCTATTAAGCTGGAATTTCTTAACAGTCTCTTACTTAAGAGCGTCATCAAAATATTTTAGTATTCTTCTGGATGAATTTTTCATAGAGTTCATCTGAGTGAAGTATTTTGAAGGACTGTAATCATATTATCAATTCATACAGTTAATGTTACGTTTTCTCACGGTTTGTCAAATGAAAATTCATCGTTTAACAGAACTCTAATACACACACACATTGTAATTAAAATTACTGTGGCGACACTTGTCTGGTACCCTAATGGTTTATATAGTATCGTCCAGTTACGTTTCACCGGTTCATAATTATAAGGAAGGAAAAGTTGTGCGAGTGAGGCACGATACGCGCGACTAACGTCCAACGGTCAATTAATTATTGAAATTCGATGGTTCGATACGCCGTGAGAGAATGAGAAAGAGCTTTTTATATATATAGATATATTGGATGTATGCAGTTTGGAGAATGATGCTAAGTACTGGCGCGCGCGCGCGAGGAGCGAGAGGGAGAGTGGAAAAAAAAAGAGAGAATGGGAGAGTGCGAGTGCCCGGTAGCAATTTATTCATTGCGCGCGCTAACTGGCCACAGCATTGAAAACCCGCCACGGTAATCTGCATTAATTTGAATAAATAAACGATCAATAACCAATAATAAGTTAGCCAATCGGTGCTTTGTCATCTTTACAAAACACGCCAATGATAAACTGTATTATTTTTTAATTATTTGTTTGATTTTATAGATTGTGTAAAAAATTTTCCATCACTCATTAAATCTGTTCAATAATTTTTATATTTTTTATCCTACTTAATAAATGTGTGAACACATTGTCAACTTTAGAAATTCTCATATGCTGCACCTTAATCTACCTTGCAAATATACCACTCGGCATATTTCTTAGAGCTCTCTTTCTCTTCTCTCGAAGAATAAAATGAGCACGAACACACGCGATGGGCCCCACCGAAAACCAATTTGTGACCGACGAGAGGCGATTGGTAATAAGGAACGAGGACTAAAATTGCTTCAACTTTTTTTCTGCGGTCATTCATTGGGTGTTGTCGTCGACGCAATAATATCATCTCTCTCACTCGATCTCAAGCAAATTCCCATTAGCTCTAGAGAGAGTCTCTTGTCTTCATCTTCATCTTCTTCTTCTTCTTCATCTTCTTCTCCTGCTTCTTTACGTGTCCCATTGCAGTATTCGAGTAGAAAAAATCAAGAAGATTGGAAAAAAAAATGTGGGATTTCTTTTTCAAAGAATATTGCCGATCGTTCGCGGCCGAGTGAATGAAGAAAATCAGTGGATGCTCTGAGGTAGAGAGACTGATTTCGAGTAGAGGAGAGATGAAGATAAGTTTGGAGAATGGAGGGGGGGGGAGAGGGTAAATAAGAGAGAAATGTGAAATAGGCAGAAGCAAAATGCTCGGCATGCTTATATTATAAGCAGCTACCCGAACGTGTTGTAATCTTCTCGAGACAATGGCCTCCAACAATTGGGTATATAGACGGGATGAAGAAGCTCCTGCAAAAGACCGGAGGACGATAATAGCTGTGACGTACCAGTAGTTCTGATCCTCTTCCTTCCACTGTTCCTCGCAATTTTGTCCTTTCTTCATTTACTTTTTGATTGGAAGATTTTTTTTTTCCTCTCTCAATCCACCTCCCCTTCAGTCAAAAATGAATTGGAAACTTCTCATCCAATTTTTTTTTTCAATTTTTTCTCAAAATAATACAATTCTCCTTGGGCTAATCGTTTCTTTCTCCACACGAATTTGAGGATTTTAAAATATTCCAGGACATAAAACGATAAAACCATAGGACAATTTCAGTGATTCACGAGTTGTCTTTCTTGGAAGCTCAAGGGGTCTTTAATTGACGCGGACGATGGGCACATTCAGAACCATAAACTGTCGCCCAGGCGATTCAGAATAACCGAGAGAGGATATTTTTTTCAGACCGGTATATCGTATCGCCTAAAGGCGCTTCTTCCCTCTTTTTTTTTTGGTTTTTTCTTTCGTTTTTATTTCAATTTTTTTAAAACAAGCATAATCCCCACTCTACCTCATTTCCCCTTGTAACACCATCGCCAGTTTTACAAGTCCCCATGTGTGCGCTAGTCGCCTGCGGGGCCTTTACGAACTCTATTGCGACCACAAGACGTGTGCGCGCTCCTCGCGCAACTTGTCTGGAAATAAAAGAAACAAGGATAGACATATGCGCCCAGGTACCGTGTACGAATTTACATTTAGAAAATATAATGAACCAGCGTGAACTGACCATTAGTCGTTGGGAGATGACAGACGATTTCGGTACCCCGTAGGTATTTTTTTCATCCCCTCTTGTCCTTGTTCTAAGTAATAATAATTATTATTCTCCTAAGTAAAAAAAAAAGCATGGCCTTTTTTCATGTCACCGCGAAACGCTATGCATACATTATACTACGTATAGTATAATCCTTCAAAATTTGGCCAAAAAAGGAAATTTTTCAGAAAATTGCAAAAAAAATTCTGACACATGTTTTCCGCCTAAAATTTCCTCAGCTTTTCAATGGAATCATTAGAAAAGTTCAAACTCGAACCGTTCAATTGGAGTATCCATTTTACCCCACCGTCACACATTATATTTATATATATATAGAGCTTTGAACTCACATCCTTCAAATTATCAGTCTGATGCTCTACCAATTGAGCTACCATCGAAATTCTGATTCTGATAGATAATTATTATTGTTATTCAAATGTTTCATGTCTTTTGCTTTATTTATAATTCTTCTCATCTAGAGTGTACTCGTAGTATAGATTGTAGCATCTTTTGAAACTGAAACTCTCATACTATGCATCTCTTTCACTTTGTCTTTGTTCCCGTAAACGCGAGCGATGCTCATGATATACAGAGATAAAAATAAAAGAAACGAAGCAATCCCTGCGTCCATCTATCTCGCACGGCAAAGAGGCGTGTCCTCTAATTATTATAATTATTTTCGTGCAATGGAGAGGAAGAGAAGCAGAGTGGGCATCACACAAACTCAATGGAAGGAACCGTAATTAACGCAACCACTGGGACCCAGGACATCTTGACAGATCCAAATTCTGGGTAATAATAAAAAATAGCTGGGCATTGAGGTACTTGGATCCTCAATTATCGGAGAAAGGACTCGAGTATATTTTTTCAGTTTCGTGCGAGTAACCTGAAATCGGACATCGTTACGTGAGAATTTCCTGATAATTAATGATTTTTTTTCCTTCGTTTTGTGGGATGATTTCCAACAAATAAGGGCTTTTGGAGAAAAATAAAAGAAAAAAGTTGTTGGAATCAATCATCAGAGTGAATTTAGACGTAAAATGACGAACTTTTATATTTTATATTATGAAAATCACTCGAAATCAGTGGAAGTATTTGAGAAAGTTTATTCCTGATGAGATCATTGCAGAGCTGAGGAAATTTTCTATTGGTGAACACGTAGCAGAATTCATTTTCTCAAGCTTTTTGAAAATTCTACTTTTTCGGCCAGAAATGGACATTGTAATGAAACAGTGGGAGATAGATTTTTTTCAATGATTCCATCGCAAAGCTGAGGAAATTTTAGTCGAGAAACATGTGTCAGAATTGATTTTTTTTCATTTTTTTGAGAATTCGATTTTTTTTGGCATTTTTGAGGGGTAAAGGCAAGCCTTTTGATGTTTGAGCAAATTCAGTTTTTTGGAAATATCTCTGGTTCTATTGGTCGTAGCGACCTGGAACCGATTTTAAATGAAAGGTGAGATCATTTCCCATCGATTTATGGGGTTTTGAATTTAAAAATATCAATTTTTCAGATAGTAATGGGAACTTTTGTGAAAAATTATGATCATCGGTTTTTGTCCTATAGCTATGTGAAAAATCGATATTTTTGAATTAAAAACCCCATAGGTCGATGGGAAATGATCTCACCTTTCATTTAAAATCGGTCCCAGGTCGCTACGACCAATAGAACCAGAGATATTTCCAAAAAACTGAATTTGGTCAAAAATCGAAAGGCCCTTACCCCTTAAAAATGCCAGAAAAAATTGAATTCTTGAAAAATGAAAAAAAATTAATTCTGGCACATGTTTTTCGACTAAAATTCCCTCAACTTTTCAATGGAATCATCAGGAAAAATCCATCTCCAGCCGTTTCATTATGATGTCCATTTTCCTTCACTTTCCCGAGTATTAAAAAATCTTGAAAACAATATTCCTATATCTCGTAGCAAAAAATAATTAAGAGTAATTTAAATAATCACTGGTGATTTTTTTTCTTTCTTTTCTCGATTTGTTGAATTGTACTCAACAGATGCTATCGTGATATTTGAAAGCGATAATGGGTTTGGTACTTGAAGCATATAATAGCCCGTCGATCGGTAATTAAATCAGAGAGTTATTCTCGTCACGCGCCGCGCAATTATAATTAAGGATTTATTAGTGGGTCCCATGGTCGCCCTCCAGGCCAAGACCACAGAAACGCCTCCTTCATTTTATCCTCCTCCCACGGTCTCTGTCTCTCTTACCTTGGAGCTCAAAACAGTCTAAGAGGGCCAAAACTCCTTAAAGATCCCGACATAGAGGAGAAATATCGTCTTCTTCCCATCATCCCCCATCTTCGCTTGACTATTTTTCGCCCCTTTTTTACCTCCTCTCGCCTGTATCTCTTGCCCAAAGTGCCTCGTATACCCCGGAGACGTGACCACATTCATCTGTCTCCCTCTGTACCATAGAAGCAAATTAAAAACTGTCCCAGTGGCCGTAAATAAAAACTCGCCTGGCATTTTGCCCCGTTTCAAATGTCGTATAGAGTGAGGGCTTTTGGACAAGAGCCTCTAGACACGCACCTATTACGATACGCCGATTTCTATATCGGGTGTAGTTGGTAAGAAGAATAAATATATTGTTGGTCGAGGGTAAAACGAAATTATCCGCATCAATCATCGCATATATGACTTGGACAATTCGAGGAAAAAAAAATGAATCGTTGGTAATTTCTTTCAACACAAAGAAATCTTGACTATGAAACCAATCATTTACCCGGTCATTTGTGATTATAAATGAAGAGTTGGAGGCTACAGTTCATTACTCATACTTCACCTGGAACTCAATAACTTTGAATCACTCCCTCCGTTTTGTGTTCATTCGAGTTATTACAGGACACCCGTTAGAGCGTCATTTTAGTGGAACGATGAGATACTGGATCCTGGCGCCGGCGTATGGTTCAAAATAATGACACCGAGCAGGCCCTGGGGAGAGAGAGATAGGGCCCCTCGCTCTCGTGGTCCCCCATCGTGGGGAACTTTTAATTACAAGCTGATGACCGAGCCAAACCCGAAAATATTGTCTTCGCCTGGGTCGTGTTCCTCTCAGGTTCTTTCCATTGGCCCCAACTGCATTATAAGAACGAGGGATCGATTTCGCACGGTGTGATCCCTTCCTTTTACTCCACTTTATTTTCTCATTTATTTATTTTCTTTTATTTTATTTTATTATTTGTGCGGCACACACACAGAGACAGAGAGATACATGCCTTCTGCCCCTCTTCGCATACAAATGTCGATTAATTAACATGATTTAACGAAATTAATTGACCATGGGTAAATGTGTAGTTCTTTCCTTATGAAACATAAATTCAATAAATCGAGAGTAACTCAAATAATAAACTTTGTCAAGTGAACAACAACAACCGATTAATTTATTAATGGATACTCCAAATGTCGCGACCTGGTTTGAAGACCTCATCGATGCACACAGCGTGTCGATTTGAAACGATCTGTGTAAATTACTTTAGCTTCGAAGCACGCACCTGGTACGACTTCTCTCTCGCATTTGCCTTCGGGGACTTTCCACGATCGATTACGGATATAAGCGTTCATCCCCACTCGCCCTTCTTACCAAGAACACACGTGGAAGATTAAATCGTTTCTATTTCAAACGTGTGGCGGTGGCGGTGGTGGCGGCGGCGGCGGCGGCGGCAGTGGTGGTAGTGATGATGATGATGATGGTGATGATGATTGTGGCACGCGCCGCCCACCCAACACAGAATAGCAAATAATTCCAAGGTAGTACCAATACATAGAGTGCTCGGTATTGTAGAGAATTCCTCAATCGCTTATTCTGTAACGACTCGATGAGGAGGTGGTCCCCCACGATACTCCGATTTCAGCTTCTGCAACCAATTCCAACTTCTAGGGGGAGTTGAATGTATAGCTCCGGTTTTAGGTTATAGCAATCCGACTTGGAATCACAGTTGGGTGAATTATCGTGGTAACTGCGTGCAACCAATTCGCCCAGGATTGCGGCAATTACCTAAGGCAACAGCTCTAGGTAATTATCGAGGATAGAGAAGGACTCGGGTAGTCTTGTTTAATCTTGCTGTGATCTGCGCTGCCGGTCGCTCCACGAATAAAGCACCATCCATAAATAGATATACTCTATTTGCTTGACTAAAAAGGATGGTATCCAGCCTGCGGCATGCCTCTAAGGCCTCTCACCAGAAGGAATTGCATCATAGAGACACCCGCAGGAGTTTTTCTCCAGCGACCCCGAGACATGCTTGATGATCGCGCGCGCGCGCGACCCAGCTCGTGATTTTCACAATTATTATTCCACTATCCAGAAAATGTGGCCGCTCTGTGAAATGGCTTGGCCAACAATCGAGCATCGTTCGATTATAATGTCGATCACGAAAAGACATTAAATCTTTCGTTACTTTTCTTTTTTCTCTTTTTTTAATTTCACATTGCTACAAATAACGATTTCAAACTGACCGGCCTGTCACGCTGTCGTTTCCTTTGTAAATGTCCGCAAAAAAAAAATATTAGTATTCTTCTTTTGCGTATCGTTATTATTTTTTGCTTAAATGTTTTTTTCTTCCTTCTTCTTCTTTTTTTTTTTTCGTTATGAGAACACGGGTGAGAACCACAACCCACAGGGTTACATGAGAATACTGTTGCGGATCGCAAAACATCGCTCGTAAAGATCGCCTCTGGAGTGGCGGCGTCAATTTTGCCGCGTGCCACGGACCTTGTATGGCCGTGAAGAAAATCACTGGTGGGGGAGAGAGAAGTGGAGGATAGTGGAGAACTGGTAGAGTACAGGTCGTAGAAGCATATGATGAAGCAGTGCAGAATGGATGGAACAAAAAAAATGAATAAAAATATCTTGTCCCGGACGTAGTACACGCGGCCGCGCCCTTCGACGATGACCATTTTATACTGTCCCAGTTGGCATTTAATCACGAGTAAATCGGGCGATGCACAGCGGGGTTGCGCCATTTGCAGCTGCAATACTCCAACGAAGATCATTCTTATGATTTTGTTGTTTGAAGAAAAAGAAAAATCAAATTTGATAAAAATTATCATTGATGGAATGACAAAAATAATTTGAATGAGAACAAATTCTCTTATTTCACGCCTTGTCTCTGAGACATTGACGTCTAGAAAGTACGATATAGTTTTGAATTGCACTGTGAAGAGAGGAAAAAGCGCCGCAGGTTCAGAACCTCTGAACGTGTAATCTCTGTTAGTTCGAGACACTGTACATGCCCTAAAAGCATTAAATACTTTTCAACTTTCCACGGAAATAAAACAAGAGAACGAGAGAAAGAGAGAGAGAGAGAGGTCCTTGCAAAGATATAGTCTGAAAAATAAGAACAAGACGAGATAAGAAAGAGATGAGGCGGAGGAGAAGGAGGTTTAGAAAGAGACTTGAAATAAAAAGACAAAAATAAAAAAAAGTATAGAGAAAGAGAAGAGGCCGGGAGCTATGCGTACTCCGCCCCGCCCACGCTTTCAGAGACCCAGGACTCCAACTTGTCCACCTTCTACTCTTTGCCTTGATACAGCTAACGGCAAAGAGTGCACAATCGACCACCCTGATTTTGCGTTTAGAAGTGCTTGAGGGTTGTGGCACTCGTAGATCATGGCAAGTTGATAAGATATTTTTGGGAGAACTCCTTGAAATTATTTCGTTAAATTTCATGGAAGAATCCAAATACTTATCGCTAAAGGAATCTTTAACGTTCAAGTTGCTAAAAAAAATCTATGGAGATCTGGTGCAGACTAAATGATTCTCAAAATTTCTCAATACTCTCCTTAATGCACCTCATCAAAGAGAAAGATGGCGATCTTCTCTTGACTCTTATTGCATGCTATATACCTCTTGCTTTCTACTGGTAGATGGAAAATGCGCGTGTTCCAGAAGCCGGAGGCGCCATCTTCACGAGTATACAGACCATTCTGGTATTATAGAATACTTCTTGCTTTAAGTGTGTAGGTGTCCCTCCTTGCCTTGGATATTACCATGCACATGTAACCCCTGAAGCAAGTTTTCGAGAAGGACAAGAGAACCGAAGACAGTTCGTCAGGCCATGAGAGCAGAATAATATTGCTCTACCTCTGCAAAAAGGCCACATTCACATTATGCATGGCCCCGGCACATATCGCTCTGGACCTCTTTCTCTCTCTCTCTCCCTCTATCCTCACCGCACGTTATAACGTTATTCCCCCTCAAGTCCACGTGATGTATATAATATTGCTGTACTCCAGAGTGAAGGAGGAATAAGAGAGAGAGAGAGCGAGAGAGAGAAGAGTGAAAAGAAAAGGGTAGGTGGAGGCAGTATGTAAACGTATGCCCACAAAAGCCGGACGTTGGTCCTTGTCTTGGCGTTTCAAGCAAATACTAAATTGTTGAACGGCTTTTCGTTTCATATACACTGAAGACTACTACAGAGAGAAGTAGTAGTACCTTTTCTCTACCTTTCAAGTGTATTTCTCTTTTACAGTCTCTTGCATATATATTAGAAGTCGAGATACATACAGGCTCCATGGGAAAAGTGTTTGGATATACACAGTCGAAAATGTCAGATACAAAAGATGCTAGGCATTTGTTTCAAATCAAATAAATGAGCATCTATAACTACAAATTTATACACTTTCATTTAATCATCAAGACATTATTCATTATAAATGAATTTAAACGCGAGAAATGAAAAAAAGCAATACATCAATGGATTTGTTCATTTATTTTTTTTCCTCGACAATTTCCACCCTCGTTGACTCACACACAAATGCCCTCTACCAGTTCGCTGTTGAAACGTCAGGTGGAGTCGAGGGAGGAGGGTACTATTGTTGCAAAAACACAGCCGCCACTGCCACTACCATCATAAACCCCCAAGCGTACAGTGTATCCACGACCCTCTGGCAAATGGCTAAAGAAAAGATCTTTTGTCTTTCAATCGACGCTCCAGCGTGTGCGGCCAAATGAACCACGGGATTGGCCGGTGTTGGGGGTTCTCTCTTTCCTCTCTCGTTTTATATACAACAGGTGAAAACTGCCATGACAGAGGGAGAATTATTTCTTTGTCCTTGAAATAACTCTCTAACAATCAGCGCACGTCATTTCCAGTCACTCTTTTATTATATATTCCCACCAATTTCTCACGTTTGAATTAAAAATCAAATGAATGAGTGAAAAAGAAGATAGAGAAAAGAGGAAAAAAGCCGACACAAACACTGCGGGAGGAATCAATCACAGGCATCAAAAAGAACCATGATCGATGCGTCATTTTTAAAAATAAGTAAGACAGAGATATTGGAAGTTTTAGGCTGTTGATTAATGATCAACGTTTGCGACGATCGCACGAAATGGAAATAACATGCAGGACGATATTAATGTAAAACGATACACTAGTGTGGTGGTGTCATGGGCTTGACGACGCACATGTACACCACTGCCAACCTGCCTATAAAACAATTTATTCGGTGTCTCTGCAGGGGGCACATTGTCTCTACTCCAGGCAAAAGCAAAGCCGCCCTCTTCTCTCTTTCTCACACCAATATCAGGATGCTCAGGTACCAGCTGAGAGACGCATGCGTATCACCTCTTGGAATTCGTGTTGGAGCACACTGCGGGAGACACCATTACTCGTAGCCTCGATAATTACCAGTCCCCCTCTTCATCGAGTTGTCCAATATGAAGATTTGAAAAGTGCAAGTGGGTGGATTCTCAATGTAGTAATAATCATGAGATCCACCTCAAAGAATTGACTTTTCATTGCCATCGTGAAAGACGAAGAAGAAATCTCAAGAGAGCTTCTTCTTCTTTTATTTCTCGAGTTCTGGATGGAATTTTTTTCCAAGTGCCGAGTGTTTACATTTGTCTTATTCTATAGCTATATGCTGGGCTGAGTGAGCACAAAGAGCGTTTTATAGTCTGCCCCGGACGCTGCCGGAATAATTTCTCCCTCGTCATGGCGTGTCGTGAAATGCGACAAAACATCACAAAGACAGGCCTTGTTGATTACTGTCCGCAATACGAGGCATCAAGCAGTTAAGAGATTACAGATTGACCATTTACTGGATTTCAAGATGTGAAACAAATTAACTTTATTGCTGCTGCTGCTGCTGCAGTGTCTGGCTTCTTATATTCCATAATAATTTTCAATGCTTGCATAAGTTCTTTCTTCATACAAATGAAGAAAAAAAGAGAGTACAGATTGAGAGACGAATGACCTTTATGCACAAAGTAGCGAGCATAAGGTAGAATGTTATTCCTGTACTGGATGGCGATCGTCACTTGAGTTTGTTTATACTGGGTGGGACAGAAATATAAGAGTGTCGCCCAGAATTCTAGCATGTACCAAAACCGAGATGTGTACCATATGTCAGCTATTCTGAAAAACTATTTTCGATCTTCGAGTCATCAGTCCTCATGTAAACGAAGGAGTGAGATAAACTAGCACTCTTGTATAAACTAGCTGGGCTTTTTGGTGACAAAAAGTCACTTGAAAGTTTCTGAGAAACTCGAAATGTTGGAGTTTTCCATTAACGTATATACTAAAGAAACGACATTGATGACGAGCAGAAGCACACTGACTTCCTGGAATTATCCAAATGTATGTCGCTACACACACACACACAAGACACTGGATTCTCGTTTGATGGAAGACCAAAAGATTCACATGGGTTTAACTGAAAAAATAAAGAGACGAATGATTAAGCTTTGCTCTTTGATGCTAAATGCTGTCAGTCGTTTGCGAATCGATCAGCAACATGTCTTGTGTAGTATGTGGGACGAATGTAGTAAATTTTCGGTGAGACATGTGGTCGCGTGTGTACTAGAAAACAGCTTTACCTTCGAATAAAATTTACCAGAATAACCCGGGCGCAATATTTGCAAGCTTTGAGGTTCAGAAAAAAAAATCTTTCGATCACCCAAGTTGAATAAAAGACGTTAATCCATATCGAAATAAAAGTTTTTCCTCTCCAACTATCTGTGATTAAATTACATGCTTGAAAAAGTCGTAATCGATCAGGTAGAGTGTCCCTTGGAGAACGTCCACTTGGATTTGTACGTTCAAGTTGAAAATGCATTTAGGTAAGGGGAGAGACGTTGGGAAGAGATATCTGTCGGCGCAAACCGATCGTTACCCAAAGTGTCGCCTGGCGGGCTTGCGTGCAGGAATGTGAAGCAAAAAGGGGAGATTGTACCGAAAACCCAGCATTATCTGACGCGATGTCACCCCGTGTGACCAACAGCAATTTCGTCGAAAGTCAAGTCACAGCGTTTAACTTGGAGAGAAATGAAAAAAAAAGCAAGCTACAATGGTGTTTCTTCAGAGTGTTTTTTTTTTCATTTATTATCCTTAAGGCCACAGAGTCAAGTTCTCTCTTCGTGAGGTGCTCCGGGGTGGTCGGGTTTTTCTGTGGTCTGCGATTTCAAATATTTTACTTTTCACGTTGACTCAATGCCTTCGACATAATGTGACATGAAAGTTTCAAAATTATATATGAAAAAAAAAAGAGATGATCCAGGAAAAGGGTTTCCATAAATTGAAATGATGTCATGGACATTTTTGTTGAGTTTTGAAAAAAAAAGAAGCGTGAGATATATACATCTCTTGTATTTATTTTTCATTGCGAAAAATTGTGTAATGTAATTGCATATTGAGGGTGAGAAAGATGGGCGAAACTTTTCGCACTCGCATCAGCACCCTTTTCAAAAGAAGATGTGTGAAAGAAATAAGTAGGATGAATTATATCGTAAGAAAAGATGATATTATTCAAAGAATAAAAGCCACTCGCTTTATAATAAAAATAAAATATGTTGCATGTTCAATTTACCTTGAAGCTTCCGAAAGAAAACATTCAGCAGGATCAGTATTCAAAGTTTTCGAAATCTATGCCTTTCTCAATTCTCGAAAATTTCATCCCTAGAGGCTTTGCCTCCTCACTCTCATTGTTTTCTCTCCAATCTATCCATATTCCAAATGCTCTACCGGGCGATGACGCTTCAGTTTCTCCTGCAAAAACAAAAGAGTGGAAAAAGCCCCTGGTGCTGAAAAAAGGCCCAGAGTTTCTTCTGTGAAAATCACACGCTCACTCACGAAAAGGTGTGACCACTGCCACGCCCCAATATTTCTTTGGTCATTTGCCGACAAAAATTACGTGAACATCAGTTTTCTCAAATGTGATGCCATCACCTCATTTGTTCCTCCTGTCTACTCCAACACTCTGTTAAAAATACCATTGTTTCCAACTCTGGCCAGAATCTCCACTCAACGATCTTCCCTCAGAAAATTGAGCGTTTCGGAAATCACCGAGACGAAATGGTCCGAGCAAAAATCATATTCTCATTATTCTTCACAGCTTTCCCTGAATTTCAACGGGGCACCCCCTCTCCACAACTCACAGAATTCAATTCTATTTTTTTTTCCATTTAATCCCTATAAAATCTAAATATTTATACACGACATTCTGAAAAACTTGATTCATCATTATTCTTCACGGTTCATTTCAAGTTGAATCACAATATGTAGAGGGCCTCTCAAAGTAAATGCTCGTTTGGCACAGTAAAAAAAAAAAAATCATAAAACGACAAAAGACGATGGAGAAAAAGCCTGGAATAAAGGTAGAACAAGGAGATGAATAGTAAGGATGATACAAAATATTAATATCTCAGGGCAACCCTCATAACTCACGGGCGACTGGTCACGTTACGCACGCTCCAAGGCTCATCCCGAGGGAAAACTATGACGAGATAAGCAGGATGCGATGCCAAAATAAGAGTGAGAGTGTCTTTGTGTACTTTCCACGGGAAAAAGAGAGAGGGTAAATTTTTTTCTCTTTCTGTCTCTTCAAGACTGGAAGTACCCAAAAGGCTATTGTGTTTGTCCCAGCGAATTACAAGAGAGCATGTGTTCCGACTCAGATGAATGCACATTTTAGTCGGGTGGTGCTTCATTTTTCTTTTTTTTTCTTCTTTTTTCATTATCATTATTATGATTATTTCTTTTTTTTCTTCATTTTTTACGGTTCTAAGGCCATTATGTGCTGACATAACTCGTCAAAAATATTGTGATTGGTCGAGCATTGAATATGACGTTACCTGGACTTGAAAACGTGAAAAAAAAAATGGGACCGTCCAATGAGGGTGAAGAGGGGGTTGAGAAAGATGAAAGAAAATATGAAAAAAATACCGCTTTGGTTCTACAAATAATAATAATTCAGGGGAAAAAAGAAAACGATACGTTTGCCAAACGGATGAGGCTGAATGATTTTTTTTTCTTCATTTTTCTTCTCTTGGAAAAGTTTGAAATATATGATGAAATATGATATTATTCTTGTGATAGCCGTAACGCATTCACCTCGACAAAATGTCTTTGATAATACTCTTGGATGTCAAGCATGTCATAATAAATTTTCTGCTTGAATTTTTGGTGATTTTTTTCCTTCTCGTTATTGTCTCCCGAGTTTTTCAGAGGTCAGAGGTCTTCAATTTAATTGGGATCTCCTCAGACTCGGTGTTTGAGACGTAATTGGCCAATCTGGTCAATTGCTTGGGGGGTATTTTTGATGGCCCTACGATTATATACTTCAGGAGATTGAAAATAATATTTGAAGTTTCATCAAAATCAGTTTAAAAAAAAACTGTTGAGATCAATAACAAAAGATAAATTTAGAATGAATTTCCGAATTACATTGACAAGAAAAACAAGGGCTGTGCAACAAGTGGACGAATGCGGGGGAGGGACAGCTAAAAGAGAGAAGAAAAAAAAAAGGTCGCATCGATGTCAAGTCGTAGAAAATAAAAAAGTCACCCCTCCGGGCTTCCTATGGAGGAGGGCTGAAAGCGGTCCTAGTGACAACAAGACCTCAAGCCGATTCCTCTCAGTCTCTCACAGAGAGGGTGAAAAAGCAACACCGAGACACAGCAGAGGAGGAAAAAAAATTGGAAAGAGCAGAGAACAGGCTTAAACGCTTGTGGGAAACACAATAGAATTTTATTAGGGGATGATTTTTTTTTTCGTCTCTTTATTTTTCTCCTTCTTCTCGACATTTTTATATATATTTTTCCCACTGGAATCTGAAAAGTATCCTTTAGTTTTTTTTTTTTCAAACTTCTCGAGAATACAGCAATTCAATCCACAAATAGATTGAAAAGAAGAAGAAGAAAAAAAACTCAACTAAATCCGAAAGAGGAAGGAAATGTTGGTCGATTAATTCTGTAGCTTTGATCCCTTTCATTTCCATTCACGATTAAAATCCAAACGAAAAGCAAATATCGTTGTTTTCAATGTTTAGCATTTGCAGTAAAGGAGAAAAAAAAATCAATTACACAGGAATGCCTCTGCTGATTGTAATCAGACTGTTTCAATGTTCAAAAACCATCTCATCCCTCATTTCTCTTGATTTGTTAATTCTCTGTGTAAATAGTTTGAGCCCAATGGGGCCTGGAGACATGGGGGTTGCTATTCTATCAAAATTTATCCAATGTCAAATGGGGCAAGAGTATACACAGGTCACGTGTCACTTTGAAGGGACTTGGCATATTTAGCTCACTGAAATGTCACATTTCCCTTGCTTTGATACTCGACAAATCCTATTAAAATTTCATTTTTCTAATGTAAACTCTTACAGAAAAAAATTGGATATAACTACTTTTTCAAATTCATCTCTCTCAGAATTGCTCAAATTGTCCATTTAATTGTCATTTGAGCTATTTTGACACACGATTAAGAACGATACATGTGGTGGTAACAATTGGAGTTGAAAACGGATGTAGTTTAGAGAGAGCAAGGCCGGAAGGGATTCAATGAATATACGTAGGACCTCTGTGATCGGTGGTCCGTGTAATCGCCAAGTATGCAGATGATTAAATTTGCAACATCATCGCAGCAACCCTAAAGCAGAGGGATATAGAAAAAGGAGAGAGAGAGATAGAGATGGAAGAGGCAATCCTGGGGTCGTTAGATACTCTGCAGGAGTTTGACTCTGGTGGTCTGCCAAAGGCTCGATATTTCCTCTTCCCTGTTTCCTGTCTTATTCCAACTTTGCTGAATTCTATATAGAATCAAGTGATTATCAAATTATCACAAAGTTACCAATAATAATTTTAATAATTAATATTTGAAAAATCTCACACTAAAGAGGATAGAATGGGAGGAAAATTTGATAATTCAATCGGAATTGAATTTTTTTAATACATTAAAAACATTCATATGTGGAATTCCAGTGGTTACTTGAAGGTCACGTTCTCACCCTATCCACAAGTGATTTATTTTCATTTTTTTCTCAATCTTCACTGTGGGGCAGAGAAGCTGAATTTTTGTACTGTTGTTCATTTTATTCATTTTTCGGCGTGTCTCTGGACGAGTCCATGGTATGATAATAATCGTTTCGTGATCTATTATACAGCCGAACGTATATATAGATATATACGAAATTCCTCCCCACCAGATTTTTGTTAAGAGGGAGCACAGAGTGATGCACGAGTATATATTCAAAAACCACAAACCACAGGCTGATATAATGAGATTTAAATTACTGTGGGACTGTGACAAGGTGTCCGCGTTTTTCTGCATGCCAGTCTATTGTGAATCTTAAATCTTGACTGATTCAATATAAAATGTCTAACCCCTTGAATTTGATAAGAACAATAATTGAGAACAACAAAAAAAAAATTCTTCTCTACTTCTTTCCCATGTATTTAAAGGAATTATATACTTTTTTAAATCCTTCAAGTCATCAATTGACTCACTGACGCGTAAGAAATCACGATATTGAGTACAAAAGAATCTTCTCTGACTCTCTAAACCCAGAAAAAAATGTCACAGCGTGTCACCTGTCTCAGGTAAAATGACAGAGTACGACAATAACTGTCTCTGGTAAATTCAAGTGAGACAGAATTACCGAACCTAATAATACAACTTTGACATCGAAGGAGGACGGTCATTGTGGTGACGTTTCGTTCCACCCTGACCGCAAAACCACTGCTCGACTCTTTTTTTTTTTTTGCCCCCATTGTGTGTCGTTCTTCTCCCCTATATTCTCGAGTTTTTGGGTTTTTCAAAAGGTAACAGGAGGTTTAAAAAGTATCTTCCATTCACAGCAGCAACGCCCACGTGATTTGAGATTTGGGTAAATTGAGATTTTTTGGAGTACTAAAAAGTAGAAGGATGTTTTAATCTTCATTGCTACAAGACTATAAGACTTGACTTGACCGAGGTGGAAAAAAAAGGATTAACATCATTTTCAACGAATTTTCCGGGGAAAATTGAAGATAATCAATGTTCCCGAGTAACGAAACATTTTAATACTGCCTCATAAATCATGGATTCCAATGAATCTCATGCAAATGAGAATCAGCTCAATTATTCAATTTTTTCCTTATTCGCAGTGATGAATACATGTCTCTCTCAATGCGTACAAGAAAAATTAAATCGAGATTGATTATGTATAATCGATTGAGGTACACTTTGTCCACTACACGTGGTGTAGTACCAATAAACCCGGAAGTCTATGATTTCTCTGAGACAGAGAATTTCAAAGTAGTTGAGGATCATCCGGAAGGTCACTAGTTAATCAAATTACCGTATATTTCTACTACACTCTGATCGCACTTTAATGGGCACCGTGTCTCGCGTTTCTTCATGCCGTATCGCATAGAAAATAGCTGAGCCCAACGGCGTAATGGATCCATAATTTTTTTTTTTCCTCAATTTTTTTACATGTTCTCTGCTAGAATCCATTAATTCATTCTGCACGAGAAAGTCAAATAAAGTAAAATATCTGTCCCTGAAAGACAATAAAAACATGTAGTAAGAATGAATTTAAAAAAAAATCCACGTGAATGTTTGTCGCAGTTCAAATGAATTTTCATGACAAAGAAATAAGGCAATTTCCAATAAAAATCGAAGGTCAATTCAAAGTGAACGTCAGTGTGGTCAAAGTGATAATTATTGTCCAAGGGAATTATCATCACAACGAGCGAATCGAGTCGTCTGTATATTGTGTATATACATGTGCAAGTGGTATTATGCAAATGCGATTGCCGTGTCGCCGGCAGAGCGGCACTTTATCCACTCTGAAATCTCTGGCACACCGATAATTCCATCCTCTCTCTCTCTCGTTTGCCGGACACGTTATTCAACACAACAACTGTACATCAAGACAACCGGACAATTTCCAGAGGAGATAAACATACTAATATTTTTTTTTCCTTCTCATTGCAATGAAGAAAAAAAATACTTTGAGAAATTATTTGACCTCATTTTGATTTTATTTATCTCTTCTCATCCCTACACATCCTTGATGGCATTTTTTTAATTTCATAATGAAAATAATGTCACAATTTTCAATGAAAATAGAAGAATATTCAAAGTGTTCACTTTGAGAGAGGTTCGATGAATATTTTGTAACCACAAGAGGTGGCAACATAAAGACGTCAACCGTTGTACATTAAATGCACTTGAGCTGAAGGGATCGTCGTCGTTTGATAATGCATTAACGCCAGTGGATCGGTAATATTAGCATAGCATACGCCCATCGCCCATTTGAATTGAGAGAGATCCAGAGAATGTGAGAGAGAGTGTGTGTGTGTGTGTGTGTGTTAGTGGCAGGGCTTTCGTACAATGTGTAAGCAGGAGCCCTATTGTAGAATAATATACAGTATAACCAGGCAAGTGTAGTGAGGAAGAGGCGGCCTAGCGTCTCTTTGTCATGCTAATACTATCTATCTGACGCCGCGTCGTCCCGCCAGAGATGACTCTGCATCACAGATAGAGTAGAAGCTATCTTACGCCCCGTCAGAGTGCGTTTTCCCCTTTCTCTTTTTTTTTTACAATAAATCTGCTATTCCCTTAAAAATCCACGTCAAAGTCCTGTCTTTTCTTCGTTTCATCTTTCTCATCGTTCGTTATCTTTGAATCACTCTGCCAACGTCTACTTCAACTGATCGTTTATCGATTCTTCTTCGTTTTTCTTTTTTCTTCTTTTTCTCAATGTATGTCACCTCACCGAGAACTACAGCATTCCTGTCATCGTTCTGACAATTTATTATACTCTTCAAATAACTTACTCGAGAAGTTAAAATAAATGTTTTATTCATAAAAAACGATCTTCAATTACTTTTTTTTTCTTCATTGAATATTTACTGGGAAGAAAAGCATTTTCATAATTGTTTCTATTTGAAAATTCATTAAAATCTTGATCGTCTTCGTGATTGTAGGATTTTAACGATCAATATTCACGATTTCCTCACTTCCTTCCGTCAAATGTGTATACTCCTTGTGTGTCGTAAAAAAGTAAACAAGTAAAATCTGTCTTTACGAGTACCTGGAGATTCAAGATTGGGTGACTTCGTAGAAGCGTTATACGTTCACCATTTTTCTTTCGTCTTTTACTTCGTTTGCGAAAGGACTCGCATAGTGTATACTTTGGGGTAAAGGTGGCCTGAAAAATCTGCGTCACGCAAGGGACTTTACCTCCTTACTCACACTCCATATTTGTGTTTGTACACAGGCGGAAATCGTAAAATTGCGACCTGAATCTTTTCCTCCCAAGATACCAATTTCAACGTCTCACTTTGAGAAAAAGAAAACTCTGAATTTCCTTTATTTAACAAAGAAAATCGATATGCACTTATTTTCTTTTTTATTACAATTCTCATGTATTTGCGAAAAATATAGGGATGCGCCACACTGTCAACTTTTGTACATGACACTAAAAATAGCGGCAATCCTCCCTAAAACGTAAACGTCCAGTCGACAGTGTGACATCCGTTTTGACGCGTTAAGCCACGCGGTTACATCATTGTCCTGGTTTGCGGGAGCGTGTAAAATACGGCTCCTGTGTATTGTTAGGGAGTCCCGACTCCTTTCTATCATACAAAATACCAGCCTCCTTTTCCGTAACACTAGTGACACGCGCCGTTGAATTATTTAGTGACACGACAATGTAGTGTTCTCTGATATGCTAAGTATTAGTGTCATGTTGTTTTTCTTCTTTCTTTTATTTTTTACCCCGAATTCACGCCATGTGGAGAGAAAAAAAAGGAAGCCTGACTGAAAATGTCCAAAATAAATTGTTATCACATGTTTTCTGCATTTTATAAATTAACACGTGTCTCAGACACTGAAATGTCTTTTTTTTTAACCTCAAGAAAATTCTATCCAATTATCACAATTTTTCTCTTTTTTCTTCTTCTTTTTTCTCCTCTAGTAATATTACCACTGGGTGAAAAATGAGATTAAAAATTATTGGCTCTCAATTTGAAATTCACCCTCACTTTTATTCCTCCATTTTTCAGTGGTAACTAATCCCCATACCAAAGGACACAATATTCGATTCTCTCATTCTGTTTTACAAAGAGTCGCTTTGCGATTTAAATTTTTGTCGCTGCTACAAATTGCCCAGTAAATCGGATTTCCTCTTTTTTTTGTGGTGAGTGGATTTTTTTTTTATTCTTCATCTCCGTGTCAATCCATTTTTCAGCTTTTGCCTTTACCCCCTGTTTCTGCATTATTATCCATTACTCTTGTTCATTTTCTGTATTTTTCACATTCTCTCGTCTGAACTAAGAACCGAGAAAATCCAATTTAATGAATAAAAAAATTCTGCAAATACTTTATCTCGGAATTCTTTTTTTTTCCACGTAATTAATAATTTTTATTATTATAATTATCATTTACTGTTAATTAATTCTTTTACCACTCTTGTCCTCATGCCGGAAATGTCTGATTGCGAGCACAAAGTGTCGCAGTTGTAATTAAAAATCCCGAAAAAAAAATTGTTTCTGCGACAGACCGATTTTTATCGTCATCGCGTGCAAACTACGGGTTAATAATTTTTTTTTTGTGCAGTCAGGTTGAATAATTGAGTTATTAAATTTTTTAGGAGGAACGGAATTTTTCTTCCATTCACTCACGAATTTTTATTTCGATTGAATTGAAAAAAGCAAGAAACACACTGTCGTCATAAAAATGTGAAACGAATTTCATGCTAAATGGATAGAGAGGAAAAAGGGGTGAAATGAAGACTGAATATTCCCTCATATATTGTTGGGGTGTTCTGGCACAGTCGGTGGTTACAGCGCCCAAGGCGATAAATATCATAGCCACACGAGCAGATCCCTGTGCTACAGTAACAATTCTGTCAATTGTCAATTCCGAATTGTGGCGGCAAAGGCCTTTTGAAGTCTCGCACAGGCATTGCTGACTGCTGGAGATGGGGTAATTTCATTTTTTGACGTTACATAGCTTACACCCCGTCAAAATTTCCCTAGTTACAGTGAAAATTTTATTTTATCGTTGAAAAAAAAAAAAAAAAAACTTTGTTTCATGGAATATTCAATAGAGAAATGAATTATTTATGAAAAGCAAATTTTAACACTGTGAAATGTATTTTTTAGATTAATATTGATACAGAATAATCGAAATTAGAAAAATGCACACTCGAATGGTCATATTTCGATACTCTGTGAAAATCATAAGGGCTGTGCCGCTATTCTGCAAAAGGGGAGCAAAAATAATGAGTCACCCCCGTCCACTCGGAGCTACGAATCCACCAGAGATCCTGAGCACTGTATGACTAACAGAAAAAAAATAGCTAGCCCTCCCTAATGTATATATACTACTTCTTCTCTCACCCCTTCCTCATCCACACACTACCCGAGTATTTAGACTCGATAGTGGATCCCCACAGGGGATTATTGCGGAATTTGTACGCGCCAACGTTTCCAAATGGCAATATTGAAAAATGAAAATCAATTTCAGAGCCGTCCAGTCAACCACTTTTCAAGTAATAACCACTATATTGTGCTTTCTCATTGAATCCATCCTTATTCTACAATCTTAAAAAGAATCTCCCATTTTAAATTGTGATGAAAAAGTTGGATAAAATGGAGATTATGGTGAAATGGTTAGAGATAGAATTTTTTCGATGTTTCCATTGAAAAGCTGAGAAAATTTGCGGTGGAAATCATGTGTCAGAAATAATTTTTTTGTATTTTTTAGAAATTCAACTTTTTTGGTCAAAGTTTGAAGGATCACTCCGTTCCATTTTTGAAAAAATTCACTTTTTTCAACATATCTCCAGTTCTATTGGTCGTAGCGTGGAAATTCCGAATGGAGATGAAAGGTGAGATCGTTTGCCATTGATTTTCGAGGTTTTGAATTGAAAAATGTGGATTTTTATGATAGTTATGGAGCAAAAACTGATTTTCACAATAGTGTCTATAAATACCTTAAAAATCAATATTTTTCAATTTAAAACCCCATGAATCGATGGCAAATGATCTCAGCTTTCATCTCCATTCGGAATTTCCACGCTACGACCGATAGAACCGGAGATATGTTGGAAAAAGTGAATTTTTTCAAAAATGGAAAGGGGTGACCCTTCAAATTTTGACCAAAAAAATTGAATTTTTGAAAAATACAAAAAAATGTTTCTGACACATGATTTTCACCGCAAATATCCTCAGCTTTTCAATGGAAGCATCAGAAAAAATCTATCTCCGGCCGTTTCAGTCTAATGTCCATTTTCCTTCACTTCCCCAAATTTTAAAAAATCTTGACAACAAATACGCGAGAGCGTTATTAATTTTTGCCTGTCTCAAGAAACAGTAGGAGACGTAAATGTCATAAAATAAATTTTTGCAGTGGTTTACATTTTTAATTTTCATTTTTGAATTTTTGTGCACTCGCGACCATTTGTTACCAAGGCTACGATATCCTTCGACCTTCTTTTCCCTAACACAATTAAGAGGCGAACAGTGAGATCGTTTTGCATTCGTAATAACTTCCGTTTGAGGAATGAGAACGGGGGGAGAACAAGGCGTGTACTTTTGCGAAGCAGCCTCCTGTCAGTACGCAGCAAAAAAGGGGTTATACAAAAATAAAACAACCCCACCTCCTGTTATTTATTTTATTTTTTCCCTTTTCTCAGACACATTCAACCTCTCAGCCTATCCTGAATTATAAAACCCAATTCAAGAATACCACTCGAGAATTCTCTAAACCGATCTTCCAGTCTTACTCGTGCAATTGCTCGAACCACTTCATCATATTTCCACCCAGGCCAAACAAAAAGTGCGAAATATTATTGCAACAGATCCAACTCACTCATTGCATTATACAGAATTTCAAAAAAATGTTGGTTAGGTCCAAGTCTAATAGAAATGTGCTGTACAGTGTAGAGAGAGATGAAAAATTGTCAAAAAACTTTGGACATTTAATCTGAAAACAAAAAAGTAATTTCATCAAAATCTCTTCGAATTACTAATTGAGAAAAAAAAATATAGTGTCATATAAATCCAAGTTTGCGTGTCTCAAAAAGTTGTAAAATTCATAAAAGTCATTGGCACAGTTAATTGCAAGGCACATTCGATTTAATTGCAAGTGTAGGGTGTAGTGACAAGCTTTGCCCCTCTTTCTTCCTCTATATATATATATCGTGATGTGTCTCACGTTTATTCGATTTTCCGTCGTGAAGGTAACATTTTTTTTTCGTTCAATTAGAAGTGGAAGATAATGAAAAAAAAAATAAAAAAAAGCTCAAGTTCTGAAAATAAAAAGGATGTTGGGGGAAGGTATATCAAGGTGAGATCCCATCGGCGAGAAACCACTCCGCAGGTTTTTGATATCGACGCATCATCTCGATTCGCTGGGGCAGAATGGTGAGTTCTCCACATGGTTAGTGAAAGAGAGAAAGAGAGAGATGGATTAAATAAAAGAGAAAGAGAAGAAAAGAATGAGACGCGATGGTTGCACCGATCGATTTTCATTCCATTGCCAGGGCCTATCCGCACCGCTATCTCCTTACCACACGGATATATACTTCTTATATACACGTTTATTCTCACCTACGGGGTGGCCATGAAATAACTCACAGGATTAACTGTTTTTTTTTTATCGAAAAAATTCAAAAAATTATCTGCAATAAAGAAAATGAGTGTATTTAATTGGCTTTTATAATATTTCATGCAGACTTTTTTTGAACTTATTTAAAATCATGATTAGATGATTGACAGTTAAATACTCGTCTATTGAAGAATATTTTGAGTGAGCTGTTTACATTTGGTTTGTTCAAATTATCCGAAAAACCGCAGAATGATAATTGGCTTCTTTTTTGTGCTTCATTATTTTTCTTACTATAAACACACGGCTCTGTTGAATTCTCGTTATGTTTCATTTTAAAAGAATTGGCTGAATGTGAATCTGCAAGGAATTTCAACGGGAGAACCACGAAATGAATTGTATTGTTACACCATTCAAAAACAATAATCACCCAAAGTAAGTTTGTGTGAAGCGAAAAAGGCTAAAGTGTTCCGTGATCGGTATAATTACCATTTGGAGAGTATAATCGAGGATATAATTTGTGAGGGGAAGTGAATCTCAGTTTTTCAGTTAGCTCCCTGCATATATACATATATGTATATATATACACTAGTATTTTTGCCTATTTTTCGTGAGAATAAAATTTCCAAAGTATAGAAATGAGGAAAAAAGGAAAAAATTAAAACACGAAAACGAAAAGGTTGAAAGATCGTCGCAATTTAATTTCATCAAAGAGCGCGTGTCTTCCAAAAAAATTCCTTCAAAAAAACTTCTATTTAATTTTATATTATATGGAGAGCGTGAGAAAATCAACTAAACATTCAATATGATGGAAAAAATCTGTATATATGTTGTTTTTGTTAAAAAAAAAAGACAAAAAAAATTCTCTTGGAATGGACACGCACGAGATCTTTGAATGAATAAAAAAATAAACACGAGCAGAGAAAAGAGAGAGAGGGGGAAGAGAGGCAAAATTCTCTGGTGTAAGATATCAAGCCAAGAGAAGCTGGGTCCCGGAGTCTTGGGACTTTACGAGCGTACTTGTAATTATCTCCAATAAATATCTCTGCGGCACGAGAGCGCGTATATATCGAAATATACTCTGAGACCAGGGTTAAGAGGTCACAATCTTCCTTCATTACTTTTTTTTTTTTTTTTTTTCAATTCCTTATCATTTTCTTCGTTAAATCTACTTCTTGAAATCCCTCATTTCGATCACCGGTAAACCAGAGTATTTTATAATAATTAAAAATAATTCCAATTAACAAGCTAATTGATTAATATTTTACTTGAAGAAAATTGAAGGAAATTTAATGGCTAATCTATGGGCTTATTTAAAATAAAGAAGAAGAAATATCCACGTACTGCATAGTAAGCCGAGGGAGATGAATCGTGTGACCTGGTACACACCGGAACACGCACGAGGTCCCGGTTGTCGCGCGTGAAATACGCTCGTTGGTTATTCCTCTATCACGGAAGCAAGATCAACACACACTCACACATGTACATTGCTGCTGCTGCTAACATACAAAGTAGAACTAAATAGGAAGAAGGATGTCTTGAAACAGGAGCGCGCGATTAATCGCAGGTAAAGCGATGTCGCGTAATATGTAAAACATCTCTTCTCTCTTCCCTCTCTCTCTCTCTCTTTCTCTATTTATCTTTACCCTCTTCACTGTGTTTGAATGTACAGTTTTCTCCGGTGCGTAACATCCTACGTGCTAGTGTACATTATTATATGCGTGTGGATCTTACCGAAACTCGTGAACGCGTTACGGAATAACGGTTTTAGAAGACAGACGTTTTACTTGTTTGTTGTTTAAAACAAATAAGAGAACATTGAGAAAACTTGGGTGACGTGATTGAATGCTTCTAGATTATTTCGTAATTTTTATTTCATTGAAAACCAGATTGGCAAAGGAAATTGAATGAATTCAAGCTTTGCAAACTTTATCTTTTTGCGTAAGAAATAATTTGAAATTATTTTATTTTCTTGATATAAAGAAATTCAGACTCTTGAAGAAGAAGAAGAAGAGGAAGAAAATGAGGTGGAATTTCAAGAAGATATTACCCAAGGTGTCTCTCGGAAGCGAGGCATCGGCGTGTGAAAATACGAACGATGACGAAGAAATGATGATGTGATTGTGTAGTATACCAAAACATACCGGACGAGACTTTTGTACAGAAAGTAATAAAGAGAGAAAAAAGAAGGAGGTGTGTGTATCCAAGAGGTTTGTATGCAGTATTGCTTTCACAGCGTGTGCAGGGTTTACACTATGCATTTCGATTCTATACTTGGTTTGGGTTGAGACATCGGGGGCCACCGACACGCTCGACGAATTTGCGTTGGACAGTAATACAAAACGGGTAAAACTGAAAGCAAGCCCTTCACAGTAACTTTACGGAGATACAATGACACGATAGGAAGAAACCGAGACCACCAGTCGAGACTAACCTATGCTAATGTGCTTCCTATTTCCCGAATAAGGACAAGGAGACGCTGTATTACGATAGCCTTGTTTAATTTTTCCCCGTCCAATTAAATGCTTTTCCATTTAAATTTAATTCTACTCTATTTTCCTACTTCAAAGAGCAAATGCTGATTGACCGAAAAAAAAAAAAAAAAAAAAAACCTATTAGTAATTTAAATTGAGAAAAATCATATTTCTGATTTATTTCCCATTGCTTGTTGCCATCACGTACAGACGAGGTGGAATAAAAACTAAAATAGGGGTGGTAGGGAGGGCGTCTATCTGCGAGATTGTCGCCGCAACAAATTTGGTCCCGCTGGTAGCGGTGACTTTTATTCTCGATAATAACAGAGAGAAAGAAGAAGAAGAAGGGCCCCCAACGCCAGGGCGTCCCTCGGCTACGTGATCAATTTCGGGGGTCCATGATATCTCTTTCTCTCTCTCTCTTTGTGTCTTGTTTCTCTACTATATAACCTACGTGGTTTCGTTTCGTTCTCTCACCATACCGACATCACATATATATACGATTATGATTCTTTTCGGGGGGATAATTATATATTGGCTTGTCTCTCGTTGGTTCATCTTTTTTTCCTTTACTTTATTTCAAAGTAACGTATCATAACTCTGGGCCCTTGTACAGAATTAACAGTGGACATTGCTCATAGAAACGAAAAGAAATTAGCAAATTCTTCATTAATTTAATAATAAATATTTCAAAATTCTGCGAATAACAATTATTTGTTTTTCAATGTTGTCAGGGAATTTTTACGATTGCCTTTATCCACATATTTATACTGTCCAGTCCCATAACCCCATGCCCCAAAGGAAGACATGAAAAATATCTGCAGAGAAGTTCTGAGGTGATTGTACCAAGTTTTTTTTTTTTCAAGTCAAGAAAAGAGTCCCTCTGTCTTTCGAGCATTCGCAGCTCGAGGTATATATATCTCTTTGGAGTTGGAACCCAAGAAAGAGCATCACCGAAGAAGCAGATGGCCACGAGACGAGGGTAATTGGCTTTGGCCATCGAGATTATTGCCTTTGGCCCCCATGGCCAAGCAGCGCAGGACGTTTTGGGGACTGCCATAAGCTCTCTCGCTCCCTGATTTGAAATTTCAGGGACCCAAGATGAAGAAAAAAAGGCAAGGAATGAAAAAAAAGGGTAAAAAAAAATCATTCATGTCGATCACGAAGGAGAGAAAGTGGGAAGGGATATATGCGAGATGTGTCTCTTTCTTGTTTGCCCTTAATCAAGAAAGCGAATTATGATTAGGGCCGAGACGTTGGTGTAAAGTTTCATCTGGACTGAAGTTGCCTATAAATACATAAAACCCATTTTAAATGGTTATTAATGCCAAATTGACATTTATAAACATTCAACTGACTTTATAAACATTGAAGAATTCGTGTTTCCCAATAATTTTAAGAATTGGTCAACACTTGGATATTATTGTTCATCGTGATGAGTTACTCTACGAGTTCTCTGAAGAGTTCCTCTGAAAGTTCCCCTAAAAGTTCCTCTGGAAGTTCCCCAAAGAGTTTTGAACGCTAATAAAGTCTGTTTGACGTTTATAAATATCAGTTTAACATTCATAATCATTCAGAATGTGTTTGATTCAGAAGCAACTTCAGGCTAGATCAAACCGTACACCAAAGTCTCGGCCCTAATTATGATATACACTGTTAAAAATTTTTGGCCAGAAATTACTGTAAATGTGCTGGAAGTTTTTTCACTGCATGGTACTGTAAATTTACTGTACATCGATGTACAGTACTGCACAGTAAATTTCATTACTTGTACAGTAATTTTCGGACACTACTGTACAGTGATTTTCATGACAGGTACAGTAATATTCCAACACTACTGTACAGTGATTTTTACTACAGGTACAGTAATATTCAAACACTACTGTACAGTGGAATTCATTACATGTACAGTAATATTCGAATACTACTGTGCAGTGATTTTCATTGTATGTACAGTAATATTTGAGTACTACTGTAAAGTGATTTTCACGGTGTGTACAGTGATATTACAGTACGAGAATATAGTACTTTACGGTAACTTTCCTGCTTTGTAATATAATATTCTAATATGATAGTACTGTAAGATTACATTACAAATGCATGGAATTTCTCTTACTTTCACAGAATTCCACAATGCACAGATATTTTAATATATAATTTATATTGATATTATTTCTCTTGCGAGACATGAAAATATGAATGCCAGGGAATTTATGTAGTAAATCTTTCATTTATTCAATTCAATATTTGGTACAATTTCGAAGAAACGTTCATTCATTAGCTCAATTGATCCTTCAGGCCATCATTGAATTTCATGACTTTCGAATCTACTGGGGTCACTTTCGTCCTTTTGATTTTGGCCACTTTCTTACATACTTCCTTAGGATTTATTTGCAGGAAACATCTGAAAGCATTGGAAAGAATCAGTCTATCAACATCATGTTATCAACAATCGAAATATCAAGCATGGCAGTGGAAAATATAATGATTGTTTCGTCAACGTTTAGAACTGGCGTAAATTCTTCAAGAAATTTCGTTTTTTCTTACCTTTAAAAGAATTCGAGGGAACGATACAAATTTTCTGGATAAGCACAGCCGAAGATGTAGTACAATGCGAAAGTCAATAGAAAACCATCAATGACTCCACTCACTGGAATGCGATTTTTTTAATCCATTGCTAATTCATAGATGGCGACTTCATCGTAAAGTGATTTTCCTGTAATATTGAGCAGAACACTATTTGTAGATTTGCAGGATAAAAATGCACTAAGAGAAAAGATGTATTTTATAGAAAAATTCGTCTTTGAATTAAGAAATAAAATAATTGGAGATTTCCAATTCCACGCAAGCTTTGAACCAAATATAAATGATCACACTGAGAAAAAAATGTTTAATCCTAAGAAAAAAATTTGCTGAAAGTGAGAAAAATCAAGAATTATGAGTGATATGTTTGGCTTCCGGATGGATGCCGCGTTTGGTTTCAGCGTTGCGCCGACGTTTCGCAAACGTTGCAGTTTGCATCTTCAGGGCTATGAGCTCCGATTCTGAGCTCCATGGTCGAAGGGTAGTCCTTATATACCCCTTCTGGCAAGGGGGGGGGGTAGGTAGGGGTGGGGGTAGAGCCAATCAGGAGTTTTTAATTGATCAGCTGGTCAATTAAAAAACCGGGAGGACGGTTTTCCAAATAGGGTTCACCTGGTATCCTTTATCCCTGTTCAAGTTGTTGGGATTCTTGTGGATCTCTAAGCCTTCCCGATACTTTCTCTCAAAGTATCCTTGGGATTTGGCCAACATTCTCGCTTGGTCATACTGAATAGTGTGTCCAGTGTCCATATGATGTTCAGCCAAGGCAGACTGTTCCAGGTGGCGATATTTGGAACACCGTAGGTGTTCTTTGATCCGTGTACTGATCATCCTCCCGGTTTCCCCAATGTACACTTTTCCGCAGGAGCAAGGAATCTCATAGACTCCAGATGTACTCAAGGGTGGTCTTGGATCTTTGGGACTGGGCAACATCTGTCCGATTTTCTTTGGAGGTAGAAAAATCGTCCGAATGTTGTGTTTTCCAAGAACCTTACTGATGCGGTCGGTTGTACCTTGAAGGTAGGGGAGAAGAGCCACTTTGGGTCTTTCTTGGTCTTTTTCTTTCTCAGGACCATCCAATTCTTGTGAAGAGATCTTATTTCGGAGTCTTCTGGTGACTCGTCTGATTTGTGGAATTTTGTATCCATTCTTGCTGAGGGCTGTCTCCAGATGTTCTATTTCACTGTCTAAATTGCTTGGTTCAGAAATAGTAAGAGCTCTGTATATGAGAGAGCTTAAAACTGAGTTTTTCTGTGAAGGATGGTGATGGGAGTTCGAATTGAGATATCTGTCAGTATGTGTAGGCTTACGATACACTTCGTGGCCAAGTGTGCCATTAGCGTTACGGTGTACCAATACATCAAGAAATGGAAGACGATTGTTCTCCTCAATCTCCATCGTGAATTTGATATTGGAATGTTGTTCATTCAAAAATATCAAAAATCGATCTAGAGCTGTTCTTCCATGGGGCCAGATAACAAAAGTGTCATCAACATATCTGAACCATACAGAAGGTTTTAGAGGAGTTGACTTCAGTACTTCATTTTCAAAATTTTCCATGAAGATGTTAGCTATGATTGGAGAAATAGGAGAACCCATGGCGGCTCCTGATCTCTGTTCATAGAAATCTCCCTGGAATTGAAAATAAGTTGAAGTCAAACAATGCTCAACTAGAGGAAGAAGGTTCGAGGGGATCTTTTTTGAGTTCTTTATCATTTCTAAGGTCTCTGGTATTGGGACGTTAGTAAACAGAGACTCCACATCGAAACTGACTAAGATGTCTTCGGAAGACGTTCTGAGTGTCCTCAGTTTGTTCACGAAGTCTAGTGAGTTCTGTATGTGTGAAGCATTCAGTCCTGTGAGTTGCTGGAGAGGTGCTGTGAGGAATTTAGCTAATTTATATGTTGGTCCCCCGATGTTACTAACTATGGGTCTGAGGGGAACAGCTTCTTTATGGATTTTTGGGAGTCCATAAAGTCTTGGGGGGAATGATTCCTTCGGAATGAGGAGTTTGGTAGTCTCAGTAGAAAGACGAGCCTTCTTCAGGAGCTCAGTTGTTTTCCTCTCAATACTACGAGTTGGATCCTTCTTGAGTTTAGTATAAACTCTGGAATCACTCAGCATTGATGAAATTTTCTGGGAGTAGTCATCTAAATCCAAGACGACCGTTGCGTTGCCTTTGTCTGCAGGAAGAATAATGATTTCACTATTCTCCTTAAGATTACGTAAAGCAAGGCGTTCTTCCTTAGTGATATTGTCACTGGGAGGAGAGGCCTTGTGCAGGATATTAGATAACTGTCTCCGAATTTCGTTGCTGGTCTCCTGAGGAAGATGGTAAATCGCTGTTTCAGTACGACTAATAATTTCTTCGGTGGGAACTTTTCTTGGAGCGACAGCAAAATTATGCCCTTTGGCAAGTACAGACACTTGTGTATCACTCAGTTGGTATTTACTGAGATTCTTCACAGTGTTGGTAAGAATGGGGACTTTGTCCTGTGGGACTAGAGATTGGAATTTTCCTTTATGAATCTCAGTTCTCAACTCAGCAGTGCGTATAGCTTGTTCATGGGTCACACGATCAAGTATAGCCCAAAGCCGAGGTTCTAGAGAGTGAGACAAATGAAGGTGGAGATCCAAGACTTGTTTAGAAAGGTGAGCCAAATCCTTCCTGGCTGATGTTATCCTCTCCTTGACAAGTCTTAAAGAAGCTTGGCGGAGGATGGTGGAGGCCTGCTTCGAGGGAAAAGGGGTCCTCAGATGGAGGAACTTGGGTACCACATGATGGTCACGGCACCTTTTTAGAAAGGATAGGGAGCACAGTTGGACGTGCAAGGACTTCCTAAGTTTGGTGAATAAGTTCACCGACCCAAGAATAGCCTCTCCGTGGAGGCGTTTAATCTCAGTTTTTAGGCTTTCGCGGCCATTGTCATTATTGATATGTTTGGCTTCCGGATGGATGCCGCGTTTGGTTTCAGCGTTGCGCCGACGTTTCGCAAACGTTGCAGTTTGCATCTTCAGGGCTATGAGCTCCGATTCTGAGCTCCATGGTCGAAGGGTAGTCCTTATATACCCCTTCTGGCAAGGGGGGGGGGTAGGTAGGGGTGGGGGTAGAGCCAATCAGGAGTTTTTAATTGATCAGCTGGTCAATTAAAAAATAATTTTTTTAATTGACCAGCTGATCAATTAAAAACTCCTGATTGGCTCTACCCCCACCCCTACCTACCCCCCCCCCTTGCCAGAAGGGGTATATAAGGACTACCCTTCGACCATGGAGCTCAGAATCGGAGCTCATAGCCCTGAAGATGCAAACTGCAACGTTTGCGAAACGTCGGCGCAACGCTGAAACCAAACGCGGCATCCATCCGGAAGCCAAACATATCAATAATGACAATGGCCGCGAAAGCCTAAAAACTGAGATTAAACGCCTCCACGGAGAGGCTATTCTTGGGTCGGTGAACTTATTCACCAAACTTAGGAAGTCCTTGCACGTCCAACTGTGCTCCCTATCCTTTCTAAAAAGGTGCCGTGACCATCATGTGGTACCCAAGTTCCTCCATCTGAGGACCCCTTTTCCCTCGAAGCAGGCCTCCACCATCCTCCGCCAAGCTTCTTTAAGACTTGTCAAGGAGAGGATAACATCAGCCAGGAAGGATTTGGCTCACCTTTCTAAACAAGTCTTGGATCTCCACCTTCATTTGTCTCACTCTCTAGAACCTCGGCTTTGGGCTATACTTGATCGTGTGACCCATGAACAAGCTATACGCACTGCTGAGTTGAGAACTGAGATTCATAAAGGAAAATTCCAATCTCTAGTCCCACAGGACAAAGTCCCCATTCTTACCAACACTGTGAAGAATCTCAGTAAATACCAACTGAGTGATACACAAGTGTCTGTACTTGCCAAAGGGCATAATTTTGCTGTCGCTCCAAGAAAAGTTCCCACCGAAGAAATTATTAGTCGTACTGAAACAGCGATTTACCATCTTCCTCAGGAGACCAGCAACGAAATTCGGAGACAGTTATCTAATATCCTGCACAAGGCCTCTCCTCCCAGTGACAATATCACTAAGGAAGAACGCCTTGCTTTACGTAATCTTAAGGAGAATAGTGAAATCATTATTCTTCCTGCAGACAAAGGCAACGCAACGGTCGTCTTGGATTTAGATGACTACTCCCAGAAAATTTCATCAATGCTGAGTGATTCCAGAGTTTATACTAAACTCAAGAAGGATCCAACTCGTAGTATTGAGAGGAAAACAACTGAGCTCCTGAAGAAGGCTCGTCTTTCTACTGAGACTACCAAACTCCTCATTCCGAAGGAATCATTCCCCCCAAGACTTTATGGACTCCCAAAAATCCATAAAGAAGCTGTTCCCCTCAGACCCATAGTTAGTAACATCGGGGGACCAACATATAAATTAGCTAAATTCCTCACAGCACCTCTCCAGCAACTCACAGGACTGAATGCTTCACACATACAGAACTCACTAGACTTCGTGAACAAACTGAGGACACTCAGAACGTCTTCCGAAGACATCTTAGTCAGTTTCGATGTGGAGTCTCTGTTTACTAACGTCCCAATACCAGAGACCTTAGAAATGATAAAGAACTCAAAAAAGATCCCCTCGAACCTTCTTCCTCTAGTTGAGCATTGTTTGACTTCAACTTATTTTCAATTCCAGGGAGATTTCTATGAACAGAGATCAGGAGCCGCCATGGGTTCTCCTATTTCTCCAATCATAGCTAACATCTTCATGGAAAATTTTGAAAATGAAGTACTGAAGTCAACTCCTCTAAAACCTTCTGTATGGTTCAGATATGTTGATGACACTTTTGTTATCTGGCCCCATGGAAGAACAGCTCTAGATCGATTTTTGATATTTTTGAATGAACAACATTCCAATATCAAATTCACGATGGAGATTGAGGAGAACAATCGTCTTCCATTTCTTGATGTATTGGTACACCGTAACGCTAATGGCACACTTGGCCACGAAGTGTATCGTAAGCCTACACATACTGACAGATATCTCAATTCGAACTCCCATCACCATCCTTCACAGAAAAACTCAGTTTTAAGCTCTCTCATATACAGAGCTCTTACTATTTCTGAACCAAGCAATTTAGACAGTGAAATAGAACATCTGGAGACAGCCCTCAGCAAGAATGGATACAAAATTCCACAAATCAGACGAGTCACCAGAAGACTCCGAAATAAGATCTCTTCACAAGAATTGGATGGTCCTGAGAAAGAAAAAGACCAAGAAAGACCCAAAGTGGCTCTTCTCCCCTACCTTCAAGGTACAACCGACCGCATCAGTAAGGTTCTTGGAAAACACAACATTCGGACGATTTTTCTACCTCCAAAGAAAATCGGACAGATGTTGCCCAGTCCCAAAGATCCAAGACCACCCTTGAGTACATCTGGAGTCTATGAGATTCCTTGCTCCTGCGGAAAAGTGTACATTGGGGAAACCGGGAGGATGATCAGTACACGGATCAAAGAACACCTACGGTGTTCCAAATATCGCCACCTGGAACAGTCTGCCTTGGCTGAACATCATATGGACACTGGACACACTATTCAGTATGACCAAGCGAGAATGTTGGCCAAATCCCAAGGATACTTTGAGAGAAAGTATCGGGAAGGCTTAGAGATCCACAAGAATCCCAACAACTTGAACAGGGATAAAGGATACCAGGTGAACCCTATTTGGAAAACCGTCCTCCCGGTTTTTTAATTGACCAGCTGATCAATTAAAAACTCCTGATTGGCTCTACCCCCACCCCTACCTACCCCCCCCCCTTGCCAGAAGGGGTATATAAGGACTACCCTTCGACCATGGAGCTCAGAATCGGAGCTCATAGCCCTGAAGATGCAAACTGCAACGTTTGCGAAACGTCGGCGCAACGCTGAAACCAAACGCGGCATCCATCCGGAAGCCAAACATATCAATAATGACAATGGCCGCGAAAGCCTAAAAACTGAGAAGAATTATGAGTTTTGAGAAATTATTCATTGAAAGTGATGATGCGTTATTTGAATATTTCTATTTATTGGACTGAACATATTTTTACTCATTGTTTGGAACGAATTGACAAATTTTCAAGTTTATTATTTTATCACTTGTTCGCAGAATAAATATACCACTTTAGGATAAGAGTTTTCATATTAATCAATGAATAACTTGATCAAAAAAATAGAGTTTGTAATAAACTATGGATAACTGTCTATGATTATCAATTTTGTTTTTTTTTAATTCAAAGATAACTTTTTCGATGATAGATTTTTCTTCTCAGTATGAACAATGAAAAAACTTCTCATCTAAGTCTCCAGTCTGTCATCAATAAAACCGAGGATTATTTTGAATATAAGAGTCGTTTATTACAAAATTACTATCGAAGTACGGCCATTAAATTGTGAAACAGAATGGAAATTTTTTTTTCAAATTTCTTCAGAATAGATGTTTTTTCTCGTCACTGAATTAAGAAAAATTGAATTTCCCACCTCGCTTCGCTCGGTTAAAAACTTGTCTTCACTCTTGTGTTAAAAAACATTAGACGCACAATGTAAGAAAAAAATGAATTTCGACAAAAATCGGTCACCCTTGCTTCGCTGAACTGAAAAATAACGAAAAATTACCTTTTTCCCGACCTAGGTTAATAAAATGCTATTTCTTCTAAAAAAATCACTGAGATTCTCACTTGAACCTTCACGTTCTCAAATCTTGGAGATGAAACATTTTTAATAAAATATTTGAATATTTTCAACACGAATACAAAAGCCGTTTGAAACGAAAAATCTCATCAATCATTATTTACAATTAATTCAAACTTAGATTATTTGGATTGAAAAAAAATTCTCAAAATGGAACACGGATACTCTTTTGAAGGATTCATTTTTGAATTATGATAAATCTATTGAATAATTGTATTCGTCCTTACCTGTGTTTGCAAACTGTTGAATACTTGAGAATCCCAAACAATCGAAGTCTTCTCTTCCCAATGAAAATGAAAATAACTGTTTTTCTTTTACCACTTGAATAAAAGAGACACTTTCTTCAGAAAGCTTGCATGAAACTATGTACTGATTACTTCAACGAGATGATGCCAGGAGAAAAATTATCGAAGTAATAATAGCTGAGTTTATCCGAAACTCAAGTAATCGATTTAAGGATTAGTTTTCAACTGAACATTCATGTTAAAAACTTTGCAATTTCACATTACAACTAGTGGGGATATCTCAAATCAATTGTGATTGGTGGAAGTATTTACCTGATAGGAGAAATGAAGTAGGAAACGTGAGGGTAGGTGAAAGGGATGTTCATGAAGTAAAATCTAGTGAGACAGTACGAAAGAGTGCTGATCAGGTACAAGGGAGTAGGAAGTAGTTGGTGACAAAGCGCTGGGTTTTTCCCGACCATAAATGACCCTAATAAATAGATGATGAATAAAAATTTTCATGTCAGGTAGTGTCATCGAGGATAAAAATGGGGAAAAACTTTGAAAAAATAGAGTGTCCGTCTGAAAAGTTGTCAAAGAGAAGAGAAAAGGACAATGAATACTATCATGAATGAGGCGCAGCGGGTTAATACGTGAAACTCATTGTTTGAGCAGCAGAAATATTTGAATAAAATATTTTGAACTTATTTTTCTTTCTTCTGGCATGGGTCAAATAATATAAATCTCACTTCATAGTCTTGATATTTACCTTTCAATATTCATCGGTGAATAGTGAACACTTTCGATATTCATCACTGACATATGCATTTGCAAAAAATTGAAAAAATAGATTAAACCACGCGTTGAATACTATGCCAACTCGAGTTGAAGTGGCTACTACGGTAGCAAACTCAACACTAAAATGGACATTGCAAGAGTATAGTCTCTGAAGGTAACGAAAAATGCCATCTTGCAGCCCTCAGAGCTACACAGAGGTTCACTGCGGGGAAATTCCAGGTAAAAGAAAAGGGGTAAATGGGGGAAAAACCGACCTCTATGGTCAACCACTGCTTTGAAATTTCGTTTCATATCTTACAAATTTCCTATACTGGACTTTTTCCATATTTTTTGAAATTATGTGGAATAACACCTCAATTATTTTTCTGTAAGGTCAGGTGTAACTGGATCGTATTTTCCAAATTAAGTTATGCAATCTATGTCTTTATCTACATCTATATTAACTAATTATAATGAATGAAACAGATGAAGAAAGGTCATTATTTATATGGTGTAAATGAAGTCACTAGTCTTTTACGTAATGAATTTCCTGGAGGACCAATTGTCATGTGATTATTTCCTGTAATTTTCAGGCACTGTAGTGTACACAGTATATGAAAATTCATTTGGATAGAACAATTACATTTCCTTCCATCGATACTATAAACTCATTGTACAGTCGTGCGGTAAAAATACAAGAAAATTACATATACTCGAGCACATTTAGTAGAAAATTCTAGCATTGAACAGAGTACTGTACTAGTCATGTAAATTTACAGGATGAAATCATAGAATTCTAGTACAGGAGAGTAAAATTAAAGTTTTGTACTAGAATTTTACAGTAAAAATCAGGCGAATACTCATTCTTGTACAAAGTACATGATTTTACTGTACTGGTGTACTGTAAAAGTACTAGAAATTTACATATATTTTTAACAGTGTATATCATAATTGAGCGGAAATAATAAAGTCCAACAAGTCCATGAAGAATGTCAATCATCGATAATTTGTTTAATTCCTTGATCCTCTTGGTTTTTTTTCACATTCTAATGTGTCAAATGGAGTGTAAAAATGCTCAGCATCATCCTGATGTTGTCTGCCACTCTGTCCATGTACCGGTAAAGCACGTCTGTTATCCACATAGAGTATTATTTTATTATTTTTTTTTAACTTGACACGAAGGCCGTACGTGCACTGACGCTTATATCGCCCGGTCACCTGTCCCTCTTGTCGTGTGAGCGTGTAAAATGACTTTTACGATGAGCACAAGAACATCAGCGAGGGGTATAAGGCAAGGGGGCAAAACTTCTCTCACTTGCGTCGTCCCCAGGAGGTCTCATTTTTTTTCCTTCGCCTGTCTCTCCTCACACACAAAACCGTCTGACCTCACTTGGCATCGCCCCCCTCACTCTCTATTTCTCGGGTGACTGTACAACAGAGAAACTACATGGCAAGATGTCTCGTTCGATTCTAACTGACACCAATGTGAAAAAAAAAAAATTATTAAGAAATTAATCCCGGCACAACCTTACGAGATTATGTGTCAGCTACATGCAGTTGCGAAATTTTTTACTCGACAGAATATTTGTATCATTCTAATTTTTTTTTAAATTCTTCAAATATTATAACCTTCGGCCTTTAAATTATTTTTACACTTAAAAAATATGATGGAAACAATGTGGAATTCATCCTCCATGGATGAAACATAGCACAATGACTCAGGGAAAAGTCATTCGCTCATGGATTTTTCGACATCGCTCTTTTGTTTCGATCGAGTCAGCTTATAATTTATTTATTTTTTCTCTCTCTCGTTATACCTCTGTACTGTCATCTCTTTATTAACCATCCAGACAGTGAAAATATAAAATGAAAAAAAAAAAAAACTCCACATACAATGAAACTCGCGTGTAATATTGTAAATCTACCATGTACATGGTAGATAATACGGAGTGCGTATAATGCGCGTGAAAATAATTGCAATTTTCTCGCACGCGTTGGAAAACTCATCTTCTCTGTGCACGCATGTCGACACGGCCGTGATTCTTACATACGTATAATTATTTAGCAGCACAGGCGTTACGCATATGATTAGAAATAAATATATATTTTTCTTTTGTTGGAGAATTGTATTATTAAACAGCATGAACAAAAGAATAATTAAATTCGCGTAATTATCTAGTAAATGGTAGACAATTTGTAACTGAATCGTATACTATATTGTTAATAACGAAGTTTTATGTTTTTAGTGAAAATATTAATGGGAAAATGGATAGGTCAACGGAACGGTAGGAGATTTAATTTTTTTGATGACTCCATAGAAAAACTGAAGACATTTACCGTGGAAAATTTTTGACAGAATTAATTTTATTTATTTTTTTTTCAATTTGATTTTTTTTTTGAGAATAAGGGCTCTCTAAGCCTTTCTGTTTTTGGAAAAATCACTTTCTCGGGAATATCTCCAGTTCTAATCATCGAATTGTGAAATGAAGGTGAAAAATGGGATCATTTGCCATTAATTCCTGTTTTTTTTTTCTTTCGAATTATCGATTACTGAGTAAAAATCAGTTTTTATTCCATAAATACTTTAAAAATTTCGATTTTTTTCTTAAAAACCACATTAATTGATGGCGAATGCTCTCACCTTTTATCTCCATTCGGAATTTGTACTGAATCCGATGTTTAGAACCGAAGACATTGCCAAAATGATGAATTATCTGTCCTTGACTGGAAAAATGGAATTTTCCAAAAAAAAATTTCCTAAAATTTCCTCAGCTTTCCAATAGAATCATTAAAAACATTCCATCTCCAATATTTTGACTCCTGCGAAGCATTTGCCATTATATTCACCTCCAATTTCCATTTTCTCCCACCTTTCCTTATCTTTTTTTTCCACCTCATATACATTAATTTTTTTTTCCATAAATATCCTATAAAAATGCGAGCATGTAGAAGAAAAAAAGTGCGACATATTGCGAAACATCCGTCGTGCGAACGTGCAGAATAGCGAACCTTATGGTAATGGCGCTTGGAGTTACCATTGTATGGAGATCACAGTGTTAGAAAGAAAGAGTGCGCTACTTGAAACAGAACTTTAAAAGTGAGACAAACAAGCCAAGAGAAAAGAATAAAAAAAAGAACTAGAGGAATAAAAAAAACAGACAAGCAGAGTTTTTCAGGGAGCCAGCCACTGCTCGAGAGACGAGTGTATATATACGAGGGCCATTGGTCTGCTCCCTCACCTCCTACCGAAGACAGTAATGTCCTTACCTCTCTTTTTCTCGCTTGTTTCTTGCCCTGGGGCCCCCTGTAAAACGCTGGATGGAGAGTTCTCCGAGGCTTCTCACACACATGCCCCCTCAATACAGACAGAATAATCACTCGTAATGCCTCATTGTTGAGTGGAGGAGACACCAAACGAATTGACACTGTCACGAGAATGTTTTTTTCTATTCTCCATTAGGAATCGTTAAAGAAGAAACGAAATTCATATGCAATCCAAAGATAATAGCACAAAATTTGCAATTTAAAAATGTGAAATTTCGAGAAAAAAAAATTCTCGTGTTTCGACCAAAAAAAAAATGAATGAAAAAATAATAATTGTTTTGAGAAAACAAATTATTTTCTAGAATAATTTTTTTTCGTCACGTGAAGAGAGCCTCGAAACACCTGATCCTCGGACTTTGCCTGTCGAATATGGGCGTAAACATATACGAAACATGAATTAGTTCTTGGTAGACGTTTATTTAGATGACTCTTGTACCAGGTGACACACCTATCGACCACCCAAAATCGTGTAAAGACACGAGAATTTTTCCATGAATTATTTCATATTGGTATATTGAGAGAAAATGCCTCCTCTCATTTTCATGGGAAAAAGTTGAGAGAGAATGGAGAAAAAAAAAGGGAATAGAGACGAGAGGGAAAGAGGGGAAAAAAGGAGAAAAAAAAACATTTGTAGAATTGTCAGTACCATGTACAGTGCCAAGAAAATTACAAAACGTGAGACTATCACGGGATCATCACGATAGTATCGTCTGTATGGGAGGCATTGGCCCGTGTCTCATCAGTAAACTCAACAAAACTCATTAAACGTCTGTCTGTCGTTTAGTTTCGATACTACTGTAGTGAGAAAGGTAATAATTCAGAACTTACAACGTACACGAGGCAACTTTTCACCTCTCACATGTAAAAGATTATTTTTTTTTTTTCAATTTATTTTAATGCTCCATTTCTTAATCAACTTTCAATTAATTCAAATTGAGTGGGGAAAAAAACAATGTGGATTTTTCTGGTGAAAAATCATTTCTCTTCCCTATTAAACGAGAGGTCAGTAAATGAAAAAGAAAAAAAAAACATTGAAATTGTCTCCTACCTGATTACCTCCCGTAATAACTCCAATAAAAAAATAATAACGAGTCAATATAGCTGAAATTCATTTAACAAAATTGTACGTTTATTATGGACATAATCCTGTGGTCTTGAACGCAGCAATCAAGTGGCCTCATGAGGAAGAAATAAATCCAAAAAAAAAAAACAAAAAAAAAACTTATGCAAAACACAAAGTATTAAAAATAAATAAAAAAAAACAGGGAAAGAGTTACAAATCCGTGGGAATATTGGATAAGACAGGAAGACGAGTCGAGTGAGTAAGAGATCCTGAATAAGACACTCGAGCATAAAATTAAAAACGCGTTTATCCCTACTCCAGTGGCGTTAAACTCATCGAAAAAGAAATGAAAAAAGAAATAAGACAGAGGGCGAGAGAGAGTGGAGAAAATGAGGGAAAAAAAAAATTAAACGAGAAGATGGTGAAATAAAAAAAGTGGTCACGCAATCCAGCCACGAATTTTAACATTTCGTACGTACCTGGGATGGGTTGCTAAGGGTGTGTATTCGAGGAAAGCCCTTTTTTTTGGGGTTAAAACACCCACTCTGGTGATGATCTTTGGAGTAAAAAAAAAAAAAAAAAAAAGATACAGTGGTTCAATTATCTGGGTCAAGAGCGGTAAAGCGTTTGGGGTATAAAATTAAATATAATTCTAGTAATATCAAGTTTTAAAACCCGCACCTGTCCCTGTTCACTGATCTTTTGAGTTCACTTTCACAGAATCTCAACTGTCTTACTGAAAGATGAAGAGCCTGGAGGCCCAGTGTACACCGGGTTAATTTTTTCTCTCATTTTGTTTTTTTTTTAAATTCTATCCTCTGGCATAAGTAGTAGTTTTAAAAAATTCTGCTACTGAAGGAAATAGTCAGGAGAATATTTCAATGAAAAGTTCATCATTTAAATTCATTAATTCTTGCTATTGTTGAATTAAAAATGAAAAAAAAAAAATGTCTAAATTAAGACGAAAGAAACGGAAGGACGACACGTGTCTTCACGGTTCCGCTTGTTGATGCTTATAGGCGATCGAGCATGTCTCTCTTCGGTTCATAATGCACAAAACGGATAATAAGGTGTGCCCCGGAACAAAAACCCACGAGCCACAGAGAGCACCAACGGTTATTTATTATCGATCGCACGAGAGCATGACAGGTGCCCACATATGGGTATTTTACCATATAGACAAAATTTGTAAAATCCGCCCAGAGCGAACGGTACTTTAACCCTTGGGTAAGCATTTCCGGGGTTTTTCACCCAGGAAAAAAAAGGCGAGAGAGAGAGAGAGAGAGAAAGACTCCCCCGGATGTTCTTTTATTTAATTCGCCACAGACAATCGATAACAAATGGGATATTTTTTTTTTTTTGCCAAACAGATGAGCAGCTCTTTTGCACTAATAATTATGAATAAAATTAACGGTAAATCATTCGGTACCTTGCGTAAAGTTTGTAACCGTACTTCGCCATATTGTAGCAAAGGGAAAAAAGGGCAGGAGGTTGTCTACCTTTTGGTATTCCGATTGATTCCTTGGAGACATTTGCATTTACAATTTTTCCCTCCATCAATTCTTTTTTTTTATTTTTTATTTATTCTTCCAAACCACATAGGTTTAATCAGAAATATATAAGTACAAAAGGATTACTTTGATTACTACATGAGTTCTTTCTAGACAATTAAGTTACATTTTTTAATGAAATTGTAGACAATTGAGACAGCCTGTATGTGAGGTCCCTGTAAAAAGATAGCCAGTATAAAGGGACCTTGTAAACCAAGTTTCCATAGATTGATGTACATTTCTTCTCTGGGTGCTTCGTGTAACGGACATTGCCATAAAAAGGGTCTATGTCCTGATCTGGGTATCTCCATCAATTCTCCTTCAATATTATTGTTTGTTCAGTGAAGAGAATTAGCTGTCTCCATCGTAGCTATATATGATTGGCTGCTACTAACCTCCCACCATGATTTTTTTTTCGGGGAATAGACGAAGAAAGAAGAGGGGGGTTGGAATAAATGGCACGGGGTAGTGAAACTGATGGAGAGGGACAAAAAAAACGTGCGGGGGAGCTAGTAAAAAAGCAGCAAAGTACACTAGAGGCTGTCGCTTGGGTAAATAGGGCACGCAAAAGAGACACACGCCCTCTCTATTGTCCAACGTCCCTTGCATATTCACTATGCTCCGACCCCTTCTTCTACTAAGAACGAAGAGGGAACAAAAGGGTTAGCCTCTGCAATATTTTTAAATTCAATTTTTTTTCTTTTTCATTCAGCCACAAAAGCGGCCATCATGGAATATCCAGGCTCAATCTATTGTATTTTCACATGAAAATGATATTTCACAATTGAATTATATTAATTTTCTCAATGGAAATCGAAATATAAAGAGAAAAAAAATGGAATTTCCTTTTAAATGATGAAAAATTAAATCACGTTTTCTCTGCAGAATAAATAACACAATTATTTCCAATTTCTTCTATAATATTAACAAAACATATTTTCTCCTGTCCTTGGACATGAAAAAACATGTAATATAAAGTGTGTCATAGTAAAAATTGTCCTTGAGACTCACATGATTGGAACACGTATTATATTACACAAAGTTCTCAGAAAAATAAAAACATTCTATTTTTTAAGAACAAAATATATTTATTATGATTTTTTTTTCTTCCCTTGAATAATCGTAAAAATTCAAAATGGAATCTGGACTCAATGATATAGCAGCAACCACTCGACATTTGCCCCTTCTAATACGTCAAGAGAGAGAGAGAATGAGTCCTCGTGGCTACGTCCTCTGAATTAATAAAGTCACAGGCCTTGCCAATAAAAACGTAGAGTGGGTCTTCATGTACACAACAAAACGCATGCACACAATACGCAATGCTGAAAGGGGCTGATTGATGTGGACTATTAGAGAAAGAAGAAAAAAAAAACTTGGTGAAGAGGGGGGAGGGGCAAGGGACTTTACAAGAGGTGGGGATGAAAATCTATAGGAAGAAAACCGTGTAGCCCCTTTGGTTATATCGAGTGATTAGCGATATTTTATTTCACATGGGAAACCGGACAGATGAGAAGTTGTTGAGTGGGAGCTCACAGGGGCTTTTCTACTCCCCATTTTCTCCAGCCCCCATGTCCTTTTCATGATTTTATATACGTATATACATGTATATTGTGTACATACGTGTATCTGCCTATTGCCAATGTATCTGAGCCCATCATTACCGTTTCGATGGCGTTACATCCAATATTCCAAGACTTTGGGCACAATAGCTTGCAATTTTTTCAAGGATTAATCCTATGATTATGAAAAAAACAAAACAATGTGTATTTTATTCTGAGAATTGAATAAACAGAATTTTTCACTTGAAATCATGATTCGCAGCATTTTTATTTGTTTTCCCCGAAGATTGACAAGAAAATCCTCGAGAAAAAAAATCAATAGATGCTTTTGAGAGTGCTCTATATAGGTCTTTTGGGGGATTGAATCTTACGAAAAATATTGTGTATCAGATATTTTAGGAGGGGGGACAAAAAAAAAGAGAAGAGGATGTCCAAAATCAAGGATACGCCATTTGTATTGTACCCAAATACATCCCAGTGTGTTTGATGTGTACGAATATAAGCATGGATGAACAAAACTCGACAAAACCCGTCCTCGTTAGCAGCTGCGTGGCATCCCCCGTTACACAATACCCACCCTATTGCCTCCCTCTTCTCTTCACCTCGTATACCTACCCCTGAGAGAGACGAGGGACCTCGGGGATACATATGGAGTGAAAAAAAAATGGACGAAAAAAAGAAAAAAACATGAGAATGATGGGTGGATTAGTGACGTCATGAGAGTGAAGAGCATCTGGTATTTTTTTTTACAAATGCCACAACCACCAATCGCTGCTGTTTTCTTTTTTCTGTGACAAAAAGTAGGACTGTCCCCTCTCTATTCTGGTGACACAAAATGGAGGACTGCCACGACACCGACGCCATTATGGAGAATTTTTGGAAAAAATTGAAGGAGCAAGCTCTAATTATTCTAATCTTCGAATAATTTCGTAATCAGCCAAAAGAAATTGCCTTGGAGTAGATTTCTTTTTTTTTAAAAAAGAATTATGCAATACCGCAAACTGTTTCTCTGCTGAAAACCACAGTTGCATAGAATAAATAAGAGATATAAATAATAATAATAAAAAAATCCCTTGATTACAGGCTCTTCAGCAGTGAATGAATGGAGGATCCATTTTGAGGTCTGACGAGAAATCTGGGCCACTGTGGAGTCTATTTCTTTTCACCTCTTTCTCTTATATTTTCATTTTCTATCCTTCATTCGGTTTGAACGTCATTGAGAGCTTTTCTACATTACTCGTAACGATGAACCAAGGAGGGAATGAAAAAAAAAAAAAAAATAGAAGAGAGGGGAATTTGTAGTGGTTAAAAGATGAAGGAGAAAACAAGGAAGAGAGGGGGGGAAAAGCGCCAAGGGGTATTATCGGTAAAGCGGTTTGTTTCATTGCAAGTAACGTCGTTTTACCACGCAAACTGCAGCTAATATAACGGAGAGAAGGCTCCCGTTCAATGGCAGTTAACGCTTACCAACCTTGTGAGAATACACCTGGATTAAAAAAAGTAATGGAAACAAAATAATATTAATTGAATTTTTTTTTTTCCATTAATTTTTATGAGAATTAAATAATATTTTCATGTTCCATATTTTCCATTCTCAAAAAATCGTCCCTTGTCACGTCTTCGGGGCCTTATTCACGACAACTTTATGAATTTATTGTGTGCTCCTTTGTGATCAGCCGACAGGCACAAGACACAGGTATATCCCCTCCTCCCCACTATTTATTAATAGTTCTTTGTTCACATACTATGAGAGGACACAGGAAAAAAGAAAAAAAACACTCTGGAAGAACTCATCATCACTAAAAATAGTGAGAGAATTATATATTCAAGATAGATAAAAAATTATTTGACAAAGCAGTCATTATCTTCAATATACTGCTTTAGCACGGGGAAAACTCTAATTAAAATGTAAAGGATTCAGCTGAAATCTTTGAAAGTACTTCTTTCCCTTTCCTCGGGATCATCTTCCTCCAACGAGGAGAGTAGCGGGAAAAGGTTTATGCATAAATTAGTGGCACTAATGAGAAGCCATGAAAAAGTTTTTTTTTCACAGAAAGACGAAAGAAAATCATTTTAAAAGGGAAATTTCCATTTTTTTAACGTATTTCTCTAATTAAAAAGAAAGGACACAAAAAGGAGCAAGTATTAATGATTCTCCTTATTGTTCCCCAATCAAGGATAACAACTCGAGCATAACTCCACAAGACCTAGATAATGGAATTTTAAAAAAATCCGGAAGAAGAATTAAACCTGCCACAGTGATAATCATTCTGCAATTAGCCTTCTGAAAACTTTTCAAACCAACGCTATACATCTCATGTGCTACTAATGAGTTGCTCTCAGCAGCGACATTTACAGATGACTGGTACACTACTAGAATACGTGTGCTTTTATGTTTAAGATTAAAAAAAAAAGAAACAGAGTAGACACAAAAAAAAGAGTCAAAGGAGAACAAAAAAAAATTGATAAATACGAAGAGAAAGGAGGTTGATGAAAAAAAGAACGAATTATAAATAGTTGAAAAAAAAAATTCTCGCTCAATTTTTTTGAGCAAAAAGAGTTGGAAAAAAATTGAGAATGAGGGACTGTGTGTACTGTGTGGGGTCAGGCACCTCAAGACGGTAGATGATTTCTCTTCTCCCGATCAAGTCCGCTCAATCACACATCAGGGCAGAACAAAAAAAACTGTTGAGAAGAAGCAGAAGAAGAAGATGGAAACAAAAAAAAAAAAGAACGAAAATACGAGGAATATATGAGCTCTGTATATACGTACACCGGTAACCGCACGAATTGGACTTTTGAGCGTATATGTACGTATATCCAGAGGACTGTGATTATAGCCACAATGTTGGCAAGTGATAGAGAGAGACAGATGGAATTGTGAGGAGTGAGGATATAGAAAATACCAGGAGTGTGTGGATACATCTCTGAGAGTTCTCTTCTTCCCCCGTAATTACCCGAGACTCTCTCAGGGCTTCACTGCGGCAATTTGTCAAGGCTGTAATATTCGCTCGCTCTCGTCGCATTGTATACACACATATTGACGCTATTTTTCTGAAGATATCGCGCCCATGACTCTCATCAAATTTCACATAGAGAGTCTCTTTATCATTCGAATTTCAGTTTAAAAAATGATAGCCGAATTTCAAGCTGAACAGAGAGGGAGAAAAAAAACTATTCCTGTATATTTGTATAATGATAAATCCAATGATTATTTTTTATAGAATAAATATATGCACCCTGAAGAGGTCTGCGCACAGCAGATGAAACGTTGGTGCTTTGAAAAATTCAATTAATGCTTTAATTTATTAATCCTGGAGTGTCCACAATGGCCGATTACCAACAACATTATTTAAATACTGATGGTCGGAGAAAAAACAGAAATAAAAACTATTTACTCGCTCGATGAATGAATTATGAGTGTTCCGAGCTCATTAATCCTGAGAAAAGACTGGCAGTGATCTCCTCACTTTGCCAAAGGGATATATAAGACAAGAGGGAGAGAAGGCGACTCCGAGAAAAATCAAATCTTACACGGTGACTAGCGTGTATCGTTGTTTTCACTTCGGTTTCATGCCTCCTCATACTTATTCTTTCAACTTTTTTTTATCTTCTCCAGTTCTACCTCATATAATAATATTGTTTTTTTGTTTGTTCCCTCCTGGCTTTTTCATTTGAAGTCATGAGGGGAGGTTCTCACACACACAGAGAGTGGTAGTGTTTCGGCTAATGGTGCGTGGCAGTTGCTCGGGCCAAACAGAGACCGATGCAACAGAGCAAGAGTATAAAACTCCTATCTAGATGAGATCTTCTTGTGCGAGTGTATTATGAATGGTGGTAAGAAAAAAAAGGGTGTGAGGGGTGACCCCCTGCGGCGTTAACTTCAATTCGTTACAAACACTTTTCTGCTCTGTCGTCGAGGAAAATCGACTTTACACGCGCTGTGTATCGCCATTTTAATAGCCAAAAAAAGGAGGAAAAAATCGTCAAACAGCTTAAATAATTCTCTGCTACTTTAATAACACACTTTCGGCTCTCATCTCCAAGGGGAGAATTCTTCAAAGGGAAAAAAAATTCAGATGCTGTAAAAGTAAGCAAGCAGAAGGAAAATTGAGAAATCTGAACGGAAAAAATAAAAACAGGAAAAAAGAGGAATTTTATGAGGTCCTGGGTAAACGTTGGCCGGTGGTAAACTTGGGAATTTTAGTGTCATCGATGTGCTTTTTCCGAAAGAGGAAATGAGAGAGACACACAGTGGCCATAAGACCCAACTGTTTATGGGGCTTGTGCCGACATAAACCGTAATGCGTATTAATAAGAGGACTCTACCGAAATATTGTGCCATAAATGCCAGTTTATCTTAGTTCTTTTTTTTTCCTCCTTGTGGTCCGCAAATTCCAGAAAAAAAATTCAATTGCATCTCGAGCTCTATACAAAAGAGATAGAGAGAGAGAGAGATGAAGTAGGATAATTTTTACTTTTTTTTTCTTCTCCTCTCAGACAGCGATGACTGTTTCGTCTAAAGTACTCAACACTCATCCAAGGGCACGAGGATATCCCATGCGTGCCGCACGCGCGTTTGTTACAATACCAGCACACGAATATGCACACAGAGAGTTACCTTTAGCGCCTACAATCGGTCTTACCATACACGATTTTAATTAACTGAATTTATGACATTCGAATGCTGCAACTCATGTGTTTTTTTTTTATTCTCAATTTATTTTGTCGTGAGAGGGAAGAGATTAACGAGGTGCGACTTAACCCGACGTGCAATTTGAGATTAGGAAAATTAAAAACTGATGAATGTTCGAAAGATCTCTCATCTTTCATACATTAAAAAAGTGAGGATTTAATTGATGATTGATAAGGCATCTTTTTTTAAATTTATTGTATTCTTCACTCTACTCTCTTCTTTAGTATCCGGAAATCTGCGCAGACGCGTGCACATTTGCGTGCAGCAAATTACGATTGCAAATGCATATTTTCTCACTTATAAAGAGTTTCTTCTTTTTTTTCTTCATTTTTTCATAGTTGTAATGGAGAGAAAAAAAAAGAGATTCGTATCTACCGCTTAAGCAGAGGGTTAACCCCAAAAGTGACGTTCGATCTTTCTCAGCTGATGGCCTCACGTTTCCGACATACTGTGTGCCGGGGGTATGAGCCGACAGCTTGACAAATTGCTCCTTGATTCACGTTTTCGCTGAAATCAATCATCAAGGCCCTCTCGTTTTCCTTATTTCTTTTTTTTTTTTCTTCGTTTCGTTGGTTAAGTGACGCTGGTTCTTTTACGTATAGCTGTTGAGTAACACTGATAGCTGTTGAATTTTCATTCAACAGGTATGAAATTTTAGTGAAAAACAGTTAAAGTTGCTTTGTAATTTTCGAGGATTCTTAATATTTTTCTCTCATGTTTAGGAATTGAACGATAATTTACAGGACGAATGAGTGGTAGATGGTTATGCGACCTCTACATGTCGGAATCAATCATTCCCCCACATTCAGACACCTTTTTTTACCTGTCAACATAAATTGCTGAGGATCATAATACTACGTAATCGATCCTTCAACGAGACACATCTCATCAGAAAATACAACAGTCAATTGCGAAAACTTTAAAATAATCAGAAACAGCCAATGAGACGAATTTTTAGTGAAAAATCTCGATGAAAAATTAATGGACATCCAAGAGAGAATGAAAAAAGAAAAAAAAAAGAGAATCGTCGGTTTCCTTTCATCATCCAAACTATATATATATATTTTTTTTTGTTTCTCCTATTCACTATGAGAAAACGAATATTGTCGAAGCGAAATGACGAGGGTCCCACAAAATTCCACCACTCACTTTCCGGGAGCATGATTCGATCTTTCAAAGATACCCCAGCCGTGTTCTCGGCGACAGGAGTACAATGGCCAACACGCCATGGGTAATACAGGAATACGTAAAGTGCCGACAAAAAAAAAAAAAAAAAAAAATCGGCTACACTGTTTTTCAAAATTTCCTTAACAGCGGGTATTGTATTGTTTGTCGCACTTGGGGGCCATGTTCTTACTAATGAAAATTAGTGTTTGGGCCCTCTGAATTTGTTGGAATTAAATGAAATCAGAGATAAGGAATTACTCTCAATTAGCATATAATTTATTCCAAATCAATTCAATTGTTTCTCTTTTTTTTGGAAGAAATGGGTTCTCCAAGAAACGCAAAAATAAATAAATAACATAAAAAAAACACAGTCAAAGAATTATGGACTCGGTTCCCATGGCTCTTTCTCACAAAACGCACCGAAGGGATCATCCAAAGAAAAAGAAGGGGGAGGGGGAGGGGGTGGGGTAGTAACCGTGATCGCTTTGGAGCACGCGATGGTCCGCGCGCGTTTCTCACAAATTGATACACAGCTGAATAAATGAGTTTATCTCTTCAACAGAAAAAAAAAAGAAAACAATAATTAAAAAATGCGTCACTCATTGAGTGAAATAGATACTCGTGTGGGTGGAAATCAATTCGAAAAGAAATGTCTTTTTAATTCAATCAATTAGTGCACGTGACTACGTACGAACTAATGCGAAATACTTGTTCAATTCTCACTCAGAAGTTACGTCATCTCCTTCGCATTATAGTAGTCACCCCATTTTTCCACTGAGATAATGGATATTAATTGAACTAAGATAGGGGACGGTGGAGTAAAGAGGACACATTTTACTTTTTATCTTTAATATTATGAAAAATATGCGAAATTTATGAAAATATCTTAGATAGATTTCTTCTGATGACTTCATCAGATCATTTGCTATATAAGTTGATGGCAAATGATCTCATCTCTCATGTGAGACTCACTACAACAAATAGAATCAGAAATATCCTCGCCCAAGTGAAAAAAATTGAAAATAGCAAAGGATTCGACCCTCCATTTGTATCCGAAAAAGTGGAATTTTTAAAAAAATTGAAAAAATCCATTTTTTTTACCGGAAATTTCCTCAACGTTTCAATAGAATCGTAAAGAAAAATTTCATCTCAAGTCGCTTCATTGGAATGTCCATTTTACTCTGCCCTCTAGCTATGAATCGTTTCCTCTGCTCAATTAATTTCAATCTACAAGTACAAATAATACTCCTGTAGAATTCGTTAAAAAATTCACTCTGATCTTTAGTCTAAACAAAAAGTCAAATTACCTGAGTAATTTAAGTACCTGTTTACTCAGCCGGGCGACTCTCTGACTCGACTCTAAGCTCCTCCTTGTTTTTAACTGAATTAACGTATTCATTGTACGAATGTCAGGCTTATCCAGATTTGCGAAATCTCTCAGACATACAATAATTCTCCTTAAAAGAGGGGAAAAAAAGAAAATAAAAATAAAAGACATCTTGACGTGAAGTTGTCATCGAGAAAGTACAAGAAACACTGGCTTCATTCCTCCGTTAAGAGATGCACGAAAAGATGAAGGGGAAAAAAGAAAGAAGAACAGAAAAAACAGAAATAAGGTTTCCAGGTAATTTAACGTGGACAGAAGTGGACGATCGACTCGATGGACTGTGGATACCCCGGGAAGAAGTTAAACCTGTCATTATCTTGCGCCTTCGTCTCCCGTAGTGAAAATGTCAAGCGGTCATTGCGAGTCGGTCATCTTTTTGGCTTTTATTCTCTTCTCTGGGTTACACGATACGTATAAGCGGTTTGGATCAAAAGAAGAACATTCAAATGATGGAAAAATAAAAGAATAAAAAAAAAATAAAGCGTCACGCGACAGAAGACATCTCTTGTCATCCAAGAGTGAGAGAGACTGTACCCATTTCAATTTAACCGAAAGGGCTGAACTAAAATTTCCATTCAAAAACTTTACTCTCTTCCTGAATAAATTGCTGCAAACATTTTTCATGTGTAAACAGAAAAATAGACAGTGATTTTAAGAACTATTTATTCAAGAATTAATGTTTCAAGTTCAATGATAACACAATTTTGGCTGAGATTTTATATAAAATGGTCACATCTGATTTTCCAAGCGCATCGGGACGTGCATAATGTTTTAATGGAGTTTGCTGAGTAACCGAGGGGGGATAACACAGGAGGATAGAGTGAGACAGAGAGAGTTTAGTGAGAGGGCGCGCCCAAGCACAGTTTACATACCATTTACTCGCGCCCTCATAACCACCCGAAAATCTCCCCTTGCCCCTTCATTCTATTTGTTTTGCTGTACAAATCGGTACTGGTGTTACTTATGGTTTTGTCTTTTACAATTTTATAATTCACCAAATAATCCCTGATTACTTTGGAAAATAATGAGGCTTGTCAAATACTCACATGTTCACGTGGAGTAATTTACTAACTGAGGATACAAACATTGTGTATACATTACAATTGATACTCAAAGTCGTTAAGGGAAAATCTAGATGATCTCGTTTACCATGCTTATTGTTACGACTTTACGATAAGAATCAGTGAGAGAAGGGAGAACATTTTACGACTGTGGAAATGAGTGACATGCGTAACGGTAATAGAGAACACCTGCGCATTCCTAACGTTTAAATTAATTCGATTTTTCTGTGAGTAAGACTAACAGAGAGTCGCGTCTCCAAGTACTTGCGTCTTTTTATTTTTACTGGTTCTTACTGAAAGCAAGAAATAACAAATAAGACATGCCATGGGGGACTACTTGTTTAGGGGAAGGTGGGGCAAAATGGACATGAGGGGTAAAATGGATACAGGTGAATTTTTGATCCCTATATTATGAAAAACTCTTGAAATTAATAGAAATATTAGAGACAGGTTTTTTCTCGCCATTCCACTGAAAAGCTGAGGAAATTTGCGGTGGAAATCATGTGTTAGAAATGATTTTTTTGTATTTTTTGAAAATTCAATTTTTTTGGTCAAAGTTTGAAGGGTCACCCCTTTCCATTTTTGAAAAAAATCACTTTTTTCAACATATCTCCGGTTCTATGGGCGTAGCGTAAAAATTCCGAATGGAGATGAAAGGTGAGATCATTTGCTATCGATTTATGGGGTTTTAAATTGAAAAATATGGATTTTTAAGATAGTTATGGGGCAAAAACTGATTTTCACAATAGTATCCATAAATATCTTAAAAATCGATATTTTTGGATTCAAAACCCATGGAATTGATGGCAAATGATCTCATCTTTCATCTCCATTCGGAATTTTTACGCTACGACCAATAGAACCGGAGATATGTTGAAAAAAGTGAATTTTTTCAAAAATGGAAAGGGGTGATCCTTCAAACTTTGACCAAAAAAATTGAATTTCTAAAAAATACAAAAAAATCATTTCTGACACATGATTTTCACCGCAAATTTCCTCAGCTTTTCAATGGAATCATCAGAAAAAATCTATCTCCAGCCGTTTCATGCTAATGTCTATTTTCCTTCACTTTTCCCAATATTAAAAAATCTTGAAAACAAAGAGACGTAAATATGAAGATAAAGTTTTTTTACTTTTACATTCTTGAGTTTTTATGCACTCGCGACTATTTGTTACTAGGACAACGATTTGTAGATTTAATGAAAATTCATGAAACGAGTAGAAATGTTCCGTTACCAAAGGAATAGCTAATTTTCCTTTATTTCAATAAGAAAAATGTGTTTTTTTTTTTCGGGCTCAATTTCTGGTGATTGGGAGGCGTGAAGTATTCAACTCCGTGACGAAAACTCTACTGGTTATAAATGATAGTTGTTGGATAATTAGCGGCTTCTTTTTTTCCCCTTGCCGCCCCTTCAAAAATTCACCTCACCTCAAGCATGAGCAACTGAGTAACGAGCGTATCCAAGGGAACCTTGAAAATCATCCTCACTCCTCTTGTTTTTACCCTCTCCTGGGACAGACTGAATTCAGCAGGTGTACCTAGTCATTGTTTAAAATTGCAATATAACCGCGCGAATCTTTTAAAAATTCTCCGTGACCGGGTTGGACAGTGAGACAGTGGACTCACCTTCTCAAATACTAACTGAATAAATTTTAACAATAGCCAGAGAGTCAAGGATATCCCTGACAATCTTTAGACAATGGTGGAAATTCTTCAGGTTGAAATTCGATAGTCCCCAAAGGACCATTTTGCATTTTGCACTTGTGTATAACCCGGTGGGTGTTATTTAGAATACACTTGAGAGCTTTCCCCTTCTTGAAAAAAGGTATTGGTGACAGTGCAACACAATTCGGTGGCATTTAGTTACGCCAACGATAGCCCCAACTTTACTTTTATTCTGCAGGTTCAAGGTTCTAAACAATGAGAAATATTGTACAATAGAAATTCGTTGAATTTCGTTGTTCTATACTCTTTTTAAATTAACTTTGTGATTTTTAAAAGTGGGAAAAATCCAACATTTTTTTTCGACATTCTAAAATTAACAAATAAATAAAAACCAAAATCCTATCTTTACATTGATCAGGTGTAGAGTACGATTTACTCGGTAAAAAAATTCGCTATCCAATACCCGAGAGCACGTTAGTAATTAAGCGTGACTGACGTGTAACGCGAGGCCAGTATGAACAATTTTTTTTCCCAATTTTTATTTTTCGTTCCTCTTCTTTTTTTTTTGTTGCCATTCACCGAATTTTCATCGAATAACAACGGCCAAATATTGACTATAGTGAATATACATGCCAGAGTCGACAGAGTTAGAGATAGAAGGATGGAGCAGGGGTAGGAAAGAGCAGCTAAATTTGATAACGCAGCATCCCTACGTCATATCTGAACATTGAAAAAAGCGGTGGATAAAAAAAATGAGAGCTTGTTTTATTTTTTCAGGATTGGTTAACCCGATATTCCTAGCGCTGTACCGGAACTCGGTTGCGCCAGGGACGCTGGAGTTAAAAAAAAATGAGGGAGAGGGATTGGCAATCCGCTGAATAGTAGTAAGGGTGGGAAAAAAAACCTTAATCCTGTTTGTTTATTACGCAACCAGAGAAAATACAATTTTATCGCTGTTAAACCGAAAAAAAATAGAGAGAGATTTTTTTCATTTAATTCGTGTTCTCCCTCTCCTTTTCATCAAATGTATCATGACTTTATCACTGAAACTGGATCACTTTTTTGTGTTTATAAAAGACTAATGCATTCCTCAATTTCTTCCCTTGAATTGAAAGAGCGAAAAAAAGAAGAAAAAAAAAACGTTAATTATCTGTCTTTCAACCTAGAAGATGGGACATTCGTGATCGTCATCGGTCTTTAATTAAATCGAAAAGAAAGAAACCTCTTAAAGATGAAGAAAAAGAAAAATGTATAGTCATTAATGACAAGTGGCGCCCAATCGGGATGACTCTATGATTTCTATTGATGCCCTCTGGGACACGGTCGAGAAAAAAAACCATTCGGCTTTCAGTCCCCATGAAAGATGACCGAAATCAGTAGGTGGAGATCACTCTGGCAGACCACATTACGACAATAATATTAGGAGAGAAAGAGAGAGAGAGAAAGAAACATTTGTATTCACTGTGAAATCATCTTTCGAATGTTATCGATCGCCGCGTAATGGAAAAGATTAAATGAAAAAAAATGAATAAATAAATAGAAAAATAAAAATCTTTTTATCTCGCCTCTTTATAACGTCACAAAAAGCCATGAAATAAAAACTATCACTGATGTGTAAAAAATATTAAACTTTCTCATCGTCAAAGTGTTGTACTGTGATCTACCGAGTCACGGTGATGATCACGAAAAAGAAATAGCATATGGGAATGTATTAGAAAGATATCAGACACACAGCTCTCGAGCAGTATTAAACCCAGTGGAACGCGGATCCTCATGTTTAAGTCACCGTGGAATGATTGTTATAGGGTTGTAAAGTGGACTTTCGTGATGAAAATGTAACTCGTTTGGATACACACAGACAAACACACACACGTTATGAGCGAAAAGCGTGACGATCATCGAGGGAAAGCTAGCTGCACTCTGCTCATGAGAATTATCTTGCTACGCGGGGATAGATGAATCTATTTTCTTTTAATTTCAGGGAATAGGAAAATGCAATTACTCGTTTCTACTCTTCTGTCAGTGATATGGATCGGCGAAGAAGTAAAATAAACCTATAAAATTAAAATCAACTGAAATCGAATGGCAATATATGATGTATCAGCAGCAGCAGGTTGACGAAGCACCAACCTCCTCCAACATCGACAGTTCGAAGGCGGCAGATGCGCGTTTATACCTAGTTATGGTGGGGATAAAACCACTATAGTACCAACAGAGAACAGTGGATGAACGCGACGACTCAGCGACACGAGTCCTAGTGGCGGGGGCGGACATTTGAGGATACGAAAAAGTAGTGGGAGGTTCTGTTGGTCGCGCGTAGAAAATACCGTAGTGGGGTAAGACCGTGTTGGGAGAGGAGGGAGAGGAGAGAGAAAGAGAGAGCGAGAGTGTGCAAACTAAGTATATACACACTGCCACCAGTAGTTCACTGATAGCCCCAGTCTTGTATCTTCCGTCCTCGCTGTTTCTCCCTCTTTCTCCGTAACAACTAACCTTATCTCACTCACTTTTGAAATAGAGAAGCAGAGTAGTGGGGATAAGAGGCTGGTAGAAAAGGGTAGTGGGGATACACTCGGTAGTCTCGTGACAACAACGGAGACGGGTGACTATCTCTCCCCCCCACTACCATCCCACCTACAATTCAGATACACAATACACTAGAAGTACAAATACACATGCAGAATACTCTGTGTGTACCAAGTTTCACACTCGGTTCTACGGTTTTTCATTTTTCTTTTTTTCTTCTTTTATGATTATTTTTTTTTCTCCAAGGAGGATCATCGGGTTCAGGATGGAGTAGGGATGGAGCTTGAAGAAAGGGGAGATTCAACTCGAGCTCTCCTTTCAACTCAATTTCCCTGTCATATAGTTTTGGCTAAATTTAACAAAATTTTCATATTCTTTGAAGAATTAATATATAATAAGCCTTCTGAGATTCAAGGGATAACTCCGGAAATTCAAGTTACATAAGGTCTGAAATCCTTGAGCCTGAGGATTAATTACTCCAAAACTAGGGGCATTTAAAATTCTACTAATTTCGAATTTTCTGTTTTTTTAAAAATCCCTTTTTGGAAGATTTTAATATGAATATGAATCACTGCCCCTTTAAAATTTAAATGAAACGTCATTGAATGACGTAATAATGAAATTTTGATTATTTCCAGTTTATATTTGATGATAATCCATTGGAAAATTTTGTGTATGTTACAGCTCTAGCAAGACTGTCAAACCTCCACCAGTGTGTTTCACAGCAAAGTGGTGGGGATGTCGCCACCGTCCCACGATACACTGGTAGGGAGGACAAAAGCGCTGTAGGGAGGGTAAAGCTAAACGCTGAAACACGTAGTGGGGATGATGTTGAGGTCGCAAAGAAGGAGGAGAGTAGACCGGCTTCAGAGACTGTCGAGCAGACGGCCGTGTTTGACGTCGCATCACTCGTCCTTTACGGATCACGCGCACTACCTATACGACTCAAAATACTACTTGATCAGTTATTTAATCAGTTGTCCAACGCGAAAGTGACACGACTACTAGCCGCATTTGGCTGGACTCACGAGGATTACACTAGAGGATACATACTGCAGGTGAGTTCTATTTTTTTTAATTAAAAAAAAAATTAAAAAAAAAAAAAAAAACTCATTGTGATGACAGTTCAGTAAAATTATTATTTACCCTTTCTCTTTTATTATTTCTTTGTCAGAGTTTATCAAATATATTTCGATGACAGACTTTATCGTTGGACATGACGGAACAAAGTTAAGATTACTATGACCCATTGCTCCGAAAATTTTGACACATGTTCTTCCGTGTTTCATATAATGAAATAATGATTTTGAAAAAAAAAAAAAACAAATATCCAAGTGATTTAATGGTTTTTTTCCATTTCTCGTGTAAAAAAAAAAGTTTGTTTATGATAGAATGAAAAAAAAATTACACATGATCGTGTCATGACGATGTCAGGATCGTTTTCCTCCTCGTCATATCGTCTCTCACTCGAGGTAGATTGGCTTCCGAAAATACATAATGTATGTGTGGTATATACCCTATTACTGCTCAGTGACTTATGCCTGTAAAAACTAAAAATAAAACATCGTGCTTCTTCAAGAGGTCCAAAAACACACATTGAAACAACGAAGGGAGGAGAAGGAGGAGGAGAGGATGAGAGAAGAGAGAAGTGAGAGATAGAGAGACAGAGTGCAGCGAAAGAAACCGTGTGTCTATGCCGAATGTCAATTTATTTATTCGTGGTTTGTTGTATATACATAACACGAATAAAGAAACGGAAACTCGTGAATTAAAGAGAATCAACTGTTCAACTTGCCAGTGGGGGAAAAGAAAAAAAGACAATCTCAATGAAATTTGTAGTGAAATAATGAAAAATTAAATATATTTCTGTGATTCACACAAGTGTCAAAATGAGCTTATTTAATAAATCAGTGACTCTTTGAAATTTTTATATGGCAAAACACATCCGACGGATTACAGTGAATTTTGAAATGATTAATTACAAATGATTCGGTAATGCAGTGACTCGAAGCGACAAGTGTACGTAATCAGTTTTTAATTTTCTCCTTGTGATATCTTTTGAATTAAAGAAAAAAAAAAAAGACTAATTAACTTTTGTGTAACATGAATTTCGGGGAATTTTGCCGATAATTGAGAAAAAAAACATTGATTAACATTTGAGAGGGAAAAAAAAGAATTATTTTCTCAGTGTAGTATATATATTTTTTTCCCCCTTTGGCGATTATTTAATGATGAATTTCTCGGATGAAAGTACATGAAACGTGACAAATTGATCAAACTAATCGGTGAAATTAACCAAAGATCATAGTTATATGAAAAAAAAAAAAAAATGAAATGAGGAAGAAGCTACAGGGTTTCCTTCGCGTGTTTTCCGAACACGGAAATCTGGACGCATCGAAGTCGCGTGTAATCAGTTATGGACCCACGATGTTATATTCACTAGGATAAAATAAGTAGCTAAAGTGAGAGAGTGGAAATGATATAGAAGTATGAAATTAATGTTTCTGCGTGCGTGATGAAGATTCGAAAATTTTCGCATGAGAAATACTAAGAAAGGCAAAGTCGAAGGTGACCAGTGATTATTAATGTCTCTCCTCCCTCTTCAACTTCATAATTTTTTTTATTTCTATTTTTCTCTTATTCTTTTAATTTTTATTTTTTCATACGAGGAGGGCACACGTTTTCAACTCCTTTTTCCCTTGCTTGGGAACCCGTCAAGAGTGCCGCATAGAAAATGGGGAGTATCCGTGTAAACTGAATTGCACTGACGTTAGCGTGAAATTAAACGTATGGAAAACCGGTTTTCTTACGGCTCCATGGTAAGGTGACTATAGTGCACACAGATCCGATCGAATACGTACGTTGAGGTCGAGTTTACCGTAAGAGAGAGACACACACACTCAATCCAGGAGAATGGACCAAATTTTTTTTATTACACATCTGTGACAACGGGGGATTAATTATATATTTTTTTCTTCATTAAAAATTCTTTCATGACACAGACGAATATTTCCAATTTAAAAGAGTAGGCAGATAAAATAATTCTGATGAATGGAATTTCGTCGATTCACCTGTTACTGATTTTTTTTATATTTTTTTTATGATACTACCAATTGAATGTCTCAAAGTATCTCGTAATGTGCACGGGCCCAAATGGGAAAGGGAGATAAAGAGAAAGAGGGAAATGAGCATGGTTATGCCAACGACGAATACGTGACTGGAATAATCCCACTGTTGCTGGTGATATCAACTTCTAGGAGATTACAATGTCGTGATTTCATACGGACTTCTTTCTTTTTTTTTATTTTTTTTCTATCGCGATGACCGAACGAATATCGACTGCTATCCACGATCAAAAATTGATTTTGAAATGAGAAGAAAAAAAACAGCATTGTGTTGTGTAAAATGATAGATTGAAAAGGAGGGTAAGAAGAGAAAAAAAAGAGATGAATTGACAAGATTGAAATCACTTTCACGGATAATAATAATGAGTTTTGCTCGACATTGCCGTCGGAATTGTTTCTTGGACACAACACACTGCAAGAAGAATAGATCATTACATCTGAATTATTCGTTGTAATAATTGGAAAAATTGGTGAAACTCTTTTTCGTAATTTATGAAGCATGTTCTTTTTTTTTTAATGCCTTCAAATCACTTTTTTTTTTCTTTAAATGAGGCAAAATTTCCATTTAGCTATGTCTTGTAATAGATTTCCAAGAGAGAAAAAAAAAGACGAGATAACTTGAGAAAATAACCTTTCACTCCGAATGCGACACACGAAGACAGATGATTACGGATAATCGATCGTCTAGTACTCTATTTACCATTTTTTTATTCATTCTATCCTCATTATTCTCATCAATTTTATTTAATTTTTATTATCATTAATACAACGGGAGCTAAAGTTTCTGTCCTCGATTGTGTTGCTCTGCACCTGATTGCTACGACGTAAAACACTGATTACGCGGGGAATATGAGTTAATGGAACAAGTATAATTATATCGAGAATAAAGATATCAACGTAATGAAGAAAAACAAGGAATTTGGATGGAAAAAGGAGGAGAAAAAATGAGAATAACCGAGGTTTATACTATATAGTATTTCTTCTCAACTTGGCTTCTTCATCGAAAAAACGCCCGCGGCACGTCAAATTATATTATCTTATGGTAATATCGATATTAGTTAAGAGGCTAGTGTCTGTCGATTACTAAGATGGAGTCACTGATCTCTTTAAGAAGAAAAAAAAAATTGAAAAAAAATACCGAACCGTTATGACGGCTCTCACTGTGTGGACTTTAGGACGATATGACGAGATAGAGAACAGACGAAAAACTTGCTGAATATTCATGCAGGATGTTGGAAGTCGAAAACCATAAGAGAAAGAGCAAAATTAAATGAATTTGCACATGAGTGATTAAAAAGTCAGTAATTTTTTGCCTTTTTTTTTTCTTCAAAGATTTCTTTTTCTTCCTGTGGAATTTAATCGGAAATCGTATTCTTCTAAATTGCAACGATTCTTAAAGCAATACTCCTTATCTTAAGTACACACACAGTGTCAAACAAAGGGACAAAACGAAACCCCCACAATTAAAATGAAGAAAAAAAAAAAAAAAAAGATGGAGAAAGAGAGGAGGTCGCGCAGTAGCTGCAATCCAATTTAAAAGCGGATACAATCCACTGCGAGATCTTCACGATTTCTACACACGAATAAGACAGGTCCACCGAGCGTGAAATCATATGCGGTGTCCAGTCACGGATGGCACCTTCGATTGCCTCCTCTGCGCGTCTTTTTTCCTCTCTCTCTCTCTCCCTCTTATATTCCTTTTTTCTCTCCTCTATACGAACACTGTTGTATATGGTTTCTCAACGTATAAAAAACCATGGAAATAAATGCGAGAGTTCAACGAGACACTGTGGGATGGCGCCACTAGTCGGACCTTTTCTACTGCGGTCACAGGTGAAGGCAGCCAAACGTCCTTCTCTACTGTTTCAAATTCATCGTAAAAAAAAGAAAAAGGAAGAAGAGCGGGATGAGAGCGAAAGAAAAAAATCAAGAATGAAAGGGGCAACGATAAATGGACAATAAAATTTCCGAAAAAAAAATAAAAAGATATTTATGAAAAAAAAAAGGAAATCAAGTGCCCCTGTTTGCGTGCGAGGATTAGAATTCTAGATCCCACGGTAGGTAGAGTTGATAGTCTTTTGCATTCTCCAGGGTTCTTCGATAGAGTTCCCTCATCCTTTTACGTAATACTGGCAAGCATTTAACCGGCCCAACTCTTCGAAGGAGGAATTGGGTTACCAAGATTATATATTCACAGGAGAAAGAGAGAGAGAGAGAGAGATCATAGCGTCACGCATTCAGTCTTCTAATCGCACCGCTTGACTACTATATATATTCTATATAGGTATATATGTGATTGTACGTATATATATATATGGGAAAGAGTGCAGTTAACCACGTGAAAACCATAACGTTAGATGGGATAATTTCTCTTATTTCGTATCCGGGGAAGAGGCTCAAATCGATTATTATCGTTGAATTACACGTGGCGACTATGAAAGTACGATTAAAAACGCTCGGGAGGATGAATTTACTTAATGGCCGGTGGGTTAAGAGTGGAGAATGGAGGATAGGCACGTTAAGACGCCTATTGACTGTTCGTATCTCCGGCCTGTACTTAAATCCATCAGAGTCCACTACCGTGCGATAGTCGATGCGACTACTGACGACCTTTGGCCCATTCTCATTTTTCCTTCTCTTTATAATTTTTTTTTCTTCTTTTTTTTTAACGCTTTGAATCTTTTTCTTCTCTCTTTCTGCATTCCCATGTGTTTTGCGCGACGCTTCCGTGACTCTAATTTCAGGCAATCACTGATAAACGTTAACGGACTGTGACGAATTCAGTACCTAACTTGGTTTCCTTCTTCTTCTTCTTCTTCTTAATGACGTTTATTCATGTACCATGTTATTTTCACAGTAAAATTCAAATGTTTATATTCATCATGAATTAAGTTGAATTAAGTTCAAAGGTCGTAATTGTGTGGGAGAAAAAAAACCAAGTAGAGAGATGAAAAATGTGAAAATATATATTCTAAGAGTCATGGAAGAGCTGTGCACAGGGGCGGTCTCTCGTCTTAATTTCAGTTGAAATAATAAACTGAAAAATCAAGACGCGAAAAGCGTCGTAGGATACGACTCTGGATTATACATTCATACGGGCTCGTTTTAGTATGCATAAATAAACAGTTTTCTACTGCGGAGTGTTGAGGTGAAACGAAAGACAAAACTGACAGAGACTGTATATACGGTCACGTTGCCCTAAATTTTCTCACTGACGTGAAAAAAAAAAAAAATCCTTACTATTTCGAAATTCCAAAAATTTATTTAAATCCCAAAGTATCAATTCACACTGTTTATCCCATTCAATTGATTGAAAAACAAATTTTTGATTCTGGAAATGCCAAAGAAGATATAATTAAAAATGTGTTTATTTTTTTTGTGATTTCAGGACTCGGAGAACGGTCCACTTCTCGATAGATGGAGCATATGCTCAGCTGAAGAGGAACCGCTGGTATTACAGCAGTTCCTGAGATTTCCGGAGACGCGTCCGTTTGTGCAGCAGCTACTGCTTGCTGCCACTACGACAGCGTCAACGGATGTAATGTCACCTAGTAGACGACCATCACCGCCTACTATGCCACTGGCCCATTTGCCGCCATCATTACATTTATTGCACAGTCGTTTGCCTCATCCTGGTTCACGTCTGCCACCGCCATTGCCTCCACCACCTCCAGTATCTCATTCATCGATGTCGCCGTCCGCACAACAAAAGCACTTTACACCGTCAACTTCTTCAGCAAATCAGGGTACAGCATCACCACCAAGAACCCTGGAATCATCAAATTCTCATCTAACATCACCGTTAAATCGATTGCAAAGCATGCAACCCTTTGATTTCAGAGAGCTCGGTGGACTTGGACTTGCTGGTTTTCCTCATCTAGCACCACCGCCTCTCGAGCAACTCATTCAATCGAGAAAATCACTGAGACATACTCATAATCCACACAGTCCACCGCATCCTTCATCAGCAGCACAATTGAGGCCACCAATGCCAGTAGCACCGATCTCAACAACAGCATTAGCATTTGGCCATCCACTGGCTGTTGCAGGATCATCCGGGGCACTACCTCCGAATTTTCCCGTTAATTTTTCTCATCCATCCATGGGAAAATTGACTGCTAGTGCTGCTGGAGCCATTAGCGGACAACATGATGCACAGAGTGCTGGTGAGAAGAGTAGTGAATTTGGATCTGAGACTGAAGACGATGATGAGAATTCTGGTAGTGCTCTTAATTTGAGTAGAAGAGATTCAGCATCGAAAATTGATAAAGGACGATTACGATCACTGCCAGTACAATCAGTACAATCTACTGGTGGACCCCTCGGTAGGCCACCAACTCTACCAGGAAGAAAATCACAATCTCCTGGTAAACGCAATCAATGGGGAACAACATCGAATTTACCACCAAATCTTGGTACACCATTTATCAATCCAGCAACTGGTAAAAAGAGGGTACAGTGCAATGTGTGTTTAAAGACATTCTGCGATAAGGGTGCACTCAAGATTCACTTTAGTGCTGTACATTTACGTGAAATGCATCAGTGTACTGTCAAAGGTTGTAATACTAAATTTAGCTCAAGAAGATCGAGAAATCGTCATAGCGCTAATCCAAATCCAAAGCTACACTCACCGCATCTGCGCAGAAAGATCTCTCCCCATGATGGACGTTCATCAATGGCCCACGCACTTGTTCTGCCACAACAGATTGGCCTGCCTGTACCACCAAGTGGACTGAATCATTTGTCATTTGGTTCATTTCCACTATTAACACCACCGCCTGATTTGAGATCTCCAGCATCACTCTGTGGACTTGATTTCAAGCATCTCGATCTCTCATCTACACAGAGTCAAGCAATGTCCTACGAAGAAGCTATTCATCAGAGAATGATAACTACAACAGCTGCCACTACCACAGCTCCATCATCAGGTCCATTTACCTTTACTACATCTACAACACCAAGTACTCATATCAAAGGTTCATCAAGTAATACCAGTACAGCTGGAGGTAATTCGCCGTCTTCTCAAACACCCTCAATTATTCTAGAGGGTGAGGAAGATGATGATGATGAGGAGGGTATTGTTATCGTTGGTGATGAAATTGAAGCACTTCAGGCAGCAGCTGAACGTGCTAGAATCGAAGAAGAAGCCCAATCAGTTCCATTTAATCTTGCTAAACGACCAAAACTATCGGCTGGTGATGGCCAAGACGAGGATCTCGTTAGTAATACGGATAGCATCGATGATACAGACTCAATGGGTACAATGGAGCATCATCATGTTACCTTCAATAATACCCATGCTCAGACAAATACGGCATTCAACAATCGTGGAGTAAGAAAACGAAAATCTCAACATCCCACGAGATGTACAATGCCAACAAATGTTCATTCACCAATGACTGATGCGGATTCATCAAACGATGCTGTCTTTCAGGATCAGCCTGAAGACATGTCCATGTCACGATTAGAACAACAGCGAAAAAGTTCACCGTCCCCGAGACGCTGTATGAATTTTGATAATGAATCAAATTCACGATCTCCAAATGTAAAAGATTGTAGAATGAGTGAGACTGATAATGTTGGAGATGAGCCGCAAGATGAGCCACGTGATTTGAGTTCAAGGGCAAGCAGTTTGAGATCACCAAAGAGATCTCATTCACCTGAACAAATAAAACGTGAGCCGCCATCATCACCAAATGAGGCTGATGAACGACTGGGTGCTGGGAGCCCGTGTCGTAAACCACGCTGCCCAAGTATCGATGATTCAACTGCGGTAGTAGCAGCCATCAAAGATGAAAAATCCAGTACACCAGAACGTGATGAACCAAAGTCCTTTGTGAAAGTGGAACGACCAGAGCTGCCAGATGCTGCCGAGGAGGAGTCATCATCCCGTGTACCAACAACAACAGATGCCGATGACGATGACTATGGTGATGAGGATGAATCGAAGGACAGTAGCCGTCGTAAACGTGAAGGTGAGCGTCCCGATGTACCCTCCCGTGCCCCGAGCTCAGTCGACAGCTATCCGACCGCTAACGACGAAATATCCCTCGACTCCTCGAATGCTTTGCGTCAACTCGAGTCCTTGTCGCAGGGTCGCATGATGGGTCCATTCACACCAGGCAGAGACAGAACAACTGCATCGAGGCCTGGCAGAGTCTCTATCAGCCCTTCTACCAGTCCAACAATGATCCAGGACAACAACACCATGGACAACTACTCACGTGGTTCGCGTTCTTCCAGCGCCTCGCCCTCAACAGCAGCTATGGATACGGACAGTAGTTTGATAACTTATGCACGTTACGAGAATGGTGGTTTTGTTAGTACACAGGAGGTACCACTTGATCGTGAAAATCCACGCAGGTGTACAGCCTGTGGCAAAGTCTTCCAGAATCATTTTGGCGTTAAAACACACTATCAAAATGTACATCTTAAATTAATGCATCGTTGCAGTGTTGATGGCTGTAATGCTGCATTTCCATCAAAGAGATCACGTGACAGGCATTCGGCTAATTTGAATCTACACAGAAAACTTTTGTCAACATCGAGTCCACCATTATCGGCAAGTTTACCATCGAGTTTATCACCGAGGATTGAGGAGACACAATTGAATCCCCTTTTGCACAATGATTTCTTAGCAAGGCTCTATGCTGATGCTGGAATTGGTGCACTTGGTGGATATCCTCTATCCTCGGCAGTTGATCTTGCTGCTAGAATACCACCACCTCATTTACTATTACCACCGCATCTTGGTGGTTTTCCTGGTCTCACATCATTTGCAAGTCATTTGGCTGGCTTGAATGGTTTAACGCATCAGCATCTCAGTCAATTGAATCATCTCAGTAGACTGGGACATGAGCGTGAACAGCAACAGCAGCAACAACAGCAGCAGCAACACCAGCACAGGCTAAGTCCCATGTCAGGGACAGCTTCACCTGTACAATCACCACAGTCTGGTGATGATGAACGTGCGGAAGAAGTTAAGTGTAATGTACCCGGATGCGACAGAGTCTTTGGTTCACGGGCGGTACGCGATGCTCACTCGCGTGATCCCCAAGCCCACAGGGACCTATCGACAATATCAACGAGCAATTCGTGACCGACGTCCTCGTATCCGCTCGCGATCACACGACGCGGCTACGATTCATTCCCGTGATTCCAAAAAACTTTAAATATCTTCTTGTACGATGGAAATAATTCTTTTTCATCCTATTGGTGAAATTGTTTATCATCCGAATGGTCTTGAAAATTGATGGGATGTACATGCTTTACTCGTTCTCACTCGAATGCCGCTACATTCATTTTGACTTATCTCTTTAAATTTTTATCCCGTCAGCTCGTTGCGTTTTTCGATGTTACATGAGAGATAACAACACTTCGTGTGAAATTGACTCAGTGGAATATTTATTATATAGCCATCGATGAAATTTTCAATCGTTCATTATTTAATTTCCATTTTTTAAAAATTAATTTTCCTTCTGTTGCAAACTCTTAACGATAATGAATTTTTATCGGATAATCAATGACTGTGGCTTCTCTATAAATATTTATTATATTAATGGAAAAAAAAAAAGAAAATGAAATAGATGAATAAAACGTAATAAATTCCCGTGAAAAAATTTTATCATCGTTGTGATTTACATACGTTAGTGATTGGTACGGCTAAAATAATATTTAATCATGAAAATTCAGCCCTAGTAATGCTGTATATATATCTAATCGATGTATTCCACGTATGAAATTGTTGTCATTGGATCTTCAATGGTAATTTTTAAACAAAAAATGATAATAGCTATTAATTAAATGGAGCCAAAAACAATTAATACAGAGCTAACTCATTAATTAATGCACTGTTGTAAAGTTTTTGGCCTCCAAAAAATGTTGAGGTTTTTTGTAAAGTTATCATCGTGCTAGTTCATTAAATAAATTAATGGCAGCTAGAGAATATTTGCAATAATTAAAATCAAGTGAATCAAGATAGGAGAGAAAATTCCCAGAGATGTTTATCATGAAAAATCCGTAAGATATCAAATTTAGTGGATAAAATCATTGTAGTACTCACACCAGTGAGGATTTTTTAATGAGAACACTCTGGTTTCATAGACTTAATGATTTAATCGAACAGAAAAATGAAGGAAAGAAAAAAATAAGTAAGAAAGAAAACATAGATAGATATTATTTATTTGTTTCCTAGGGATCTTATTAATGTTAATCTGTAATAATGGGCGGCCAGTAGCGGGCACTGCCGCGCAACGACTTCCTCCTTAATTAGTGAATTAATGAAGAATGCAAAATGAATTTTTAAAAATTAATATGAAAATTATTAATTGTCTTGAAGTTTGTGGGAAAAAAAAGAAAATTCTTGGTGATTTGTAAAAGTAACCGCGATCGTAACCAGAAAAAGTAATGAAAAAAAAAAAATCCTTATAAATGTATTTGAAAGCAAAACAAAGAAATGCAAGTGTGCGTATTTGATGGGCACAAGTCGATTATAATATCGCTGGGAACTAAAAGCACTTACTGCCTGTTGAATTATATCATTGTAATCGCACCTGACTTAAGTGAACTAACTATAAAAAAAAATTGAAGCAAAAAAAAAATGAAATGTCGCCTAAAATCCCGCTTTTATCGTTCTGTACCAATTCTCTTTGGGTTGTAAATACGTTGGCTAATTTTAAAATGATATTTAAGAGAGAAAAAATAGGGATATAGAGTTCTCTATTTCCTATGTAGAATCATATTATAAATTTTAGAAGTGAATGGAAAAAATACGGAAACTTTTCTACGCAATCTTTATTCGACGCATAATTTTTTTGCAATTCAATCATCCAAGCCAATTTTTTTTTCTCACTCATTCAATAAATTTTTTCATCTCATATTTATTGAGGTGATGAGTTGACAAAAAGAAAAAAAAAAGAAATTCTTATACCCTTGTAATAAATTAAGGGTAAAATTTACATTTGTAATTATGTATAAACCGAACGCTATATAATGTATATTATAGATCAATTATAAATGAAAATCACTCATCATTATGAAAATAAAAGTACCTATATGAAAAAAAAACAATTTTCTTATTCCATTCAAGAATTCTCCAAAGTATTTCTGACAAAAAAAAGTCGTACCCAGACATATTCTCCCAATTTCTTTTTTAAATTAAATCCTTTTCGTTAATTTCTTCTATATCTTTTTTTAAGGTCATTTTCATTTGTCTTGGCATATCGGGTCTCCATGACCCACGTAAAAATGGAAGATTCCCTTGGCTGGTTTTATACTTGTGTTCTCTCTGCCACGCCTTCATTCTCTCATTCTATCCTTTCTCTCTCTCTCTCTTTCTCTCAAAATCTCAGGATATAAAATGAGAAACGGTCGGTCGTTTATCAGAAAAATCTTTTCGCGTCTGTTCTCCCTCAGTGAACGCCTACCAATTCGTCCAAGTGTCTGTTTTGTGATTTCAAATTTGCTCGAATACTATTTTTGAGCACTTAAAAATAAACAAGTAACAAAAAAAAAAACGTCACGTTCATAAAATTATTTAACATTTTATAAACATTGTAGATCATTAAAGGCAAATAATTCATCGATAGAAATTATAAAAATTCAAAAATTAAATGAAAAATTATAATTGCCTACAATGTTTCATGTAATCGAACTTGATCTGAAAATAACCCCTTGGACATAATTCCTGTAGACACCTAATTGTACGTAATTCGAGTCTATATTTTTTTTTAATTACTAGATTAGCACCTTCTATCAGTGCTTATCCTAACGTACGACCTCAACGTGTGATAATAATAGGTGCAATCCGCCCCCCCCCCCCCCCCCCTAGTGCAGTGGATTCATAATAATAAAATTTACAAGAGTACATTTTTATCTTCCCAGAGGAATAAAAAGAAACATTGTAACTGATACAGACAATTATTTATCTGCAAGAAGAGAGGGAGAAAGAGAGAGAGAGAGAAAAAAAATCTTGTTTATGAGTCTAGTGGGCACAGAGTCACGTTATGAGAAGATCCATACAGCTCTTCTAGAAATTACTACCACTCTTAGCTTCCCGTTTGGCCACAACAGGTGCAGCGTGGGAGAAAGAGAGAGAGAGGAATAACGATGAAGAAGAGGAGGATAATTGGTGGGGCAGGAGGAGAAAAGATGTGCAAGTAGTGGGGAATGAAAAAATAAAAGAAATAAATAAAAAAATTGAAACGAAAAAAAAAAAAAGGAAAAAAGGAGTAGAGAAGGCGGTCTCCAGTTAGCATCTCTCTGCCGCCCATCAACGAGGTATTCCCCTCTTCACCAACTTTTCTCATTGCGCAGTGACACTGAGAATGTCAATAAACATTTTTAGTTTAATTGTTTTTCTCTTGTGTTGAAATAGTACCAGAATAGGCAAGTGCTTTTATTTGAAATAAAAGCTGTAGGGGAAAAAGGGGGATTCTGATGAAAGAGTTGGAGATTGAATTTTTTTTGATGATTCGAGTGAAAAGCTAAAGTAATTTGCGGTGAAAAACATGTGCCAGGATTGATTTTTTTCGATTTTTCCAAAATTCTTCTTTTTTGAACACAAATGGGGTCAAACCCTTTCCATATTAAATTTTTTTTCACCATCGATTTATATGGTTTTAATAAGAAAAATCTTAGAGACAAAAATTCATGTTCATTAAATGACCTTAAGGACGTTCCCAAGAAAATCACTTTTCTATAGATTTTTCTGAAACTTGGCATACACACAGTCAAAAGTGCCCTTTATATATACACGGAGAGAAAAGTCAATGAATTTTTGCAGTGAAAATCCCCGAAAAATTACGGTGCTTTCCGGTAAGCGAGGCGCAAAATGACAGCATACTAAAAAATACGGATGGCACCGTAAAATTTGTTATGCTTCACTACAATTTTTCTATAAGGCACAGAAAATTTGTTGGTTATGAATTAACTTTTACATTGCTTATTGATGAATTTTTATTTATTCTTTTTTTTTTTTTTGCGTAGATAAAGGGGGAGATTTCAAATTGATTGAACAATTGGTTTCGTGATAAGAGTTTATTATTATTCAAAGTTACAAATATGAGTTTTAATACAAAATTAAAAAAGTTACATTATAACCAGCTTTTAACAATGAATGTGGCACCATTAGAGGCTCGAATTAACCGTGTTACATAGCAACTGAACAGCTCTTCAGAATCTATGATTCGCCAACAGTATTTCTGTTGCAGTAATTCGTAGCATTCTGTATGCTTATTCCAGTATACACTTAATAGTTTTTTAACAACAAAACAAAAATTAAATGAAGATTTTTGAATGATCTTATCAACTAGATAAAAAATAGGTTTCTCTTCAGTAGGTGTCATAATAATACTACCAATTGTTATCACATTTCCCTCTAATTCTACTTTATTTAAAGTATTTATCATTTTATTCAAAGTGTTGAGTAGTGCAGGTGACGATTTGCAGAGTTCAAAATATCCTGTCAAATAATTGAGCGGCATGGTGACAATTTTCATCGAATCGTATGAAACTGGATTGAGGACCTGATTACTTAAAAATCGATAATTTTGGCGGAGCTGGTGTTTTATGGCAATGGTTTTGCAAACATTGACACGGCTCACGGCAGCATGAGAAATTTTTTTACCTTCTTTATGTTTCGCTTCAAACCGTATGGTAGAGATTTTCCAAAGTGGGCCACAAAGACGCAATACTCGCGGATAATGAACCAAAAAGTGATGTTTAGGTTTCAAAGAGTTAGGAAAATATGTCGTTAATAATTCGAGATATTCAGATATTAAAATATCTAATACGAAATGGTCATTTGTCTCTACTTGATTGCTAATCAAAATTGTCATGATCTTTTGTAAAGATAGGAGCAATTGCCAGATTTCATCGTCATGGGGAATCAAATGATGAATTATGATGGGTAGATGAACTATTAATGTGAGCATTTCTGATGCATACATGATTATATGTGCTTTTTGGATGTGATTTTGAAGAATTTCTGGAGGTTTATTTTTTATGGGACCGTAATTGCAACCTTTGATAAGATTATTTAGTCGATCGAGTGTGAAATATTTTTTTTTTATAAAATAGCGTAGGATCAACCCAACATCGTACCTCAAAATTCCTTCCAAAAGATCATGAGCTACATCGACGGATAAATTTTTGACAGGATGAAAGTCCGTCATCCCTAGGAATATGCATTTTTCCTTTATTCCTGTTTCTTTCGCATTATTCCGATCTACATCAGACTCATAATTCAATTCAGTGCGTAGGCAGCACTGATATTCCGTGAAGACAGAATTTATATCGGACTTATCCGTTAGGCAAAACCGACAGAATTTTTTTTGCCTAAAACTTTCTGTGAATCCTAATAGAGCGTGGAGGCCTAAATTATCCCCCAGCACTAAGGATAGTCGAAAGTGAATTGTTTTCTCCCCTTGTCGAGTATTGATAGTAACACCTGTCTTTTCTAAAAACATTAATTCTTCTTTAACTTTAGCAAAGATGATGGCGTTCTTGAACACCTTTCGATCCAAAGTGTTAAATAGTACAAATAGAAATATATTTTCTAATTTTGATTGAAATCTCGGAGGTAAACAAGGTATTGAGATGTAAACCGCGCCACATCTAGATATACCTCGATGACTGCCCAATGGATTGTTATTCTCGTAATCATCATAGTAAAGAAATAGGGGGAATACTATTTTATCCCCATCATTTTCACTCAAATTTTTCCAAAGTTCTCCTTGTATAAAATTTTCGACCATTCCTGTAAGATTCTTTAATGATTCTACATAAGCCAACGTCTCTTCAAATATCGATGGTAATTCGAAGAATTTTCGAAAGACAAAACGCAGAGGAATGAGCTGTGCAGTTACTGGAACCATCTTAAACTCATTTGTTTCATTTTTTTTGCGATAATCCTTCCTTTCTCCCAACGAATATGATATTGGCCTGATAAAATTCTTTGATTTCTCAAATTCACGGAAAATAAGATGCTCTGTATTAAGGCCATCCAGTGAACTACAATGATCATCAGTGTTATTTTTAACTTGTGTCATGAGTCTACCCTTGACTTCTTCATCGATACTAGAAATTTCGGAACTCAGAAAATTAGAGACTATCTGGGAGTTATTATTCAAAACATTTTTCATTAAATTTCGGAACTCATTCAGGATTTCTATACCACGGCTTCTAGAAATATCTGGGTAATCGAATATTTTAGCAGTAAGTTTAACCCATTGATCACGCGTGTTTGGTATTATGGAATATGAATCTAATGATGTAGAAAGTGCATTTTCTCGAGAATCAGACGGGTGACCCGAAACTAAATCGTCAACTGCACTATCAATTGGCTCATTTCCCTTTAATACCGGGTCGTTAATAACTGAATAATCTTCATCACATTTTTGCTTTTTTCTCACGAGCTCTGATTTTGTCTCCCCGTGCTGTCTCTTCATATGAGATCGTACAGAGCTCAGACATTTGAACTTTCTTAGACATGTTACTTTACCACACGTAAAACTTTCGGAATTCAGATGACTTATCTTTAAATGACTCAAATATTTTTGGTATTCTTGAAAATCAATCTCACACGTTTCACAAGTAAACATCCTGAAGGCTAAACTCCATTGGGAGCAATATTCTCATTTACACCTGTGAATTGTTGTGAGATAGTTGCTATTAACGCAGTTACTTCTCTACTGCAATGGTCTGTTGGTATCTCAATATTGAAAAAGGTTTTTTGGATAAAAACCCAGAGAGCTTGGGCTCTGGTGGTATAAGAACAATTGAGCGCAAATACGATTCTTACGGTTAATGCCACAGCCTCTAATACCGTTGGTGCTTGATATATCGTCGGATTCTCTACAGAATCGTTAACATATACATAAAACCCTTCTGGGTTGACGATAGGGCCAACAATAACGGGAATCGGTTGAAGCGTTGTTCCTGTGGTAACACAAATTTGACGTTGCCTCTGTAGAGCTCCCTCGATATCCGCTGGTGTTGCCGCGTGGATGAGAAAAGCTTCCTGTTTTTCAAGAATTGTAAGTCGTCCTGCTTGGTTGCGGCTGCGTGGGGGGCTCACCAAGTACGGTAGCAGGTAAAGAATAACAGAGTCCTTATTATGCTGTGCCAGTGCCGGTAATGCTTTATAATAGCCCGAATCTTCACCCTTTAGCTTTGAACATTCAGCGAGAGCGTTAATAATTACGTCTTTACCAACGTTCCATCGATCTTGGAAATCCTGTCCAGCATCAGGGTACAGAACCCTGAAGTCAGCGGATAACTGCAATGAATTGACATCTTAGTATGCTAGATAATTGAAATTACAAGAATCCGTAAATATTGTGACACCAGTTGGTATTTAAACTCACCAAATCAGCACCCAAAGCCGATTTCAACACTGGGAACCGAAGAAAATAGTCAGAGACGCTGATATTATTTTGTAACAATTCCTGTCTGATCAGTCGGGCATTTCTCCAAAAGACTCGTACGGTGTCCGGTGGTCCAACATGTGTGGCTAGCCAGTCTGCAGCATGTCGTTCTTCTTCTGAAAACCAATAAGGAGAGAAAATCATTGTGAGAGTGAGTAGATTGATTCTATTATAGGTCTTCTCCTGGTAGAAATAATGATGAAAATGAAAAATGACAGAATGGCGTAAATAAACGCACCAGTAGCTTCGTTCCGAGGTTCCTCAGTCTCTTCTCGTCTCCTTGGTGCAACCAGTAAGTCCTGCTCCCTTAGTTTACGCAGTAAATAATCGTAATGCTCGAATAGAGTACCCCGAGTATTCAGCTTTCGTTTTTTAATAGCAATACCACCACCTGGTTGAACTACTTTGACCGGAACAGATTGATATGGCTTGTAATAAACGTATTTGCTTTCAGCAGGGAATAGTTTCTTGATGTCTTCTGACCAGGTAATAAATTGTTCCTTGGTTATTCTTGAAAGGGAAAATTGTGAGCATTTTAATTCTATTTCGATGTGATTCCATATAATTATCATTATGAACTATTATCATGATTATCATACATTTTAATCAATACAATTAAAGTTCAGCTCAATCTTACTTGAAGCGCTCCACTTGATCCACCTGATCAAATAATCCTGCCAATTGCCGATCTTTTTCAGGATCAACAATCAATCGAGTTAGTAAGTTCCTCAAGTTCTTCTTCAGTCGACCATTTTTTAGATAAAATCTCAAGATACTTCGCCCGTCTGTGGTTTTTCTCAATAGCACATGGATGGGCTACACGAAAATATTGAACATTATTAAAATTGAATAAAAGTAAATTAAAGGTGAATAAATTATTAACACTTACATTGGCAATTATTTCAGGCCTTTGAAAATGTTCTCGGCGTTTCTCCTGTGTGGAAATCATGATTTTATCAAAAAATTGTTGAACGAAGAAAACTAAAATATTATAGTTATAATGCAGAAAATTTGATTATTTTCTGGATCCATAAACTATCAGAAAAAATTATAATCCATGCACTCATCACTCACCATTTCTCCTGGAAAAAAAGAAAATTGTTAATAATCTCTGAAATCTCACATCTGTGCCAATCCCTTACCCTCCGAGTGCAAAGGGAAAGGGGTTAAATCAGACCAATCACTCACGTTACTTCTTTATCAATTAAACGTATCAATTTAGTAAAGAAAATTAATAATCTACATTATGCACAAATCTACGCAAATATTTAAGAAAAAATTAATACTCACACAATTTCGATAGAATTTTTTTCCTCTTCTAGTTCGCCTGTCAATGCAATAGTGCACAACTTCACAAACAAATGAATTCGTTCAATTCCCATCAGTTCTCAAAAATCATTGGAAACATTTGAAAGAAAAATTAAAAAGAGAAGGAAAATTCTTTGACAGCACCGTAAAATTTCTTCACTGCCCCGCATTAAGTAAGAGCTATCTATCATTTTTTTTCGAACGCTTCTCCAAAATTCAAGAAATTGAGCATTTTACGGTGCCGTCTCAGAAAAACTCTCGGTTTTTAAAATGAAAATTAATAAACGTTTGTTAAATTTTCACATACGAATTTTAATTTTTCCGATTTTTCTCTGTAAAAAGCCCCGGTGTGAGATGTTTGCACCTCGGTTACAGTGCTGAGCACCGTAATTTTTCTCGGACTTTTCTCTCCGTGTAGAAATTTATTTGAATAGTCCTTGCGGGGGTTAATTAGGAGATATTAACAACTGAAATTCGTATGTTTAACATGTAAACCCACTCCCGATCAATGATTTCACACACATTTTATTAAATTTCAAGAGTAATTTTCTATTAATTTTTTTAAAAAACTGAGAATCAATAATTGAAGATATAAGAAATATTTTTCTGTAAAGATAACCAAAGCAAGCGGTATTAGTTTTGTTATAAATTTTCGTTAAAGTCAAGTACTTTTGTTGAATTTCACGGTTATTTTAACTTCGGCGCATATAAATGGCATTTTGAGCTTCTGCGCATATAAATGGCAGGGAAAGGGAACACTGCGCCTCAACCATATATCATTTTATCTATAGTATTTTACATAGGCAAATCTTTTTAAAAGTTGAGCTCCGCGGGTCCTTGGGAACCTCCTTAAAGTATTTAGATATATTTTTTTAAATAGGGGAAGGTGGGGTAAAATGGACGCTCCAATTGAACGGTTTGAGATAGAAATTTTCTAATGATCTCATTGAAAAGCTGAGGAAATTTTAGACTGAAAACATGTGCCAAAAGTTTTTTTTTCAAATTTTGGAAAAGTTGACTTTTTCGGCCAAGTTTTGAAGGGGTTTTCCTTTTGAAAATCGAAAAAATTCACTTTTTCGGCAATATTTCCGGTTCTATTGGTCGTAGCAATCTGAAGTTGAGCTTAAATGAAAGGTGAGCTCATTTCTCATTGATTTATATGGTTCAAATTTTTTTTTTAACAATTCTTCAAATATTTATAGATCATTTTCTAAAAGTCAGTTGTTGCCCTATAAGTACTCGAAAAAATTGATAATTTTCATTTTGAACCCCATAAATTGATGGGAAATGAGCCCACCTTCCATTTAAAATCAACCCCAGATCGCTACGATCAATACAACCAGAGATATCCTCAAAAACCTGAAATTTTTCAAAAACAGAAGAGTTTTACCTTCAAATCTTGCGCAAAAAAATTGCATTTTTTAAAAATTCCCCAAAAAAACTACTGACACATATTTTCCACCGCAAATTTCCCCAGCTTTCTAATGGAATCATCAAGAAAATTCAATCTCTAATATTTCTACTCGTTACAACCAAATTTAATTCCAAAGAATCTTAAAATTCTCCCCAAATGTCCACTTTACTCCGCCCTTTCCCAATTTTATTTTTTGTCAGTTGTCTGAAAATTAGAAGAGCCTTCTAATGACGAAGAGAGAGGCGTTCCTGAGCTATAAAGAATACGTGAAGCTATAAAAGTACATCACGCATCGAGACAGTCTTCCCAAAGACGAGTGTGTTGTTGTTGCTTCGGTGGCCCTTTCCACTGAAGTTCTCTCTTCTCGCACGTACCTGACCCATCTCTCTCCTCGTCTCCTGATGGAGGAGACTGGTGGCCGTCCATGGGTCCCCCCTTTATTCTCTACCCATATGCTTATACTGGATATATTCCCATATTATATACTCGAGACAGGAAAGACGGGTTATGATTCTTGGTGGAGAGTTCATAAAAATCGAATGGCTGTCACGCGATAAGGGTTAATGGAGCGGAGCTGAGAGAGCAATTCTGTCCCTACAACATGAGCTTTATTGAACTGAGAAATTTCTCTTCTCAAAATAAAGGTATGGTGCAACCTTGGACGTTAGTAACTCCAAGCAATTATCAGCTGATCCCTGTATCATAAATTATTCAGAAAAAGAAGGCAATTCACGAAAATGCATCATTTCACAAATATATCGTCGCCTTAGAGTAAAAGGGGCGTAAGTACCAAAAACACGAAATTCTGGTGTGAAAGGGGTGTATGTTCACTTATTACTCCAAAATTTTTTTTATGGTCTCTGGAACATTATTTGGGTAATTGAAAATTAAAATAACAAAGTGGCGTAATTAACAATTTTGAAATGAAAGGGACGTATCTCCACACTTATGCTCTTTTGTTATTTTCTTTTCAAACGCTATATTAATTGTTAAAGTTAAAGTGAAAAGAACGTATCTCCGCACTTAGGCCTCTTTGTTTTTATAATTTTCGTTATCTCATGAGAATATTTTGAGTTACGCCCTTTTGTTTTTAGGATTTTTCATCCGAATTTTGGCACTTACGCCTCTTTGTTTTCAATTTTTTTCCGATGATTAGAGAAAATTCAATGAAAACACTAAAAACAAAGAGGCATATCTCCGGCACTTACGCCCGTTTGGTATTAGTCATGGTACTTACGCCTATATGTTATTATTTTTTATTTTTTTACTAATATTGCGTAAAAGGCCTTGGGAAGCCTATTGAAGCAATAATAGTGGAGATACGCCTTTTTGTTATTTTGAAGAAAAAAAATCGGGAAAAATGTCACCTACGCCCCTTTCACTCTAAGACGACGAATATTCAACCATCACCAAATAATATATTATTTGTAAACTAAAGAAATCTGTTGGAAATTGATTTAATCCATTTTTGATGACAAACCACATGCGGGAAGAAGCCCAACTATTGAGTTCAAGGGTGCGGTAATAACAGAGCACTTTGAGTATAAACGTCGTATATAAACGATATAGAATCGTGTCCACTTAATCCAAGATACCGCTTCGGTAAAATCTCCATGTCCCAACCGTGAATATCATTCACTTGTATCTTAAAAACGATAATAATCTTTTTCTCCACGGTAATTTCATCGTCTCACACATGTCGCGCCATATCCGGCGTATTCCTTGTGTAGCCCAATGCAGAGAACTTTGGTATAAAGAAAGAAGTGAAATAACTGACTGAATAAAATTGCTTGGCCAAATTAGACAAGAGATTTTTATCTAATCAGAGTAGATATTTATCAGCAATATCTCACCCCTCTATTTTTTTTATCTCAAACTTGGCCCTGACCACGCACACACACACACATCCACCACAAACATCACCCTTGGGATAATACATATATATAATACATATATATGGCGCTACCAATTACGCGCACGACCGTCACGGGCGATATGCCTATCCGATTATTACAGCGTGTCGAAACACGCCCTCATACAAGAGGCCAATCAGTGCATCAGTGAGTGCAGCATGGAATGGAGGAACAAATATAAAATTACAATAAAAAATATGATTTAATTGAATTTAACTGAAAAACTCCAATGCAAGTTGTTGTTTTTGGTTTTCTTACTCCTCATTTCTTTGAGTTTTTTCATTCCCGTGCTCTTTTTTCACCGAACGAGAGTGAATTTTTTTCTCTCAATGCATCGCGAGACACATTTGAGGTTTTCCGGTGGAGACAAACCTCAAGAAAAGAAATCAGATACATTGTTGTAAAAAGAAGAATGACACGCGAGTATGAATAGTACACAGATGGGCAAAAATCCTTTGAATTGTTGTTACATCAAGCAGGACAACAATTCAAATTTTCAAGGGCAATTTTTGGTCAACATCATTGACCACGAGACAAAGTTATGGACACGCAAGGATTCACGTCATTGGACATGAGACACAGTTTCGATTTAGTCACTGCGATTACTGAGAAGACACACCTGCTTATATTCGATTGAATTTCCTTGTTTCAAGAGTCATTCAATAATTACGGAGGATGACAGGAAATTTTTCCAAGCATCTGCAGTCAAATAAAAAAAAAACATGGGCTAAAAATTGAGGAATCAATAGAATCAGATTTTTCAAATTCATTGATATAGGCAAAGAGAATAATATAATAATAATTTAAAAAAATTAGAGATTCGTGAAAGAAGAGAGCCGAGGGGTCGATCGAGATTTCACAAATCTCCCAAGAGTATCGACAATTTCACAACTCACGCGCGTCTATATCAAACGACTTTGAATGAGGAATAAGCATATATATACAACGCCTCTCTCTCTCGACTTTATCATCAACGGGAAACCTCCCCCTAACAAATTGAACACGGTTTAATCGTGCCATTGCATCAAGAAATCACTCGAAAGAATTTTATTACAATTTCAGATAAAATTGTTCCGTGTCCTTCGCCGACAAACATGCGCCTCTACATTTGCAAATATTTTTTTTCTTATTCTTATCCAGACAATGTTAAATCGAAGTGGAGGTCTTTACGATGTCTCCAATTTTCCCCCGTTCAAAGAAATTCATTTGCACAGAAAAATAACATTTAAGTACTCATGAGAGAGAAGCACTCTGAGCATAAAATAAAAGCCCTATGGCTTTTTTTTTCTACATGATTTTTCAAGAGAAATAAAATCTTCACGAGAAAGAGAGAAAGACAAAGACAAGGAGACAGCTGTGACCGCCTACGGGGACAAAAGCCCTCTTAGCAAATGCACCAGTAACAAAACAATTGGCTCAGCGTGTTGTGTTGTATCACTGAGGAAAAGAACAACGCGCCAGTAAAGAAATAGGAGATAAAAGAAGAGGCCGGCATTCATGAGGCCGTAAAAAGTCTCCGGGAATGTCACTGAATGATGGACCGAGGGATCGGCCCCGTCAGTAAGTAATTCTTCGGCAATTACATAATTACTGGATGCTTACCAAGAGGGAAAAAAAGAAAGGAGTTAAAAATCATTCCTTCCTTCTTGCTCTCTCTCTTTCTCTCTTCTCGCAAAAGGAACGAAGAGCTCAAGCAACGCCTGGGTCGTTACGATATTTACTACTACGTAATGGCTATGCCCCTGCCCTCAAGAAAACTCCGCACGAGCGTGCAGACACACCGGGCGACGAAGGCTCAACCCAGAGAGATAGCTGATGAAACAAGTAAAATGAAAATGAAAAGAGGTAAAATAACTGGGGAAAGAAAGACCCGGTTGTAAAGAGTGAGAAGAAGACCTGAAGGTCGTCGTGCTGCAGGTGAATTCCACTACTTACAATCTATGATGCGTGTGCCTTCATTATTTATATTGCTCTAAAATTTAAACTTATTACTGCTCAACATGTACATTTATTTTCCAGTAAAGCACCATTTTCTAATTTCTTTTATGCACTTCTGCTATTTTCTAAATGAGAAATGAAAGAAAAAGGAATTGTGAAAATGCACTATGTTAAGTCAAATTTTATATTTCATATTGTTTTTATTGCATGCCGAACAATAATGACATGTATGATTGGAGGCGAGTAATACACGCGATTGCTTGGCCACTCGAAGAAAATAAAAGAATCTAAGGATTTGCGATCTTCAGCTTCATCCCCGTTACTTCAACTTCAATCTCAGGGCCCAGACGTACCTTCATTTCTTTTTTGTTTTTATTGGAACGAGATTATATCTTTTGAAGTGATATGTGATTACGAATTTGTAATTTTTACAACAATGAGTTCAATGTCTCGAATCTCAAGAGTCCAAGCAGAATAAAACGACGCAGTAGGAGGAGTCGAGTAAAAAAAAACTAAAAAGAATAAAAAGTAAAGAAAAAAGGGGGGATACTTGACCGTGGAATCTTCTAACGATGACTTTTGCACGGTCTGTGAACGTAGAATGAGATAGAATGAGATGAGTGGCTCTCAGTGTGTGTACTGGATTCTCTCCTCCCCATTGCAAATATATATCGTGCAAAAATACTGTACGAACGCACACGGGCCCCTCTGCGTGACCTGTATTTAAGGTAGTTTCGCTTCTTCTCCAACCCCCTTATACACAAGCGCAACCTTTTAATCCTTATTTGCAACCGTCCTCCGATTATTTTCCTCCCGCGTGAGATGGACCTCTCGTCTTGCACACGCAAACGTGAGAACCCAAATGCAAAGAATTTTTTTCCAAAAATCATATTTCGGATGAAAAGAGTGAAGTTTAAAAAATTCATTCCCACCATATATATATATACCCAAGAATTTAATGAAAAAAAAATCATAGAAGAGATTAGGGAAAAAATCTCTAATAAATAATGTGTATTTAATAAATTCAACAGAGCCAATGTTCATTTGAATTATGCCCATGTACACGTGCAAAACATCGCGCCTTACGTCTCGGTTACCACCCGAGATCTCTATTCGATACATTCGTCTTTATTTCTTTCTTTACTTTTTTTTTTTTTTTTTTCCGTTTTAGTTGTTGCTTCCAACTGTTGGTAATCGGTCATCGGTAATAAATTTTGAAATAAATTGCCAAGAGAGCAAGCCGCCAGGTTCAATACAAAATAACGTACAGACGACCCGCTGGAGAGAGATCCTCAAAGCAAACAACAATAATAATTATTCGATACGGGCAATAACTTAGATCCTCTCTCACCCTCCCTCTTACCCTCAACCAACCCTGGATTGTTGGCTAGCTGGCGCTCTTCTTCACCTCCTTGTCTCTACGGTCAACCTCGACACCCTTTTATATACAAGATGATTTTTTTCTCGTTTCATCTGTTATATTCTCTCTCTTTCTCTCTTATTCATTCATTCAAATGAATAAGAGAGATGGAAAAAGATTAATGAAAATAAACAAAGTAAGAAGTTATACGGGCATGTAATATCTATAATGGTCGGCACGTTGTTCTACCCGAGTGGACCTGTCGGCTGAATCTGAATTAATGGCAACTGAGATTTTGCCAAAGTAAATGCATTTTGCGCGACGAGAGTGGATTTCATCCCGGCAATAAAGAAAAAGGGGGTGGCTGTGCGCGCGCGCATGAGCAGTAGATCACCGCGTGAGCCTCACGATTTGCAATTTGTCATTTTTTTTATTTCATCTAAATCCAGGATTCAATTAATCTTCATTTTTCATTGACAATAAATAATAGAAGAAGGATAGGAGAATAAATTCATTTTTTATACGAAAATAATTTTTGAGGAATTATTGTTTGGCATGAGAGACACACGCATGGCGCCGGTTAATCATTGACTGATTTCCATACGAGCTGGCAGAGAGAGAGAGAGAGAGAAGAAAGAAGGAGAAAAACCTGGGATGACGGTAATAATAGGTGGAATCAGAGAGGGCAAAAGGGGAGGGGGATGGAACGGTTCCTCCCGCTGCTAATTAAAAAATTCACCGGTTGAGAATACATTATGAGGGGAAATTGGTCCCAGTTTGAATGTCTGCGTGTTTGTGTGTAGGATTAATGTGAGCGTGAATAAGCATGCCAACTAAACTCTATACTGTGACGAGGTTACGAGGAGAGGACGCGCCCACCAACAGTCGATTTGACACTTCATTATTCGCCTGGCTCTCTGCTCAGGGCCCAAGCTAACCTGTCATTAAAATGAGATTAGTCGGGTTATCGTAAACTGACCGAGTCGGTGAGAATTCGTTGATCGTATATGGGAGAGTCGTTAACTCGACGACATTTTCATTATTCATTTTTTTTTTAAATTCTACATTCATTGAATCCAATTATTATTCAATAATAGAGATAAAAATGATTTTTCAACGAATAAGGTCATAAATCAATTTTTTTTTCTCTCTCTATCTATTTTAATTATATATAATAATATGAGAATTTACTCGAATTGTGCTGTTACTAGAGATTTTTTAACATTGAGAATTCAGTTGAAATACAATCGGTAAATCGAACGTGATTTTCACGGGGCATTAAATCCCAAAATGCGTATAATACGTGCCTCTATAACATTCGCATGGCTGGCCAATGCATAAGAGTGTACCTATGGCCAAAAGCATCGTTTCAAATTCAGTGAAATCTTGCGAAAACCGATGAGGGTGGACTGTTTTCATCCCTACTCTAGCTCTTACTGTTTTAACTCAAGTACATACTAGACATATATTGACTCCTGAGGAGGAGGGGGTGCCACTATGCGCATACGTAATGCTCTCTCGAATTTCTCTCACGTATATAAACTCTCGACGTATATGGTAATGCTGCCACTGTCCAGCTTACTGAGGATAAGTGTCATGATTTTCAACGGTCAACTCTATGTTTCAAGACTCAACACAGACTATTTTACCTCACGAAATTTCCATTTCTCTGTTTAACATATTTCTGGCACGAATAAAAGAAAGGAGACGAGACAAAAGGAAAAAAAAAGAAGAGAATTCAGAGGAGAAACAAAATAATCGCCACCTGTAAAAATTATTCCCTTCATTTTTCTTCGGCCTACATGTAACAAAATATCTCTACCTTTTTTTTTTTTTTCTTTTTCGTCCACTTGCAGAGAAAGAAAAAAGCGTCCAAGAGATCATAAAATTGTTGGCAAATGCTCGGTCCGAGATGGCTGGTCGCGCGAGTGGTAATTTTTTTATTTTCCGAAAATGAGACTTTACTACCTTCCACAAGGGCCCCAACGAGAATGCTCCTTTGTCTCTTTATGGTCTGAAAGTCAGTCCAGTCCACAGCATCCCAACTCTTCTTCTCTTCTACTGCAGTGTAGGAAGAGGAGAAGTTGAGATGTGATGGGAAAAGAGAGAAGAGGAGGACGTGAGAAAGCAAACGAAAAACTTTGAGAGAGAGACAAACAAAGACAGAGGAGAAAGAGGGAGGCTGGCCTCGAACGCCCCCAGGACGCGAACAAGTCCAGAAACACCAGACATCCACCAAGAATATAATAATAACGAGTTTTGCACTCTTGTCGCTTCTCTTAAAGCCGTAAAAACTCACCCCTTCTTTATATCCATACGTCAGCGAATCTCTCACTAGAGCACATTCAAACACCAGAAGAAATGAAAAAAAAAAGGAATTATAGAGAAAATAGAATTGAAATAGAGTTTTTTTCCAATAGATGAAAGATTATCGGGCAACAATGAATACATTTTCACACAATTTAGAATAAGAGTCATTCTGACTTGCACTAGATTCTAATCTTCACATCACACACACATACACACATGTCTTTACGGGGTTAAATCGCGTGCTGCCAAAAGTTTTGGTACTCGATAGAGTACCTCAGGCACAAGATAAGAAAGTTCGGTACAACCCTGAGCCATATGATGCTCTATATGGTGAAAAATAAAGGAAAATGGACCCTCAATGAAATTTTCAGAGATCTCAAAAATATATATTTCAAATTGTTGAAAAACTAAAGAATTTATCCTCATAAAACATTAAATAATGGGGAAAAAACATGAAAAAAAATTTGAAAGACATGTTATTCTTGAAAAAAAAGGATAATTTTAGTGTAAAGAAGATTGCGTGCTGGCGTTAACTTTCCACACTGTATTTCCCTATGTTATTTTTCGTTACACTCTTCCTCCCTATTCTAGAATTTTTTTTTCCTCTCTTTCCTTCGTTTCTTTCCATTTGTTTTTAACCCCCTGTAAAACTCATCGCGACGCATTACCAGATTGGTTCTCATGCACAGCGGTTACCATTCACTCGATTCTTTACATTCATGAATACTTTTTATATGCCTGATTTGACTATGCGAAACACTCTACTATTCACACGCTATCTCTCCACCTCTCTTCGCACGAATTTTATTTGCATTGATTGGAGTGGGCTTTTTCGACTCTTCATTTTCATCACCTTTATTTTGCCTTTTTCTTCATTTAATCGAATCTTGTAAAGTTGAAGTTGCACTTGAAATGTTAATTTTTTTTTCGAGCCATTATCAATTAACTCAGAAGTTTGATGAATTTATTATTTCAAAATTTTCTACATTCGTCGCGAATTATTTACTAATTAATTGCTCATTGATGGAGAATTATTATTGTTTGCGAGAATTAATTTTTCACTCAATAAACACACAGTTTCAATATGAATTAGTCATTGTCAAAGTTTAATGATATATGTAGCGAAGCTTGGGAAAATATTTGATAAAATCAATCGATAAGAGATTAATGTTTACATCAGCATTAGTAATCATATATTTAACCCCCCACCCATTTGATTATTATTAATCCATAATTGACGTTTCAAGAATCAATATATATATGTGTGAGCGTGAAAAAATTTGATTAGCCGAGTTTTTCCATTGTATAACGATATTATATATAAATTATTCATCTCAGTGTCTTGCGGTGAAATATATTACATGTTATGAGTTACGGGTTACCGGTCAGTTCGAGAGTCTGTCGATGTGATTAATGGATTGACCACACAATGTATAAGCCAGAGGCTAAATGAAAATATGTGGAATAAAGTTACGTAGATTATTCACCAACTAAAATGTGTATGAATTTCACAGAACAATTGTCTCGTCTGTAGTGGATAAATTTAAAAGAAAAAAGAAAACAAGTATTGTTCTTCGACAATATCCATGTATTCAAAGGAATATACAATCTAGTCCATGAGATAATGATCACCGGTTATTTCCTCGATAGAGATCAATGTGTGAAGCTGTTTCAAATTTTTCCAATTTCCTTCGAATTCAGCAATTGCAACCGTCTTCACTTATCACATTACAGCCAGGCAATGCTGGATATTTCTTCATTCTCAATAATTCACACTCGAGTCTCAGTGCCGAAACATCGTTAAAAGTCCTCTGGATTTTCCTACAGAGCTTTGATCTCTGCATGATCATATTCATTTTCTTTTCATTAAATTCATTCGATTGTTCCTCAACTGCAAGATCCCTCTTCAGCTCCATCTCCCATCTATCAACATTCATCTTTGTAATTTTCTTATCCAACACGACATTCTCTTCCTTTTTGACTTCAATCTGTTTCTCAAGAGCTTCTATCTTCAAGATCTGATCGTTGAGCGATTTTTCCACGATTTTCTGCATTGCCTCAATTTGTTTCTCCAAGTCTTGAGTAGTTTTTCCTTCTGTACGACCTAGAGCCTGGTTTCTCAGATATTCTCGCATTCTTTTTGTCACTAAGATATTTTTTATCTCCTTCAATTCTTCTTGGAGATCTTCAATCTTCATTTTTAGAGTCTTGTGCTCCCACTCTTTGGCCAATGTACCCCTCTTGAATTCCAATAAACTCTGCATTGCTTTGAGCTTCTCATCTCCAGCTTTCAAAATGTCTTCATTCATATTCTGCACTATATCAATTGGTATTAACTTTGAATTCTCAGTTTCATTCCTCTGGCCACGAAGAGGAATTTCCACTTGTCCCATCTTCAGTACGAACTGTATTTCCATGTCGTTGACAAAATCCGAGTGATCATCAGCTGCTTTCTTCAATTCTACACCCAAGTTTATCACTGCTTTCTTACACTTTTCAATTCTTCCATTATTTTCAGCGATAAATTGCTCAATTTCTTTAATTTCAATGGAATTGCCTTTTAATTTAAGCTCCAATTCGATTTTCTGTCGTCTAATTTTCACCAAATGCTCCCAGTGTACCGACTGTACTGTATCGGGCAAATTTTCTGGTTGAATATCTAGAGCATGGAGATTAGTATGATAATTCTTGTAATCCGATAACAGTTGAACTGAGGCATCACGAGTTAAAATGCACTTTGCTAGTACATAAAGATCTCCTGCTGTTCCAATTTTCAATATTATCTTGGGCCTTCTCTTGTACTGTTTCTTGAGAATTTCTAAAGTTGTCTTGCCCAATGATGGAAATTCCACTTTGAAATTCTTCTCCTGCTTGTCTTTATTCAGCAAGACATCACGTTGTGATTTTAGGAGAGCAAGTTGGTCATGCAGAGGTTTAGTCAGTGACTTGATTCTCTCCATCTGTAATTCTTGTTCAGATATTTCGCCTCTGATCTTATTTTCGTCATTAAACATTTCCATTCGCTGAAAAGCTCGCGAATATCCGCGCATTCGTAACAAATCTAGCTGAAGAATCGCTGATTCTACGCGCATTCTTGTTTGAAATAAATCCTTGAGGGTTGTATTGAATCGATCAACTGTCTCTTGGAGACTTTTCATTTTCTTTTCATAAGTGACTTCAAGGATTCCTCTGTATCTTTCTCTCTCTCGCATCAAATTCTCCACATCTTTTTCGTATGTTTGGATCATTATAATATCGTCTTTAGTGTAATCCTGAGGGTCTTTTGATTCCATGAATTCAGGTTTAGGGATATCCTTCTTTATTATGTCCTCCCAACGAACTTCTAAAACACCGTCCATCATCTCCATCAGTGCTCTCCTTCGAAAATCATCGGCCAGCATCAATTGCCTCAGTCTCTCTTGCTCTTCAGCTTGTTTATTCAGAATTGCTTGATGGGATGGCGAGATGTACGGTGATACTGGTACTTCATCATCAGTTACTGTTATTATTGATTCTGGTTTCTCTTTGTAAGACCATTCAGGTGCAATAGGAATATCAGCAACTGAACTGTCAAACATCAAACGTAATTCAGAATCTATAAAGTGAATGTGAGAAACAGTTTCAGTAACTGAGGTCATTGCACGTTCTTTCAGGGCAAATGTGTCATTGAATGATTTATTGAAGTAATTCTTCAAGTTCTGGGCATCAGTCATGAGGGAATTGTTGATTTCAAGTAATTGAGAAAAATTGTACTGCTTGAATTGACAGAACTGACTCGTTGCTTCGATGAATTTCGACGTTGTGATACCTAGTTAAGGATTAATCTCATGAGAAAGATGCCATATTGATAAAATCGGACTCACCTGAAGCTGCTTTCACTTCTTCCAACTTTTCTGCTTCAGCAGCCTCATCCTCGTCCTCAAGAATACTCTCCATGATTGTCTTTTCTTCTTCCTCAGTCGGTGAATATTTTTCTTTAAACAGAGAATAATTCTTCGACTCTGAATCAGTTATGATCGATTTCCTCTCCAATTCAGTAAAGGATTCCAACCAACGAGCCATTTCTTTTTCATGGGGATCTTGAGGAACACTAGGAAAATTAAGTACTTCTGTATCTCCAAAAATAGCAAAGATAGACTTTTGTTTAACTTTCTGTGGATCCCAGAATTTCATTTTTATCCAATTGGCCACTTTCTCCATTTCTGTACATTGAAATTCCCCTTCAAGTCGCGTCTCTTCACGTTCCTCCTTGGCTGCCTTCATTTTCTGCTCTCTTCCAATCATATCGAGATCAAACGCAGAAATCGCAAGTCTCTCTTCTTCAGGAAGTTCCTCATTTTCATCCAATAATTTCGTCACTTTTTCTTTAATTTTCTCAAAGTCCTCTAGAATCGCCACCTTAACATCTCTAAATTCCTCTTCTTCCTTCAATTCTCTCTGCTTCGTCATCCAGTCTGTCCAACTCCTTGCACCACTTTCCTCTGGTGGAATACTTTGACAACTCTGTTGAGAAAGCATTTCCCTAATCACAGGATTTAATTCTGAATAATCACATTCAATAATTTCCTCAATTTTCCTTTCATCTGATAAAATTTTATCAAAATCAATTGATGGCTTTTTCTTTTCATCATTAAATTGTAGCCTCATACAAACAAGAGATCCATCACTGCCCAAGGCAACAATCAATTCACTGGAAAGATTCACCATTGCTCTAGCTACACCGTAATCCATTCTGTGATGTGCATTAACTGATACTAAGAATTGTGACGTATCAAAGTCCTTTATAATGCCAACGAATCCATCCAAGCCATAACTAACGATCCAATTACGATTAGTGTAAACTCTTATTGCACGTACTTGATGAGGCGATTGTATTGCATTTTTCCAACAAATTTGGCTCTCTTTTACTTGGAAATTGTGGATTTGTCGGGAAGAATACTGGGATGCTATCATTGTCATTGGCTCGAGGCCGTAATGAAAGTGATCGTAAGGACCTGGCATTTTTAAAACTGCTGCAGGATCTTTTACATTGCTATCGTTCGGTGATAATTTATAAATTAAAAGACAATTGCCCGTAACTGCTCTTTTAAATGGAAGGATCACCATAACAATCGTCAGGACATTGTTTGAATCGAAAAATACTATATCAAGGACTCTGTGATCCGTTTCAATCTTTCGAATTGTGGAAAACGACTTGTCTATTGCAGTGATACAGTGAAAGTTACCATATCTCTTCCTCCCAGTAATTAAATGTCTATGAAAAAAAAAAGAACGTACTTAACTATTCTCATAATTAAATATCAAATGATTTATACGAACCTACCGCATTGAGAAAATTTAATGAGATCCAGTTTTTCATTGTCAAAGTTATATTTACACAAAACTCTAGGACTCTTGAAGTTGTAAGTTGTTACTAAACAAAGTTCACCAACTGATGTAGAAATTGCGATCAAAGGATAATCCGGATGAGATATTAAGTACGAATTTTTTCCTTCCACGTCTAATATAACATTTCCAACTTCTTGGCCATTATGAGAATTTATTATTTTGATTTTTCCAGAGTCATTCAAGGCTACTAAATGATGGCACCATGGATAAATGAGATCCAGGAATTCAAAGGTACTATCATGATCAAATATCTTTTCAACTTTTGGAAAAGTCTCTTCTATTGCCAAATTCATTCGCATTATTAGTCCTTCATGAGTAAAGAAGAATAATTGATTTTTCATGAATGGATGCGAAGAGAGGATGTATGGTTTCAATGGTGTCTTGATGTACCACTGCTTGCGCCAATTGTTTTCCTTCATTTTTTTGTAAAATCTCATTTGACAGAATGTTGTTTTCAGGAGTATTCCATCGTTGAACCAGGCAACAGCAGGAATTTCATAATCCAAGCACGTAGCACATCTCTGCGAGAAAACAATGCGATAAACTTCTCCGCCATGTTTGTTGCAGAGGTAAACGTGGCCAGATTCATCGACAATGGCTAGAACAGGCTCTTGAGGATCTGGTGACCAATCAATGTGTGTGGGAACTGCATTTTTCGGTAGAATCACTTCTTCATTGAGGGGTGAAATCGAGTTGGCTATAATCAACCAAATGAAGAGTCTCCCAGAGTCTCTTCCAAGTTGGCCAATCAATGGTGGCTTACTTTTAGATATTCGGATCATCTGACCAGACAAATCATGAATGCAAGTGTTGATTGAATAAAGCTGTTTTCCTGTTCTCCAGTTCCAAAGAATCAGAGAACAGTCTGGAACTGATGTTAGGGATATCACGAATTCAGTTGATGCAAAGGCAACAGCCAAGTAGCCATTTTTAGATCCTCCAGAGCATTCAGATATCATTTCCATTTTTGGATAAGTAAATAAGAGAATTCTCGGATTTTCACAGCACTCGGAGAATGCAATCAAGTGCATTTGCGAGTGTGAGGAGAGCGTGGATACTCCATCAATTGATTCGGGGCATCTCCATACAGCCTGAAGACTTTTAGCACAATTAAAAAAGACAATATGAGTACCAGAACTCCATGCCATTACATCTTTATCAATCCAAGAGATTTCTGCAATTTTTCCACCACGAATCCACCTTGATTTCCACTCACTTTGCATAGTTTTTATCAATTAGCTGAACTTTACCACAATTTTTTCCCTACAGGTTAGAGAATCAGAGACAAAAGACTGTGAAAAATAATAATTCATTTCATCAATTTTACTTGATATATCAAAAAGCGATTAGTAGACACGCATATATATATCGGTGATTCTCAAGTTGCCTCTCAAGACCCCCAGTAGAGTGGCATGATGAGGTCAACCAGCAGGGAGTATAACCAACGAGTGAAGAGATGATCAAAGACGTTATCTTTAACCAACTTTTCGTGATATATCCATACCGTTTGAATTTATACCCTCAACCAATTGATCTTTCACAATCTAAACCATCTAACTTATAAGATAATAAAAAGCCGATTGATTTAGAAAATGAAGAAGGAGAAGGGGGAGGATAGGGGAGCCCTATTAAATTGATATCACACTGTGAATTTAGTATTTGCATAGTAGCGTTATCCAAATGGATAATCGTGTTTCAATTAATTCCTGTTAAATTAATTGAGCCATTCACAGCCTAATAATTATTCAGTCCATTTCATCTTCAATTCCTGCAATATTATTCCTCAAAAATTGTAAAACTGTTGAAACGCTCAATGCATCAGCAAAGAGAGTGTGGGAAAAACGTCTCCCTCTCAAGTTTATAACGTACGAGTAACATTTAATCAGCACCCAGAAGAGTTGTATATATACCCAACTGGATAAAGAAGGTATATGGTTCGGTTAGTTTTTGCCTGGTTGCAGCACAAAGAGAGATGGTTGCTTGGAAATTGGCGCCAAATTAGTAAGGAGGACGAGGCGAGCGCGGGCCTTATCCACCTTATTCTCTCTCTTCTCTTTTCCCTCCCTTCATCTCTCAACTGAAACTCCACTTTTCTCTACATATACTCCTATATACTCCGCCTTGGGCTGCGTGACGCGAGACATTAAAAGTAACCTCTGGCTCTCACGTGGCATCAACCCCCTCCCATTTTCTACTCTCATACCTTCAATTCATACCAGTATTTATCTGGACCCCCAACATGCACCATCACTCAAAAACAAAGTATTGCCGAAGTTTTTTTTTCATTTCCAAAGTACAAATCAATGGAAAAAATTAATTTGACATTTTTTTTTCTCGTCGTTTTTCTCAGTAGTAGGGAATAAGGACAAGTGCCCAGAAGTTAAATTAGATGTCTCATCGTGAGGAATCCAAAAGAAAAAAAAAATCAACCATTCGACCGATGTTTTTGTTGAAATTCATTCCTTTACCTTTTTTTTCGCTTTTTTTGGTGAAATAGTTCCTGGCACGGCAGCTGCATTTTTTTGAAAACCAAAAACCTGGTGCTCGGTTGCATGTGTCCTGAATTGCCTCCATGGGAGATTATAGATGCGTCCCGGGCGATCACAGACAAAACGTTTATATCGGCTAAACACCAAATTACTCTGTGCTTCTCTCATCCCTCGAGAAAAAAAAAACGCTATAAAAAATAATAACACGCTATACACACGATTAGAGGTTTTTTATCTTTCTTTCACGTTGAAAACGAGTGAGATAAACTATAGATAGATGGATCATCTTGAATTGTTCTAAATTACAGAACTTTTGGAGTGGACGGACTGATAGATATTATTCACATGAGAAATTGAGAGAAATGGACATGTGGCCGTCGTAGTAACGAATGGTCGTGAGTGCCAAAAACTCGAGGATGAACCACTGCCAATATTTATCTTATGACATTCTAGATATTTTTTTTCTGTAAATTCCAATAACAAAATGACGCTACTACACAATGTAGAAGTGAAAAAACCATATCTCACATTTATGTCTCTTTGCTTCTACTGCTTTAATACAGGGAAAAATTAATAACGCTCTTACGTCTATTTGTTTTTAAGATTTTTTTATATGGCGGAAAGTGAAGAAAAATGGACATTAGCATGAAACGGCTGGTGATAGATTCTTCCTGATGATTCTATTGAAAAGCTGAGGAAATTTGCGGTGGAAATCATGTGTGAGAAATTATTTTTTGGTATTTTTGAGAAATCCAATTTTTTGGGTCAAAGTTTGAAGAGGTACCCCTTTCCATTTTCGAAAAAAATCACTTTTTTCAATATATCTTCGGTTCTATTCGTCGTAGCGTAAAAATTCCGAATGGAGATGAAAGGCGAGATCATTTGCCATCGATTCAGGGGGCTTTTGATTTAAAAATATCGATTTTTAAGATAGTTATGGGGCAAAAACTGGTTTTTACAATAGTGTCCATAAATACCTTAGAAATCGATATTTTTAAATTGAAAACCCCATAAGTCAATGGCAAATGATCTCACCTTTCATCTCCATTCGGAATTTTTACGCTACGACGAATAGAACCGAAGATACGTTGAAAAAAGGGAATTTTTTCAAAAATGGAAAGGGGTACCCTTTCAAATTTTGACCCAAAAAATTGGATTTCTCAAAAATACAAAAAAATAATTTCTGACACATGATTTCCACCACAAATTCCCTCAGCTTTTCACTGGAATGGTGAGAGAAAACCTATCTCTAATATTTTTATTAATTTCACGAGTTTTTCATAGACATTGAAAACTCACCTGTATCCGTTTTACCCCTCATGTCTGCCCCATCTTCCACTAAACAAGTAGTCCACCATGGCATACGTTATTCACTATTTCTTGCATTCCATAAGAACCAGTAAAAACAAAAAGACGAAAGTGTTTTTCTTTGATTCATGCAAAGAAAGCCCATGAGACATCGATTGGTAGAAAAAAAGCTCTGGATCTTCTTGTTTTGGAAAGAAATAACTCCTATTTTTGGAATATCTCTAGTTCTATCGATCATAGTGACATGGAATTGTATTTAAATAAAAGGTGAAATAATTCAGCATGAATTCAGACATATCCATAGAGCCAAAACTGATTTCTTTCAAAAATGGAAGGAATAACTCTTCAATTCTTGGGCGAAAAATGTGAAATTTCAAACAAATCCAAATTATAAATCATGATACATCTTTTCTAAGAAAAATTCCCATATCCTCTCAATGGAATCACCGAAAATACCCTATCTCAAGAGGTTTGATTGATTTCAAGTGATTTGCATTATATAAAAGATGAAATTGATTGAGGTATTATTGAATTAATGTATTTCTTCGATTGATAAAAAGGCAAAACAGTATAGCCATGTGAATATTTGCGTACGATAGAGGAATTATCATTCTCAGTCATTGCAGAGACAAGAAATCTCTCATAGAAGTAACAAACATGAATTTAGTGGAACGAGTTATGCTTGAACCGTATTAGAATGAATTTAGCTCTCTGCCCGAGGCTAATTCTCATTGCTCTTTCACATGATTCCACGTTACAATAAAGAGAAATATTAAAATAGCGATTATCATATTAGTTGTGTTCCAGTCTCTGCAAATACATCCAGCAAATTTTATTTATCTTGTGAATTTTTTACTTATTAATTCTCTTCTCTCTTCCCTCTTTTACTTTTTTTTTTAATGTATAATGAAATGTCTAACGACTGGACCACACAGGATTACGCGTGGATATCTTTTGTATAGAAGTTGTAACGTCAATTAGAGGCGGTCTTCTTGGACTCTAACTCTGTCCTCGGGCAAAGTAATGCCAGGACATCAAATTACATCCCGTTTTATATGTGTATGGTTTATTTTTTCGAGGCTCGTGGTGTTTTTTATTGGTGGGGTACTATTAGGAAGCCAAAAAAGCCGCCGACCAGTCAAAATAATGTTGACACAATGACGCATTAAGGAACTACTGAGATAAATTTTTTCTTACCTCTGATAAATGAATATATAGTTATTTTTTTTTCTGCTGAGTCAACTAATGAAATGGTTACGTCACATATCGTCCGTAGACAAATCATCCACGACATTTTCCCCGCAAGATAAAAAATCCGAGAGACAATCTATCCAAAGGACAAATCAATCGAATTGATTCGATCTGCGACAAAATATCTTTCCAATTTCGGTTAAAAAAACAATAATAATAATGAATTAATACTAGCTAATCAGTTTGTATTCATCATCCATAGAATGCCATTGAAATTAACAAAAACAATATAAAATTTCATAAAACGCAGGATTAAGTAGAAAATAATAGCCAATCAGACTAACATATAATCACATAATTATTTGACATTACTGACGCAATGTTTTTCAAATACTTCAATTTTTTATCAGAAACATATTTATCACGATAAATATACCGTTAAAATATGGTATTTTCAGATGACTTCAAGTGTTTTGCAATAAAAAAAATTCAAGTCGAAAATTTCCACGAAAGTAAAGCTTCCATTCGGGAGCAAAAATACAGGAGAATAAGCGACAATCACATTTACCCACATTACAAAATGGACAATGAGGCCGATGAACGATCCCATATCAACGAAATTCAATAATTACTCTCGAGGACATCTTCGGGATCAAATGTCGCTTGGATGAATTATCGTGAAGAGATATTGTCGATAAATTGAAATGTCGCGTATTATTTGTTCAAGGATGAACTGTCGTGTCACCAATCAAAAATTATAGCGATTCCTAACATAAAATAAAAAATTATTTCGACCAATTGTTGATTCAATCATAAAATTATCCACTTGGAAGTGATTTGAAATGTTCAATGTGTGGATATACCACCATATTGATTTAAAATGTTGAATATGAAGATCCTCTCAAAAGAGATTAACAATTATTTTTCTCTTCAATACGAGATAATAAAATGGGAGTATCGCTGAGTATCCATGGGGGTAAATTTCGTTTGTCATTAATACACGGCTGGAAAGCCATTAATAACGCTTTAATGAGGACTCGTGACCCAGCACCACCCCTTCTCCCTCCCCTTCCCTCAACCCTATCCTCTGCAATACATGTCTCGTTTTCAAAACGTATACAGATATATACCGATGAGGCATCCGAGCCCCCAACTTTGGCCAAGTGCACAAACGATCCCATACATGTTACTTCATAACATATCACGTATAGACTTTCAACGACGTGTGTCGATTATTATCCAGTGCACACATGTGGATAAAATAATATGCGTAATAATACAAGCAATGGAAAATATGATAAAGAAAGGGAATTAGGAAAGAAGAGAAAAGTAATGATACAATTAAAGATTATATTTCATAAATGTAAAAAACGAAAGAGCGAAAAATAAGGCAAATGTCATAATTTTCTCATTAATGATACAAGTTTTTTGTTTTTTCAGTATTAATAATTTTCCATTGCCTGTAATTTATTGCACAGACGTGTCACTCTTTCCCAATTGAAATGGCAAAAGTACCCATCTAGAGAAGTGCATCAAGTCAAATACAATGTTTTTTTTTTCTCTCCTCCTCCTCTACACCAGAAGAGAAGTATAAAAAGGCATGAAAAAACAAGGTATTCGTGATTTCAAGGTAGAAAATAGTTTGAAAGGTGCTGCAGAGGTTTTAGCGGTCGCGCGTCCACGTCGACTGGACTATAATTAAATGAGAACCTCTGGATACGAAACGCAGGAACGCCCACGCCATGCATCAAGACCATGACGTAGATAGGTAACGCTGGCTGCAGATGGAAAGAAGATGGTCCTCGAAGATATAACCCAAACACCCCCTCACTCCTTCCATCTCACTCACTCTCTCTCTCTCTCTCTGTCTGCTTCATGTTTCTTTTTTTTTCCCTCTTCCACACTGTATACCTTTCAAGCTGTGGTATAGGGTCAGCTATCTCGCGCGACCCATCTCCGCCTATCCAATCACACACTGCACCCCGCGTATGGCACGCAAGCGATAATACACGTTGTCCCAATTATCCTCCAACACGACAGGGGCCCCCATACTACTACTTCTTGCCCGTGAGAGTATTTTCAGCTCCTCCCCGTTTCTCGCTTCGGTTTTCTGTAACCTCATACCAATATCCTCCCTCTTCACTCCCCTTACCCCCCCAAAGCATTACCTTCCACCTTCCTCCGAGATACATGTTTTTCTTCCTTCTTTTTATTTTCTCATCTTTTTTTTTTGCTGCTTATTTATTCTTTTTTTTTTCCCTCATTTTCTTCATCCTTTTGTAAACACAAAAATTGAGAAATCCTGGAACACCCACTGAGGTGAAAATCACGATTTAGTGATATCTAGGGAAGAATTTCTATGTAATTTATTGTATATCTTTTTTTTTGTCAAATTATACTTATTCACTAGCCAGCTGTATTCATCAGCGTAATTTCAAAGGAAATTAAGCATTATTTAGTATCATGCTTCATGGATTATCTGATGAGAATGTTGGTGATAACAAGAGAATTTCCGAGGTATTCCCTCTTTTTTAAAAATAAAAAGATAATGTGAAGAGTACTTCGTGTATGACCAATGAAAACTTGAGGAATTTAAAAAATGATTGCAATTGGAGTTGGCTGGTTCAAGTTAGTTCACTTGTTGTACATGTTGTCCACCGGTAAAACACGTTTGTCACAACCGTCAGCCAATTATCGAGACTCACGATGGTGGATAACCACGCCTCTGTCCTCGTAGACGGCCAATCACAAGTGTCTCCCACTGTGCCAGCGACATTCTCGTTTTCAACAGAGTGAACCAACCCGCATATATATATATCCCTCTCTCTTTCTTACACAGTGCTGACTGTTGGCGTGTCGCCCTTGGCTAGAAATTCTCGTCAGCTCCACCCGCAATTTCTACAGGGGGATGGTGGGCGGAACGATGATAGTGTCCCACGTTTTGTCAATTTCATGTTTTTTCCACGTTCTCCAGCTGTCCTAAGAGGGTGTAAATCCCATCTGTTCGATATATATCTGATTGCTTGTTTGACGTATCATCCTCCTATAATTGCTAATTTCTTCAATGAGAAATGAAAATTTCATGGACAATAACATTTAGAACAAGTGAGAAGGACACTTGTGTGGTGACAAAACCGCCTCGACGAATCAGCGTCGTCGAATTGGCAAAGAAGACACAGGGGGTAGTGTAGATAAGCTCTAGGAAGGCGCAAGCGCTCACAGGAGGGACCACTGGACACCCGGCGACACATCGATCCATGGGGCTACCTAGTTCTCTCCTCTTTCTCCTCTTCTTCTCTGCAAGCACCCGGGTCTCTTCATTCGTCCCCCATGCCTCCTCTTTTTTCCCCATTCTCCAGCGCATCCCAGGTCGAATGGCTGCGTTTCTCTTCCTCCTTTTTTCTTCCTTCCTCTCACAGATGAAAAAGAAAAATGAAAGAGCTGGATCAATGATCAAGTAGAAAAGGACAAGATGGTAAAGTTCTTATATTTTCTGGAAAATATCCCGATGAATAAACTATCCAGCTAATGAGAGAACTGATAGTCCTCTTCTAATGTAAATATGCAAATTCAAACAGGGTTCCATACGATTTTTTTTTGCTGCTTGGGGTCATCATACTGTGTAGCAAAAGGTCATACAGCAAAGGAGACACAGTGTCCAATGAAAACGGCAAGGTCTCACGCCCAACCGTATCGATTCGAGTTACCCAGGAGAGTGTTCTCTGCACAGGGTTGATGGTAGTAGTGGGTATCCAGAAGGGGGTGGAATACAACGTAGAAGGGAAGGAAGGAAGGAAGACAGCCACAGAGGTGGGCACTGGCCGACAGGCTTACTCGCGTCTCACGGACGACAAGGGGGTGATATATTACCACAAACTACCAACCCACCCCATCATTCTCTCTATGTCTCTCTCACTCTTTCTCTCTGTTTCTATACTCGCTCACTCCTTCAACCACGACTGGAAGCCCCACTATCGTGCACTTGAAACTACCCTTCTTCCCTTCCTCCCCCTCCCCCCCCTCTTTTCCTCTCACTTTGTGTGCCACACTAACGCGGTATATGCCTTTATTCGAAGGAAGATCCATCTCCATAATGGCCCCCACGCCTCCGGCCTTCCCATACGCCACATCTGCATTGTATATAACGTGTTGTACGTATAACCAACTCATCCACATAAACCTTCTACCAAGGAGTCTCTTGTGTATGTCTGCCAAAGCATTCTCTCATTATGTATCCGCTAACAATCCCAATGAGACTTTTTTTGTTTTTTTTTTTTAACTCACTGAGATTCATCCACGAGATGAAATCATGAATTTTTTCAAACTTGCTCTATTTCCAGGGAAACGTATTTTTTTTTCTTTCTTAATAATCTGTCCAGACCTTAATTTTGGGTCGAGAAAGGTATTTGCAAGTTAAATAATAGTGAGACTTGTGTCTTCCCCGAAGGACCCAGAGTCTAGTGTCCTCCAGAAGAGAGGAAAAAATAATAAATATATATATGGGGAATAGTATATATTCTTGTATATGATCATCTCTATACCACCTGGTTCTCACGCCACGAACGTGATTTCGTGATGCGTCCCCTTCGAGCAACGCACACACATTTATAAAAAAAAAAAAAAAACCGTAGAGAGGCCACAATCTTTGCTGACAGGAGTCAGTAGAAGGATTCATCGGTAATTTCCGTGTGGAAAAGAAAAAAAAATAAATGAAACAAAAAAAAGCAAAATCTTACAAGGATATAACTATTGGGCCAATAGCGTGTCACGAATGTGTAGCGTGCAAAAGAAGAGGCTAAAGAGGAGAAAGAGGAATGGGATTAACTCCCTCGTGAAAAACATCACAAGTGTCCCCTTTTACAGACGACCGTGAAGGGCCCCCCTTCTCCCTCCCCCCAATGTTCTTCGTCTAAATTTTCGTTATTTCACGCAAAGCCAGAAGAGCCCTTCTTCAGTTTCTCCCTTTCGGTTCTCACGAAATTCTTGGTTCTTTTTTCTTTTCAACACTAGAATTTCTGCTATTGGAATCTAACACTAATTTTTTTTCAGCGAAAAAAAAAACATTCTCCCATCCATTTCAACAAGTGGAATAACGAATTCGTGCACTCCAATAAATTGAATTAAATGAAAATTTCTCAAGTGTCTGATCATCAATGACCATTTGAACTTATCACTTCTTAACCATGCCAATAATTTGTCAAATTTCTAAATGCCAGGGAAAGTATGTCACAGCATTTCTCTGGGTTATTCATTGAAGAAGAAAAAAATCCCTTAAAAGCCCCCCTACAGCTACATGAAGAAACGATCTAAGACACGATCATCAATGAACAGAATGATTCAATGAAAAATCTCTTATAATACTACTTACTACAAAATTGATTCGTTCATAGAATGATGAAACATATTTTCCACAAGGAAAGAAAGAAAATTAAATGAAAAATCTGTGACGTCATTTCAAGGGATAATAGCCATGGGCGACTCCTATCTAGTTCTTCTTCTTCTTTTTTTTTCCTTTTAATTTAAATTTTCCAGGCGTAGAGAGCTCCTCGGAAATTATGAAAATCCATACACCTGCCGCCCCCATACAGTTTTCTCCATTTTTTTTCTACTCTGTCTCTCTTTTTTTCGGAGCGTGAGTAGAGAGAAGAAGATGGAAAAAAAAAGGGAGAAAGAGGGCACATGACGCGCACGGCAGGGTCGGCGAACAGATTAAGCTTTAGGTAGAAGAGATTTATGGAAGCGGCGTCCGTGTAACGAGCAAACGCTTTTTTTTTTATTCTTCATCGTATATATATGAAGGAGTTTAGGCATTGGGGGTGGTCGATTAGCATAAGATCCAACAGCTGGAGGCAGATGAAATTTATCCATAAATTTATGAATTTTCTCTGACCTTTTTTTCTTTTCGAGTCACAGAATTTCACCAACCCATCATTACATTGAATTCTTTTTGATCATAAAATTACTCTCTCTTTGGCAAGAGAGTTGGCGAATGTACTAATCAATTGTGGATAAATTGTGAGCGAATGAATAGTGAAAGAGAGTGGAGTAGAGGAAAAATACGTCATGGTGTCGGTAGTAGAGTCTGTGTAGAAGGACTAAAAGGTACAACCAAGGTAAAACGAGCAAAGGAGAAGGGGGGAGAGTAGATCTGGACGGTAAGAGACGTTCAATACTAGGAGGAAAACTGCTGAGGCAACGCCATTGGCTACCATTTTACCCTCATACTATATTGCACATATATATATATATATATATATATGTATATCTACCATTTGTAAATACATAGTATATTCCACTTGGTACATAGATACCAGGAAACCTTCCAACTACTCCAGTGTATACTCTACTTTGGCTCTTTCTCCTCTTTGCACTTCAGAATCCTTACATCCGCGTTGTACGACGCTCGGAAGAGCACCAAAAAAAAAGGGGAAAAATGAAAAAAATATAAAATAAAAAAAAAATAAACAGAAAAGCTCATCTACCATTTCTCTTTCACGTATTTCTCCTGTATCATTTCTGTGTCTCCTTTTATTTCTCCTTGTAACTCCCTCCAACTGAAACTCAACTCTCTCAATTAAAGAGAAGCTGAATTTCGAAAAAAAAACCATTACATCCAATCCAATGAAAGAGAGAGAGAGAGATTTCTAAATCCACAGTGATAACGTCGTAACTTTTAAAAATTATTAGTAGTACTTGGAATATTTACAATTATTAAAAATTAAAAGAGTACACTCATCTCCTTATTTGAAATGATAATTATGACGCTGAAAGGATATAAGTTTACAAGAATGTCAGATGGTCTCTATGTAACCCTACGGCATAGACTTTCACGAGCAATTAAACTCAAAGAATGTCTCAAGTCACTAACCAAGAGTGCAATGGTCCCGCAGGGGCAATTACTTTGAAGTGCCGTGGACGATCAGGAATAATATTCAAACGACCAACCTGGTTTCTAACTGAGAAAACTTGCAACTGATCATTCGAAAAACTACTTTCTTACAAAATCCATGTATACATATTATATGTACCTCTTTTCACTTTCCCAATCCTCTTCGAAATCACACACAAATTACATTGCACAGAATGATGAAGGAATGACTTACTGAACGATTTTCCATGATAATTTTTATTAAACATCAATTACGAAATGAATATCAATAATTTTTCTCAATTTTTCCTCTTAATAATAATTAAATATTTATTTTTACCAACAGTAAGGCACTGTAAACTATCATGACGAATCTCAAGGCCACTGTATCACAAGAAAGCAGAAAAAAAAATAATAGAAAAGCTCAAAGACATTCTGAAGAATGTTAATGAAATATAGAAATTAACAGAGACCTACAATATATATACGATGATAGTCTAATGTCCATTGTAACTTATTTCGCAATAAAAAAAAACTGGATAAATTCACATTACATTCAAATTTTTTCATAATATTAAAGTTATCTTGAGTGTGTCAGTTTAGTAGACAGAAAGAAAAAGAAAGAATAACATTAAAAATCGAGATATTGAAAAAGAACCAAGACACGAGAAAGGAAAAACCAAGCGCACATGTTTGCGATTTATTACTCGATTACTGAAAGAGGTGGGGAAGGTATAGGATAATAATCGCATTGATTCCCACCGATGGCTTGCCCTCAGCTCTAGTAAAAGGGGACGAAAAGTAGTCGTAAGTTCTATTGCAGTCTCACACGCAACATTGCACTAAGATCGCGCACAACTTTTGCAGGTGAGACTCAAACACGAAATTCATCGATTCTTGAAATATCTTTTTTAACATTCTCTGTTTATCTATAGGAACTCTTCAATTATAAAAGAGAGAACTTGGCACGTAATTCAGGCTATTCTCAGGTTCATAAAAAAAAAATAGAAAAACGTGACTATCTATGAAAACTTTGTGAAATTATTAATTCCTAGAAACATTTCAATATATTTCAACACCTGTTATCATCAAAAATGAATGTCTATTATTATTTTTTATATCCTCCAAAGTTTTGTTCCCCTATTTTTTATCAGATTCACCTTTCCAACTCTTTTATATTCATTTCGTTTTCTCCATTTCATTCTCATTATCAAGTTTCTCAGTTATTTGTTGTATCTCTGTATCTTTCTTTAATTCTGAAATATCACCATCAATTGTAGTGGATTCACTATTTTCCTCACGTTTTGCTGGAGCATCATCATCATCATCTGATAATGTTATTGGTTTATCACAAGTGCCCACAACTTCTTGAGCCTTTTTAGCATCAGTTGCTTTTGAGAATGCTGTTAAAATGGAATTTTGAGGAAAGTGTTCTCCTCGAGGTACGGAAATTAGTGTGGCACGTCTAGGTGGCCTATTTAGAGATGTTGAAGGTTTTGAAGTTGATGTTGGCTTTACTAGCAATTGCTTCTGCATCTCTTCTTGTGTAATTTTCTTCGTAAACATGGTAATCAAAGGAACTGTTTTTTTCTGATCTTTGTCACTATCCTTTAATTTTTCTTTCCCATCTTTTTCATTTTTCTCCGTTACTTCTACACCTTCTGTTAATGTTTTTCTCTTGGGAGTTAATAAATATGTCCACTGATTTGGAAGACGCAAGTCTTCGAGTGAATATTTTTTCCTTGTTTCTTCAGGAACATACCAGCAAGTTTTCGACTGCATTGGACCTTCATCAGGACAAGCAATTCTCTTTGATATTTCTTTTATTTTCCTACTAACACTCACTTTTGTAAAACAAGTGTCATCCCTAGAATGATTCTTATTCCAATAAGTAACGAATTCCTTCACGAGAAATGGTCTACCATGAAGATTTCCATGTACCAAACGAATCAAATCGGGTATTGCCTCTTCTGGCAATTTTTTCCTATTCAAACTTTCCGAATTTGCTTGATTCTCCGATTCAGCTGGAGGAATTAGAGGAATTGGCGTTTCTCTTACCCAAGCCTGACGTACCATCAAGAAGTTAACAATGTGTGCAGGAACATTATCCGGATAACTATTGAGGAATCCTTGCCAAATGCATCCAATGACTTTTGGCTTTATTTTAGATGTTTTTGTTTTCATTTCTGCTTCAAATTCCTCTTCGAGAATTTTCAGCTTGTCTTTCTGCATCTCTGGAGCCTACAATAATAATTAAGAACATTGATTAACTAATGTTTTCATTCAAATCAATATTAACGATGAAAATAATTATGATTTTACCATTTCTTCGTCATCTTCCTCATCAGCTTGGGCCTCCTCGTCTGAAAGATATCCATGAGGCACCATGAATTCATTATCAACATCATACTCATTGTCATCCGGATTTTCCTCGTCTTTTTCATCGTCTGAACCTCTGAGAGATTCGCCAGGCTCTTCCTCCTCCCATTCTTCATCGGAATCAACTTCGTAATCGAACCATTTCTACAGGAAAAAAAAAGTAAAATATAATAATTAACATATTTAATAAATAATAAGATAAAAATTAATTAGTAAATAAATCTTAACTTGATTATAAAAGAAATTCATTCATAAAAAATAAAGTATAATTGTATCAGTAACACGATGACAATGAATAAGCAGGACGTTGGTATCAGGCGGCACTTCCTTGAAGCGATATCCCCCCCAGTGTATGGAGCACATTTCATGTGGATACGAGCATGGATTTTTAAATTCTCTCTCACTATTAGTCACAGAGAGAGTGAAAGACCCAAGTTAAGAGATTGTTTTCATTTATTTTTCCACTCTCAGACACTCTTGCAATCCGAATAAAACAAGATTCTGTTAATGATTATAAACTTGTGGATGAAAAAAAAAAGAAAAAATGTGAAAAGATATAACGTGTGACTCTCGAGAAACATTATCCAAGTTTGAAACGTTGTTACCTACCCCCGCGACCCATGTATAATCCATTACCGTTTAAAATTGATGTGCTCGTCGACCCAGACGTCTTTTCCCTCTCGTTAAGGTGCCACGTCGTAGAGTGATGATGCCAGTAGAGAGACTTCAATCGTGACGAGAAATATCTCATAATTTTTTTTTGTAATTCTTTTGTGAGAAAAAAAAAAGTAATAAACTCTTCTCATATTTTTTAATTAAAAAAAAAAATATCATGGCAATTGGAAAAGTCAAGTCTAATATTTAACCAATGTCAGATCAAAGAATAAAGATAATTTTTAAAGTGAAAAATAAAGAAGATTAGATGATATTTATCAAATTATCCCGTGCTCGTTTGACCAGAACATTATTGTCTCATGTATCAATGTCGATTACATACGTGCATGGGCATCAATTACAATACCCCACGTCAAGACATTAATTTATTATCGATGTTATACCAAGGATCAATCTGAGCCGCCTGAGAAGTCTCTAATTTCCAAAAAAATTCACAATTTTATTTTTCAACAAATTCATTGAATGTAAAAATAGTGGATTGAGTGCAGCTTGCAGGCAGCCAACCAAGTAAGTCGTATAAAATTAATTGCTTATGCATTAAGAACCGGTTCAATCATTTATCATTGTAATAAAAAAAATTGTAAATTGGAGATTAATTGAAAAATCAAAGATCATTAAAATAAAATACACTGTATTTAATTATTAATCATTGATCAATTAATTTTGTCATTTTCCTTGAATGTTTGAAGAGCCCACAACTTCCTGAGTGTGCGCCAGTATACTTTGAAGTTATCTTATCTGAACCACTGGCAGGATTCCTTCCTCGGGCTTTTGCCATTGAAGGAAAAAAACTAAAGAGCAAGAGAGAGAAAGATCGAAAGGGAGTGGACCATTCCACGTTGAGAATTGAGAAAAAAAAAATTTATCCAAAAATTGAAGAAAAGCAGAATTTAGATAGAGACGAAGGTGACGAGGAATAATTAAAAAACTGTCGTCACTCTATAAGAGTTCGAGGGCCATCTGTAATTTTCTGTTTTATATACTCTGCTGAGATTAGAACGTTTTGATGCTGTTTTACGGGTAAAAAAACCCACGCGAGATTAGAATTGAGTTTACTAATCATTCTCGGAACTAATTTAGTCTGCAGATTTATCAATTTTGTGTGTGCGTGTTTTATTTTTGGGATTACGCGCGAGGAGACATAGTATCCGCCTACTAAAGATTCTTATCATAGAAATAAGAATTGGAGGAATGAATTTGTGAAAAAAACAAAAACACCAATCTATAAATTTTCCATTACTATCGAATAATTCTGTTAATAAATCGTTAACTCTATTATTGACCAAAAACAGCAATTCCCTTTTATTTTTTCTACGTCTACAACTGTTTCTCGATGCATTGATACCAGAGTTATGAGATAGGATTAATCAAACGCCATTGGAAGTTTAATCGTGAAATTTCGGAATACCAAAACGTCAAGCGTTTCATCCAATTCTCCAACTCAATTATCGGACTCTACGAATTTCTCGAATTGGGTAAACCCTTGGGAAAGTTCCACCTCATTTCGCATTATCCGCAAAATCTCTATACAATGCATTAATTCCATCTCATCCAATACTTGTTCATATGCGAAAATTCAATCACTAGAATATTTACGTCAGTGATTAAAAATCATTTGCGTCTGGAAGAATCCCATTATCATTTTTTATGTTTAAAATTCATCTTTTATCTTTGTCTAACATTTATTCCAAATCAATTGATCCCATGGGAATGATACGGAGCCGTCACCGGTTGGCACAGAGAGCCCCGATATCTCGGGATGTCGTTGTCATACTCTGATCATCTCTTTGCGCTTCACCAGACTCCATCTCTACTGCATCATTCGGTTAATTCTCAAAAAAAAACTCCACACACTCGTCGAAAGAGGGAAACGAAAAAAAAAAAAAAAATTGAAAAAGTAGGGATTCTTATCTCTTCTGTTACTCTTGTTGTCACTACCTTACTCGACCATAATGCCCCGACACTCTGGACCAGTTCCGGAGTGTCACTCGAACGTGCCGGATCTTTTTCATTTTTTTGCTCCTCTATGACGAGAAGCCTTGAATTCATTCGAACCCAAACTCTCGAGATCAATTAAGAAAGAAAGTGTGATCATTGATTTGATAAATAAAAAAAATCACTCAACATTTCATTGATAAACAAGAAATATCTCAATTTTTTTCGTAAATTAATTATCAATTTTGAAGAATGATCGAAGACACAGGAGTGTTTGATGTAAGTAAAATTGACCCAGGGTTAGGATAATGAAAGTTAAATCATTTAATAAACGTGATTAACGTAATTTTAATAAACAGCATCACTATCTGTTCATTTAGTATTATATTCTTTACTTTGTGAGTGTCAAAAAAGAGATCCTCCGGGTCATAAGAGTGCGATAAAAGTGACAAGTTAAGAGGAAAAAAATTGAAAAAAAAAATCAATTCGTGGAGTATGAAATGGTTCGGCCTTTATATATATTTTTCACACCGTGTACTTGTTTATATTGCAAATACCTCAAATGTTGGCCTGTCGCGGGCATCTGAGAGACATGAAACAAGAAAATCCAAAGAATGACGGTGCAAACATAGTAGACACAGAGTCCCGACATTGAATAATAAATCCTTCAATTGTTGCATCTTCCTTATTTTTCATTGCTCTTATTTTTATTATTATTATTCTGACGTTTCAAAGTCGCGTGTAATGCTCGTCGATGCTTTTGTTTTCGCGTGTTTCTCCAATGCAAACTGATTGAAACGTCCAAGGATAAAATTGAAATTCGCGATATCAAATGGATAAGAAAACCTGCAAGAGAGGTGTTGAAAGGTGTCTTTCGTAAATAATATGAATAGTAATTTAAAATACAATATTTTGTTATTGAAAGAAATTCATCATCCCTTTTCTTTGATAAAAAAAAATATTCAATAATAATATTCCATTTATTTTCCAGGACATGACAGATGAACTATTGTTCTCAGTACTTGGCTTCAAAATGGATGGCACTGAAATCACTGAGATACAATCATCAACACTACCATCAGCATTACCATTTGACTACGAGACACCATGTAGAACACCACAAAGTGAAAACTCCGAGACAATTGAAAATTTATCATCTACAACGGTCGATTCAATTGAATGTTACACAGATTTCGCGTGTTCACCAGAAGTACCCTGGAGCGACTGGACAACAGCATCTTCTAACCCATCAGTTTCTAATTGTCTAAGTGACCTCAGTGATTTGAACTCGGATCTTGATTGGTGCTTCGATAAAGTCTGGAATTCAGGTTTACCAGATAGAACACCAATGTGCACGCCAGGTTGCGAGAGATTTTTAAATTTACCATTATCACAGACATTATCGCCCCAACAAACATCACCACAATTTTTTCAACACGATGAGCCACTATTTGTGCTTGGAATTGATCTCAAATCTTTAGAGAATAATTTGAATAATGTGGATTATAATAATAATACTAATAATAATAATAATCGAATTGGTGATAATATAGTGTTATCAAATCCTGCGAATGCAGCTTTAGCTACACACGATTATACAAATCGAAGTATTGAAAGTGCTGCTGATGACAGATGCTTTCCTTGTACATATCAAGGATGTTTAAAGGTAAGAATATTATTTTTTTTATCTGGCTAATTGGTGCATTTGAATGGACGATATGTATTTGAATTATTCGTATTTTTTCAGGTTTACGCAAAAGCTTCACATCTCAAAGCACATTTACGACGTCACACCGGTGAAAAGCCATTTGCTTGTACCTGGACAGGCTGTGGATGGCGTTTTAGCAGATCTGATGAATTAGCAAGACACCGGAGATCTCATTCTGGAATAAAACCCTATCCATGCGAGATGTGCACAAAAAGATTTGCCCGAAGCGATCATCTAGCTAAACACCGTAAAGTGCATAGAAAAAATGCTTACGCTGTTTTTCAAGGCAGTCGAAATTATCGAGGAGGAAAAATAAACGTTGTTACTGCTGAGCTCTAGTACTTGCCAATTAAAGTAACAATTTTAAAGATAAATGAATAAAAAGGAATAGAGACTTACTGAAGAATCTTCAAAAACACGCAACAATACGTAAAACAGTAGTAGTAAACTTGTTAAAATAATTTTGTAAAAACAATTGCAACTAAGTAAAACATGACAGCTTCTATGTTTTATAGAATTAAAAGTCAACAAACAGGAATGAACAAATTATATAGGGAAAAATGGGATAAAATCGACATTCCGAATGAAATAGCTTGAGATGGCATTTCCTTAACGATTCCGGGAAGAAAAACTGAGGAAATTTACAGTGGAAAACATGTACTAGAATTAATTTTTTAAGAAAATTCCTTTTTTTCCAAAATTTTTCAAGGATATCCCCAGTTTTCTTTTTTTTAGCGACTTGAAATTGGTCTTGAATAAAAGATGGGATCATTTTCTATCTATTTTTGCCATTAATAATGAAAAATATAAATTTAAAATTGATGATTTTTTTTTCCAAGCCACATAAATGTGCTTGGAAGAAAAAAAATTCATGACCAATAGAACCAGAGACGATCCTGAAAGAGTGAATTTTTCGTTTTTCCACTGAGCGATTTGCTGATAAAACGTGAATGTTTCCGTTATGTTGTTTTTACCTTCTCCTACATGTTCGTATGGCAGTTGTACACTAAATAAAAGTTAATAAATATAAATTTTTACTGTAAAAACTCACCGTGTCCTTTGCAAATGGTCTTCTTGGAGTTATTGTAGTGCTCTTTTTTCTCCAAGTACCCCAGTAAGGTGGTCGACGATTTTCTTTGAAAGCAAGAAGCTTTGCTCGTTGATTTTCAATCTTTCCTGCTGGTTGATTCACTACATCCGAATTGTTATCGTCTTCTTCTTCTTCTTCAATGATAACTACGTCATCTTTAGCCTCATTTGGCCAAGTTTTCCCTGATCTTCTAATTCTACTTTTATCTTTTTTCATCGCTTGGAGATACAATTCCTTATTTTTATCTGAATTCCTGAAGTAGTCGTCAAATGCCATTTTTTCCTCGTCAGTGAGAAGTCTTCGATAAACAGGTGCTATTTTCATATCTGCCTTTATTTCAAATGGCATAAAATTGCTAACTTCAATGGTTTTTTCATCGTCAACAGTTTTATTATCCAATTTTTTAGGCACAAAAAAGCTAACGAATGTAGATGCAGCTTTTTGCTTCTTACGTTCAGCTTCTAATTTTTCTTCTTCTTTTTTACGTTTCTCCTCCTCCTTGGCCTCCTCACGTTTTCTCTTGTCCTCTTCCTTGGCTTTTTCTTTACGTTCTTTCTCTTTCTGCTTCTGTTCAATTTCCATTTGTTTTTTCATCTCCTTCTGCTCCTTCTCTTTTCTCTTCAACTCTTTCTCAGCCTCTTCTCTCTCTTTTCTCGCCTTCTTCTTCTCTTCGAGTTCCTTTCTACGTTTAATTTTCTCCTCATTCCTCTGCATTTGCCTCTCGGCTTTCAATTTCTCACGTTCCTCTCTCTTCTTTGCACTCTCCAGTCTCTTCTCCAATTGTTTCGGTGTCAATTGATGCTTCTTAACTTGACTCTTGTCTCTATTCTTGTTTGGTTCTGGTGTCTTGAGTAAATTATTGTCTGAAGAATTCTTCACGACTTCTTCAGTCTCATCATTTGATTTTTTTTCATCCTCTGATGATGAAATCTCTGTATCTGATTCGGAATTATCCAAGTTATTGTCAGTACTTTTTCCTTTACTATTGTCATCATCGTCATCATCATCTTCTGAAATTGGCAGAACTTCAGCTAGTGATTCATTGCTGGAATCGTCATTTTTTGTGGATTCTTCTGGATTATTAGCTGAAATTGCTGAAGTCGAAGTTGATTCTTGTGGATTGATCTCGGTTTTATCGTCACATCTGCTTAGTAACACTATTGGAACATTATTGTCATGTGGTTTAGGCTCCTGAGGAGGTGGAGGCTTTGGAGGTGCTGCTGCTATCTTCTGGAAAAGTGTAGTCAGTGCTCCTGGCTTCATTGCATGCTTTGGATCTAATTTTTTGTCCTTTGTAGCAACAGTATCTGGGGATCCAGAAGCTACAATACTCAAATCAGCATCTTCATTCTTATCTGGAGACACATCTACGTCAATCACCTCTGCTTCCTTCAATGAATTCTCTTTTTTTTCAAGCTTTGAAACTTTTGGACTTTTGTAATTTGTTGGAGATGGCGAGGAGAGTTTACGTTTTTTTGCTGATACTGTATTAGGCACCAAGGGAGAACTCAGCATTTGAAATGGCAAACGTGCTGGAATTGTTGTATTATTAATTAATAATTATTCAATTAATATAATAGTATACGAATAAATTATAATTGATTTCGAAAAAAATTACCTTGCTTGAGTTTCTTTGGTTTGGGAATCGATCCAGTACAGTCTTCAGAAGTATCCATTTTGACGTCCATCACTTTCATCTCAGGTCCTAAAAAAACAAAGAAAAAAAACAATTCACTTCTTGCAGTTTTCATAAAAATTCCTAAAAATGGCAAACAATGAGTATTGGGCTAAAAACTCGAAAAAATGTCGTAATATACTCTAATCTATATATATAATATGAATAAGATGATTTTCACTTACAAATATAACGAAAAACAATGAACCATAAAGAATTTTTTTCACTGGAATATTTGGGAGGACCACATGAATTCCACAGGTCGTCACAACGATATCACCATAACCTCTCGCAGAAATAATGTAAATACAAGTACAAATGAATATTTTTAAAACGCACTGACACGATAAACGATTACTATCAAATTATCACAAAAATTTGATTAATATCATGTGGAATATTCACATTTTGTGTTTATTAGAATGTGCACAGAGTAAAACCGCTCGATTGACAGAATACGCGGGAAAATATTGGGTGGAAGGGTTAAACCACGAGAGAACAAAGCACCAAGAGAGAAAAACACAAATGTGGCGAGTTTATTGTATCGCCATTTTGAAAAGCCGCAGTGTGGCGCTGCGCAGCAAACAAAAATGGCTGACTAGGGAATTGGCGCCAAATATTAGCAATATTCAATTAGCCGGTAATGTATTAATTTTGAAAATTTTATAATTATCAATTGATTGTAATTCGTTTGCAAGTGAGTTAGTGAATTTTTTTATATTTTAAGAGTTTGCCGATTAATTGTCATATAATTAAATGTAATTTCTCATGGAGTTGACTGGAAATTTATTAATAAATGACCAAATATTGAATGAAAGAATAAAAGAATTGTGAGTGCTGCGAAGAATAATTAGTAATTTATTTTTTTTTCATTTATAAGAACCAAGAGGAGAGGTAGAGCAGAGTGGAGGAAATAAGAGTAAAGGAATAATATAATTCTCTGCATATTCAAAGTTATAAAAAATATAAAAATTGAGACTGAATTGCCATTAGATTCATAGTGAACGCATTGGTTGTGCACGAACACAATTTTCTCCAGCACAGGACACCATCTCCTTCAAACGTTTCCTAAACCTGTATCTTTTTCCCCTCTTCATGGTGTATCCTATATTAGTCATTTGATCAGGATCCACATTCAAATCGTATGCTTCGATATATTTCTAAAAAACAAGGATTCGGCAATGATATCATGTTTCAGATAAGAGTATAAAGTTAATAACAGTAGTTGAAGTGTTTTACATACATCTTCGTCTTCAAAAATGCAGAAAAGATTGTTTTGATCTTTCGAGTATCTTCTTACACATGCATAAGTATTATTGCTCACATCTTGGCATTTGCATGCGAGATCATTTCTGCAGTGCTATGAAAGATAATGTAATTGATATGAATAAAGTAAAAATATGACCTCGATAATCTATGTTATTAATAATTATTATATTTACCGATAAATTAACATCTCGATCACTTGGACAGCCAGTATTTGGTGTTACAATTTCATGTTCTCCACGATATTCAATGAGAAGTGTGCGATCGTCTGAAATATTTTTAGCAAGCATAGATGTACCATCTGAGACAGCTTCAGTTCCTCCCATCTCCAGAATCGTTGAGAATAAATCAACACTGCTGACAGGTGCATTAACCTGACTGCCTGGAATAATTCCTGGGCCTTTGATTAACAAGGGAACACGAATATCGGTCTCATAGGGCTGTCTTTTGTCAATTGGCATGCTAAACTGGCCTGAAATTCATTGAATTAACAATGCGCAATTTAACCAGATCAATAGCAATATCATTCTCATGAAAATACAATTAATCTTTACCTATATGGAATCCATTATCGGACGTGAATATTATGTACGTGTTGTTTAATAGATTATTGGTCTTCAGAGCTGTATTGACCTTCACCACCAAGTCGTCTACAGCTAGTAATGTCTCCCAACGTCTCCTATACATATCGTCTATTTTCGTTATCACACTGGGAGGAAGTGGAGATTGACCCATTCGCACCAGCCAGTGCTTATCCTAAACATTTAAAAATTGTAGAGTCACAGAGATAATTATATTCACATTATATGACTATTTACGTTTTGAGATATAGTATTGAAGTTTCTCGTTCTCTTGGCTTTCTGATTTCTGAATTTATCATTGTGCCTGGATGCTGGAGTGAATGGTTCATGGGGTGCTGGTGGAGCTAGAACCATCAGGAAAGGTGATCCATTGGGTTTTCGTGTGTTTATGAAAGTTACAGCCATGTCCCTCTGTTAAATTTAAATTAAATTCAAATCAAATGGTTCAAAAATGATTAGAAAAGTTAATTGTCCTTACAATGACATCAGTTAGGTAATTTCCGGGATCATGTCCATATTTTCTCTCAGTTCCATTGATAGATAAAGAATAATCAAAGTATTTGGAATTTCCTACGAGTCCATTCCACCAGTCCCATCCTGGAGGAACGTATCTGGGTCCTCCAGCTCCTCTACTTCCGTACTGTAATTAGAAAAATTAATTAATGCTCAGGATACAATGAGAATTGTAAAAAATTATCAATACTTGCTTCATTGAGATATTTTCCTGCATAAAACGTTTGATATCCCATTTTGTTTTTTAAAATAGTTGCAAAAGTATGACGTTCTAGTCCTGACTGCCATTGCGTGCTACTACAACCACCAGACATAGAATTATTCACTGTAAAATGATTGTGCTGGTATTTTCCAGTTAAAATAGATGCTCGATTTGGACAACAGATTGGAGAAGCTGCAAACTGTTCAAAAAAATCACAATAAACGAGATAATTATTGGGGGAAAGCTAGGATAGAGTATTTTCATGATGTAAAACATGAAAACTAATTTTTATCACTTTTACCCCTTTACTTACACAATTTGTGTAGGTTGCACCTTGAGCTCCAATTAGGCTTCTAGTATTCTGCAATGGTTGCTGCAAAAAAGAATCCAATATTAAATTAATTAAACATGAATTCAACAATATACTCACCATTCCATCGAGCACGAGGTCCAAATCATCAAGCAGAATCATTACAATATTTTTAGAATAAACTGGAATCCATAAAAATAAAAGACCAAAGATTATTTTTGGCTCCATTATCATAGAGTTCAATTTGATGATAACTGTAACAGAAATAGAAACAGACTGTCGCAGATTTTCAATACGAGCTTCTTTATATTTCAAGCAGAGATTGATGGCGTAGCAATTTTTGGTTTATCAATACGAGAGATGTTGATGAATATGGGGATCCCAGAATTACTTGAAAAGTAGAATTTTACGACTACTTGCTGACTGTTGATAATTAATGTTCCAAAATTATATTTTATTTTCAAAAAAAAACTACCTCCATGTACTTGAATCCCTCGAAATTTTATCGAATTATTAAAAATCACAAGTTTTCATCCCATTTAAACAATTATTTTTTAATTAATTAATTAATTCCAAGATTCTCTGTATCGACTGTGGTAATAAAATATCTAGAATGTATTCGTCATAACTCTCTCGTGACAGCAAAAAAAGGAAAAGCCGCTCTCATAGCCAACACTGCATTTACCAGTCGCTCACATGTGTCGGTTGTGCTGTTAGCATATTTTTTATATATTTATTCAAAGTATTTATTGTAGAGCCATTTGAAATGTTTGTATCAACGAATCAAAGTAATCCAAATGCTCTGAAATTGATTATTGGTGCAAAGATTGGTGAAAATAATGTCAATGTTGGAATTGTTGGAGCCAGTGGTGAGTGGGTTAACCTCTGTTCTTTGTTTCATCATTCAATCAATGGTTAAAAATTTATTCCTCTTTTATTTAAATGCAATTAAAATATTTCAGAGGGTGTCCTAGGACGTTTGCCTACATTGCAGTTGGCTAATGGAACAAAATTGATCAGTTCAAATGCTGCACTTCAATATTTAGTATCAGATAAAGAGGAACTTGATCTTCCTATTAATACGTGGCTCGAGTGGGATTCTACACAGCTGCAGGTATAAATTATTATTCATTAAATTAAATGTAGGGGAACGTGGGGCAAAATGGACATTGTAATGAAACAGTGAGAGATAGATTTTTTTTAATGATTCCATTGGAAAGCTGAGGAAATTTTAGTCGAGGAACATGTGCCAGAATTAATTTTTTTCAATTTTTTGAGAATTCTATTTTTTGTGTCATTTTTGAGGGGTGAAAGCCTTTTGATTTTTGAGTGAATTCAATTTTTTTGAAATATCTCGGGTTCTATTGGTCGTAGCGACCTGGGACCGATTTTAAATAAAAGATGAGATCATTTCCCATCGATTTATGGGGTTTTTAATAAAAAAATATCGATTTTTCAGGTGGTTATGGGAACTTTTGTGAAAAATTATGATCATCGGTTTTTGTCCTATAGCTATGTGAAAAATCGATATTTTTGAATTAGAAACCCCATAAATCGATGGGAAATGATCTCACCTTTCATTTAAAATCGGTTCCAGGTCGCTACGACCAATAGAACCAGAGATATTTCCAAAAAACTGAATTTGCTCAAAAATGCAAAAAAAAATCAAATTCCCAAAAAATTGAATGAAATTAATTCTGGCACATGTTTCTCAAATTAAATTTCCTCAGCTTTCCGATGGAATCATTAAAAGAAATCCATCTCCCATATTTTCATGGATCTAAAGATTTTTTCATAATGTATGCATAAAAACTCAAATGTGTCCATTTTACTCCTTATGCGCGTATTGCCCCACCTTTCCCTAACCAAAAAAGAAATTAATTTATTCTGAAATCTTTATCTCCACTGATTGCAGCCAGCAATTGTGTCTTATGGAAGTTCAGGGTCTCTCGACACTTCTCACAAGCCAAGGGTATGGTCCTTATTGAATAAACTGAATGGAGAGTTGAAGGACAAAAAGTACTTAATTAATAGTAATGAAGAGTTGACATCAGCCGATATTGCAGTTTGGTCAACTCTTTGGTCTACAATTTTTGCCACTGATATTAGCAAGGAGATTATCAAGGAGTTTCCTCATGTTGACAGGTGGATTAAGGATATTGAGAAATTATCAAAAATTCAGGTTTGTATATTTCATACTTTAATCTTTGAAAATCCATAATTTACATTAATTCTTTTTGTTCATTTCTTTAGGAGGCCTTGAAAGAGTTTCAATTAGAACGAGGCCACAAGGCTATTGCTAGCATCCAGGCAGTTTCCTGGTTCCCCATGAATTCATATACTGGTGGAAGATCGTGTAGACTTGCTTCACAGGATGGAGCTCAAAATAGCCCCACCAAGGAGGCCAAAGAGCCTGAAGTTTTGACTAAACAAGAGATAGAAGCCTCGAAAAAGAACTGGGCAAGACCGTCTCATCCTTCAATCGAGAAACTGAGTTATCCTGTATTACCCAATAAAGGCGAACGTAACATTCTCATTACATCAGCCCTTCCATATGTGAATAATGTTCCACATCTGGGTAATATTATCGGTTGTGTGCTATCTGCCGATGTATTTGCTCGATATTGCCGACAACGTAGCTACAATACTCTCTACATAAGTGGAACCGATGAATATGGCACTGCCACAGAGGCCAAAGCCCTCGAGGAGAAGATGACACCTCAAGAAATCTGCGACAAGTTCTTTGGCATTCACAATGATATCTATCGATGGTTCAACATTGGTTTTGATTATTTCGGTCGTACTACAACACCAGAACAAACGGAAATTGTACAAGAAATGTTTCTTCGGATACAATCCCAAGGATACATTATAACTGAATCTGTAGATCAGCTTCTTTGTGAGTCTTGTGATCGATTTTTGGCCGATCGTTTTGTCGAGGGAACTTGTCCAGGCTGCAAGTACGAGGATGCAAGGGGAGATCAGTGTGATGGCTGTGGACATTTGGTAAATGCAACAGAGTTGATTAAACCAAGGTGTAAAGTATGCTCCAAGACACCAGTGATAAAGGCATCAACTCAGTTCTTCTTGGACCTTCCGAAAATTCAGCCAAAGCTTAAAGAATGGGCTTCGAGTGTCGAAAAAGGATGGTCGAATGTTGCAAGAGTTGTGACACGACCCTGGCTGAGAGATGGTTTGAAACCTCGATGTATCACTCGAGATTTGAAGTGGGGAATTCCAGTACCTCTGGATGGTTTTCGAGATAAAGTCTTTTATGTATGGTTTGATGCTCCTCTGGGCTATGTCAGCATCACCAAACGATACACAAAGCACTATGAAAAATGGTGGAGGCCAGAAAAAAATACGGATATCAATTTATATCAGTTTATGGCAAAGGATAATGTTCCATTCCATGCAATTATGTTTCCAGCAACTCTTCTGGCAGCTGATCAAGGCCACATTCTAGTCAAGCACATTATGGCCACCGAGTATCTCAACTACGAGGATACAAAATTCTCAAAATCCAGGGGCATTGGAGTCTTTGGAACTGATGCAAGAGAAACTGGAATTCCAGCTGATGTTTGGAGATTTTATTTGGCTTATATTAGGCCTGAATCACAGGACTCGAACTTTAATTGGGAGGATTTAGCAACGAAAAATAATTCAGAGCTTCTCAATAACTTTGGGAATTTTGTTAATAGAGCATTGACATTTGCTGTTAAGAATTTTAATGGAGCAGTGCCAGAAATGTGTCCCAGAGAGGAAGATTTGAGTGTGCTTGCTCTAGTTCAGAGAGAATTGACCCAGTATATTGCTGTAATGGAGCAGGCCAAGTTCAGAGATGGTGTGAGACATCTTTTGGCTATTTCTAAGCATGGAAATCAGTATATGCAGTCGCAGCAGCCCTGGGTGCTAATCAAGGGCAGTGAAGAGGACAAGAAGAATGGTGGAACTGTTATTGGAATTTGCTGCAATCTCAGTTGTTTATTATCAGCACTTCTTGGGCCATTCATGCCAGAAACTTCCAGGCAGCTTAGAAAACAATTGGGTCTGGATCCCAGTACATATGGATATATTCCTGAAACCGTTTCAATTCTTCTTCCACCTGGGCATAAACTTGGCGATGCTTCACCTCTTTTCACGAAAATTGAAGACTCACAAGTGGAAGAATTGAGAACCAAGTATGCTGGAAAACAGGAAAATGGTACAACTCCTGCATTAACTTCAAAAGTACCAACGAATCTCGATATTTCTGCTCTCGAGGCAGAAATTGCCAAGCAAGGACAACTCGTGAGAGAATTAAAGGCTAAAAAAGCTGATAAAAGCACGTGGCAGCCACAGGTGCAAATTTTACTCCAGCTAAAAAAACAATTGGCAGATCTGACCGAGTCTTCAAACAAAACTCTAAATACATCTACAATTTCAATGAATAAAGAAGCAAATTTACCAGTACAAAATGGTAGTTCTTCTGGTGATATTGCTGCACTGGAGGCAGCAATTACAAAACAGGGACTTTTGGTAAGAGAACTCAAATCTAAGGAGGCAAAAAGTGTTTGGCAGCCAGAAGTTGATATTCTGCTGAAATTGAAAAAGGAATTGACTGATCTTGGTCATGCGATAACACCGAATCCGGGTGACAAGAAGTCAAAAAAAAAGAAGTAGATTAAACACTTATTTATCAAGAATTCTTTTTTTTTCAAAGAAAAACATAAAAGCATGTAAAATCATCATTCACAAGCGTTGGAATGTGACCCTGTGTGATGAGTTATTGAAGGGGGATTCTAATGAAGACCTTGGAGAACTATTTGCATACATTTTAGATTGATAAAAATCGGGGAAAAGGTGAAAACAAAATAATATTATCTCTATTTCTTTTCAATCAATTTTCACCTCAGTATTACAATTATACTGTAAGTTTATGCACTGAAATTCATGGAATAAAGTTATCTGCTTGATATTTATACAGGAAAAATTCATGATTTTTTATAAAAATGGAAAAATGGTTTAGAGCTGTTCTTTTTCATTTACTTTACATCAAAAAATTCGAATATAATTGAAAAAGTTTTGGATTCCCCTTGGATCAGTGGATGATGCATTGACAGTAAAACTGGTGAATTGATGCATAAATAAAAAAATTAATTTGTAAATGACTAGCATGAAATATTTGTTTCTTTCTACACGCGATTTACCGAGCAAAAGTAGCTGGTTAATTTGTATTCTCTTTGCAAATCCTCGAGTTTCTTCCTCATTCAATTGCAAATGGAGGAGCTGAATGAGTTGATAGATAGAATTTTCCTCGTAATCTGAAAAATTAATTTGAATTAATTCTCATTTAATTAAAAAAAATACTAAAGAATTGAGACTAAAAGATTAATTGTCCTTACGATGTCGCTGCATATTCTCCCATTAGAACAATTGGATTATTTTCACACTTCCCCTCTCTGTACTTTTCCCAACCCTCACATTCTCGTGCTCTGAAGCCATATGTACTACCAATACTCTCAGTCATGAATTGATGAGCCCGAGAATGGCTACAGTATGCTGAGAACAGAAAAATAATTAGAAACTAAATTAATCGCTCCTCTGATACTAGCAGAGATACTGGTAATTAATCTTACTCGTTGTCGGTTGAAATGAGCAGCCTGGTTGTGGGAATTTCCCATTATTTGGATAAAAATCAGCGTGTCCCAGAGGCGCAGAAAACCCAAATGCCGAAGCACTAGTATGAATGACGTCAACAAATTGAGCATCAGTTGGATCCAGTCTTGAATCTGGATCTGCCAAGCCTGCAATTGTTTCAAAAAGTGGACTTGCAGGATCCAGACCTTGAAATAAATTAATTATTATAAATTATGAATTTATTTTTTATGGATTGTGTATACACAAACCTGTAATTCTTCCAATTCGTCCCTCTAAATAATCTCCAGCAAAGCCAGCAACGTGCGATCCCAAACTGTGACCACATACATGTACATCTTTGTACTCTAGATTTGATTCACGATTAAGAAACATGATAAAATCACTCAGATATTGTCCAACTTTTCTCGTATTATTTGCTGCTACTGGATAAACATCAGCTGCTAAAGCACCCCATCCAACGACAATTACATTGACATTTTCATGCTTCAAGTAGGCTTTGAAACAAATCGGAAAATAATAATTACTCAATAATTGATTGAATAAAATTGCAACTATTTAATACGTTCATTTCTCTGTATTATGATTAATGAATCCGTTATCATGAACTTTGAACTTGACGATGATTCCGTGTTTACTGGTAATATTAATTTTTTTTTCAAGGCAAACAAAATGTCGCTATATATATTATTTTTTGAGGAAATAAATGAGTAAAATGACGAATTACCATCTAGTAAGTCTCTGATCCAGGCTTCATTTCCAGTATCACTGAATCCATGTACAATAAATTTTGTAGGACGACTTTCATTGAAATGCGATGCATAAAGGACCTCAGTATTATTCAAAAATAATTCTTCCTCCCCAAATGAATTTTCCCTGAAATAATTTCATAATTTTTACATTAAATGGTTTTTTGTTTTGTAATGAATACTAGTCTCTTCTTTATAAAATGAAGAATTTATTTCCTGAACTCTATTGGCGCCTCCAATTTTTTTCTCCTCTTATTTTTCTCTTTTTCCACCCTTATCACTGAATGAGTAAAGAGGCACGACCATTAACTGAGTGTAAGCGCTTAAAATAGACATTAACTTGAAATGATTATATTGCTTATGCTTAAAATAATCTATCCACTTCAAATAAACAAAATGCTTCATCTCCTTCTTCTTTCTTCATTAAATAACGATAAATTACGCGATGACGAGCTCATTCTATCTCAAATATCAAATCAGTAGTGAAGAGGTAAAACAGGATAAATCGACTTATCTTTGTGATCATTTTGAAGGAAATATCTCGGAAACTAACGGAGATAAGGCGATATTACCCATCTTTTTTAGTAGAGAATTCAAAAAAACTAAATGAAAAATGAAGAGACTTATCTTGTTTTACCTCTTCGTTACTGAAATCATTTTTGTCGAATTATCAAAATTACCTTGTATACAAATTAAATGTTGCCGGTTCACGTACAAGTTTAGTTCCACTTTTAATTGGTGTCTCCACATCATTAAGCAATGCATTTTGTGGTGCAGATTGTGCTAAAGAAAAAAATATCACTGATTACAAGCGAAAATTCTATTGTGTAAGAGTATGATTATGTGAAATTTATCTATTGCATTACCAAAAATCGGTACTAATCCGAGTAAAATGAAAAAATTAAAAAATGACATGTTTCTGACGTTCATCACTGCTACTGAATTACTACTGCCATTCATTCTCAGTGAAATAATGTCTCTATCCTCTTCTTTCTTCTCTCTCTCTTTCTCTCATTTTTGATACACTTGATGATAACACAGAGGTCTCCATAAATAACTAATTAATTCGCGATAGCTACCAAGCAAGTTCGAATGATTTCTAAGCTAATGCCTGCGATTGCTCACGTACTCTTTCCGTTTTTTTGCATTGTTCCTCTTTTTTTCTGTCTCGACAAATTTATTTAGTGAATGATTACTATTTCATGGAAATCGGCTTCTCAAAAGTACGTTTTTTGATAAAATTCGGAGCAGACTGCGACTCTAATATCGATAAAGATATGACCTGGGAGTAATTGATAGTGTCGTCAATCGGTGAGAGATCAAAAGGCTTTAATATCAGAAAGTGCGAGAGAGTTAGAAGAAGAAAAAAATGAAAACTCGTGGCTCAATGATAACTTGTCTCGTATAGTAAAAAGATACCATGCTTTTTGTGAGTGCTGGCACGTGTTTATGACGCTCGCGGAAATATTTTCATCATTCTCTTCTTTACGAACGTCATAGCTGATAATAGAAATGATCTAATTTCGATAAGAATTAAGGAAAAAACAGGGAAACTGAGAATTATCTCTCGTTTCATAGAATTCTATTGAGAGGAAGAAGAATCTCTTCAAATTAACCCGGAGAGATATTCAAAAAATCAAAATTACATCGTTAACCAATCACGTTAGAGCATCAGTCATAATTCCCCTTTCCCACCGCTAATGGCGCTAGTATTCAAATCTCATCAGCTGAGAATATCCAAGCCTCACTCGTTGTGTTCCTCAGTCCCAAAATAACGCTGCAAAAAGAGCAATATTCCATGTTTACTTATTCGCTAATTAAAAAATAATTAGCAGTTAATATTTACAATTTAAAATTGCATTAACCAATGGAGAAACACGTAAATTCCCAACAAACAAAAGTTCTCTTCGTTGATCTTGAAGAGGAAGATGACGATGAAGTCATCGAATTGTTGCCACCTAATTCACATTCAGAACAAACTCCAAAGATCGACGAAGTTGAGGAAACTGACGAAGCAATTGAAAACCTCCATCAAAATGAGACAGATAGAAAGAAGATAATTCAGCAATGTCTAGCACTTCTAATCCATGCACAAAGATGCGATATAGTACAAGAAGAAACGAGCGAAGTTCAGATAGAATGTGTACAGCCGCGGTGCAGTACAGCAAAGGAGCTATTGAAGCATCAGGAAACATGCAAAGATGGTCAAAACTGCACAGTACAAAACTGCAGTACATCCAAGATGATTATGGCTCACTGGACCAATTGCAAGAGAGAAGATTGTCAACTTTGTTCACCATTGAGGCATATATTCATGGGTCAACAATCAATAGAGCCTGAAGAACCACCGATCGATACAAATGAAGAGTTATCAGAACCAGAATCAGAAGCAGATGATGATGCAAACATTGAATCTTCATCGTCATTCCCTTCATTTTCAAAAGCAGAGATAAATGATGACGTCATCCCAGAAAATAATAACTTAGTCCTTAATATCTTTGCCTCGAGTCGGACTAAAGTACCAAATCCACCAGATTCTGAGTCAAAACCATTAAATTCTTCACTTCCAATGACTCCTTCACTTCCAATGACTTCTTCACTCCCAATGATTCATTCACTTCCAATGATTCAACCAGAAACAACTCCTACAAACCCAGTTATCAATACTGAAAATAGACCCAGAAGCAATTTTGATTATAATTCAAGAACTATGGCTCTTCCACGTTGGAAGACTCATCCAAATCGATTTCCTTGCTGTGGTTCGAGATGCCATGCTCAAAGATCTTCATACAGGAGACCATTTAATCCAAGACCAAATTCGAATCGTTCATTCAATAATCGTCAATTCAATTCAACCAGAAGACATTTTCAACAGTACAGGAATGTTTCTCGAGGCCAGAGACGAGATCCAAGATCAAATGGACAATTCAGACAAAATGATGGCAATAAAGGGATTCAGCATCAAGTAATGATGCTGGTACACGCTTGCAAGTGCCAGAAACGAGAAGAACGTAATATTGGTCCACCTTGTACAAGTCAAGCTTGTAAACTTACGAAAATTCTTTTGGATCATGTTAAAGTATGCAGAAATACTGCTAGATGTTCATTTCAACGTTGTATCTCGTCGAAACGTTTGCTGCTTCATTTGAATCAATGTATAAGAGAGGATTGTTCGCTCTGTTCACCACTGAGAAGGAAATTTGATAGATTTTCTAAAGGTCGAGCAAATTCTTCTAATGTTGGAAATGGGAGCTTTAGTGGCAGTCGAAGCTTTGGAGAACAAGGAAACTTGGGAAGTCAAATACAAGCACAAAGATTAAATCATCAGCAATTTTGAACGACAAGACATTTAAGGTATTTGAATGTCAGATTAATCTTTATTAACTCTATGGAAATGACCGGCAACGAATAAGGACTCGAAATACCTGTAATAATCATTTAATTCCTTTCTTTTTCCTTTATATCTCTTAAAAAATTAAATTTTCATTTTTCTTTATAGGCGAAGGTGGGGCAAAATGGACACATCTCAATTTTTAGACAAATATTTTGAAAAACTCTTGAAATCAATAGAAATATTGGCGGTAGATTGTTTTTGATGATTTCATTGGGAAGCTGAGGGAATTTTAGGCGGGAATTAAGTGCCGGAATTAATTTTTTTTAATTTTTTGCGATTTTGACTTATTTGAGCATTTTAGAGGGGTAAAACCCTATCTTTTTTTGAATATTTCCAGTTTTTTGAGAATATCTCCGGTTCTATTTGTCGTAGCGTGAAAATTCCGGTGGGAGGTGAAAGGTGAGATCATTTGCCATCGATTCATAGGGTTTTCAATTTAAAAATATCGATTTTCAAGGTATTTATAGGCATTTTTGTGAAACAGTTTTGTAAAACAGTTTTTGGCCTATAACTGTCCCAAAAATTGATATTTTTGAATTCAAAACCCCGTAAATCGATGGGAAATGAGCTCACCTTTCATTTAAGACCAACCCCGAATTGCTACGACCAATAGAACCAGAGATATTTGCAAAAAACTGAAAATTTTCAAAGAAGGAAAGGCTTTACCCCTCAAAAATGCCGGAAAATATCAAATTTTCAAAAAAATCGAAAAAAATACATCTGACACTCGTTTTCCGGCTAAAATTTCCTCAGCTTTTCAATAGAATCATCAAAAAAAATCCATCTCCAACCGTTTCATTACAGTGTTCATTTTGCCCCACTCTTCCTTATCTCAAAAAAAATTAAATTTTCATTCCCTAAAAATAAATTTATAAATGTTATATTTCATTCATAACACAAGTATTATAAAAACTTGCAATCCACATGTGATTACATAATTATTACGTTTAATTTTATATTTTTATAATGTGAAATTTGTTACTTAAACAAATGACTTATTTCTTTAAATAATAAAATGTATCATTCTCGCTGATGAAATTGTCGCTTTTTTCATTAAAAATTCATAAAATTTAGTCTTATCTTGATTTTTTTCGAGAATAAAAAAAAAACATGTGTGACTGTCTGCAAACAATTTTAGATAATTTAGCACTTGAAGATGAGTATGATCGTGAACAAAAAATGACTTATACATTGATACATTGCACTCCAGATGATTGGAAAGATATTAAAATTCCAAATACCTATAGTAGTGATAAAGTAACGAGTAATTCGATAACAACTCCAGGTGTCTCGAATGATTCAATGCAAATAGTAATTAAAATTCATTATTCAGCAATTAAAATGTACTCATCATTTTAATTTTTTGATTTTAGTTTAATGTCATAAATAATTGGAATCTTCAATGTTTTTGCAATAATATATTCAATCAAACTGAATGTAAAGACACTGATAGTTCTGAAAAATCAGAAGAAAAATTTAATATTGTTGCAACAAGAGTTGATGAAGAGGCAGATGAACTTGTAAAAGAAATTGAAGAGATTGAAGATCATAATGATAATGTCGAATGTACTCTTGCTATAATAAAACCAGAGGCAATGAAATCCAAGAGTTTGATAGAAAAAAGAATTACTGATGAGGGCTTTGAAATTTGTCAGAAGAGAATTGTACAATTAACTCCGGAACAGGCGTCTGAATTGTATTTCAATGAATATGGAAAATTGAATTTTCCATTATTGGCTGTTTATATGTCTTCTGGACCAATTTGTGCTCTTGTTCTCGCAAAACCTCGGGCTGTAAAGGATTGGAGAAGGCTCCTGGGTCCAAAGGATGTAAATACTAGAATATAAAATCTTTACTCATCTATTTTCAAGTTATTCCTCTAAAACTATTGATAATAACAATTGTTTTATCCTCATTATGGAAAGGTGAAGGAAGCTAAACTCTGTTTTCCTAATAGTATAAGAGCAATTTATGGAGAGGGTGAGGGATTTCAGAATGCTGTTCATGGTAGTCTATCTCAAGAGGAAGCAATTCGTGAAATACATTTTTTCTTTCCCAATTGTAATTGAAGTAATTAGGCATAGATTTTTCTGGATCTGATGATTTCATCTCTTTATTCAGTTATTGTCGAGCCTTTTCTTCAGGATAATTGTCTGGAGGAATATTTATGGGAAACAGTTATGCCTGTTTTGATTGAAGGTCTTGCTCATGTATGTCTTTGTTCCTTATCAATTTTGAAATTTTTATTGATATCTCGAAACTTATTGGGGAAGGTTCCAATAAAACGGTGTGAAATGGAATATTTTCAAAGATTTCATTTAAAAGCTGAGGGAATTTCTGACTCGTTTTTTTGAAAATTCGACTTTTTTGGGCATGAATTGGGGGTTCAACTCTTCCTATTGTCGATTTTTTTCTTTTTTTTAAGCATAGCTCCGGTTCTATTTGACATAGCGACTTGGGGCTGGTCTTGAATGAAAGATGAGATCATTCGCCATTGATTTATGGGGTTTTAACAGAAAAACCATCAATTTTTGAAATACTTGTGGGCCATTTTTCATGAAAATCAGTTTTTGCCCCACAAGTCTATGGAAAATTGGTAATTTTTTTTTTCAATTACCCAAATCCATGGCAAATGATCTCACCTTTCACATAAAAGCAACCCCAAATTGCTACGATCAATAAAATCAGAGATATCCTCAAAAAAGTAAAAGTTTTCAATTTCCTAAAGAGTTGGAGCTCTGATTTTTCAGCTAAAAAATACATTTTTTCCTAAAAATTCTCAAAAATGAACTTGGGCACATGTTTTCTAGAGGAAATTTACTCAGCTTTTCAATGACATCATCAAAAAAATTCCATCTCAAATATTTCCATTGATTTCGAGCGATTTTTATAATGTAATAGGGCATAAAAACTAAAATGTCTTCGTTTCAACCCTTATATCTCTTTTACTCCACTTCTCCTATATTTATTGCAGTTGTGCAAAGAGAAACCCAGAGATCCTGTTATCTGGTTGGCCGACTGGATAATGGAAAATGATCCAACAAAACCGAAAATACTGAAAAAACCCAAAAAACACTGAATATTATCATTTTTTTATCAATTTGAAAAATCCCACGTGACCAGAGCGACATCAGTGCGCAGGATTTTAGACTAAAAAGAGCAAAGAGAAATTCCATCAGTAAATAGTGAACGAGAATGAATATTTCAACTGCGTTGAATCATAAAAAAATTGGAAAATCATTAACAGAAGATCCTTAGACTTAATCTTTTGAATTTTAATTGTCAATACCGCAATCGTGAAGCATCAAAACTCTAGTTTTCTTGGTCAATTGAGAGTATCGAGTGACGAGAAGAGGTTATCCCACTGACATTTCATAAAAACAATATCAATCTTGGACAATGTCTCCGGAGCCAACACAAGAGCCAATTGAGCAGAATCTGCAGGCTCCAAATTTGAATGTCGAGGCAGGAGAGAATGTAGACTCTGATAGTGACGATGATGATCTTGGTGCTGCTGGTTACATGCCACTTTCTCAAATACCAACTGATGGAGATACTCTTTTAGATGACGATGAGGTCAGTAGATTTTAGCACAAGTTTAGTGCAAAGAGTCATAAAATAGGGGAGAGTGGGGCAAAATGGACACTGTAATGAAACGGTTAGAGATGGATTTTTTTTGATAATTCTATTGAAAAGCTGAGGTAATTTTAGCCGGAAAACGAGTGTCAGATGTATTTTTTTCGATTTTTTTGAAAATTCTATATTTTTCGGTATTTTTGAGGGGTAAAAACCTTTCCTTTTTTGAAATTTTTCAGTTTTTTGCAAATATCTCTGGTTCTATTGGTCGTAGCAATTCGGGGTTGGTCTCAAATGAAAGGTGAGCTAATTTCCCATCGATTTATGGGGTTTTGAATTCAAAAATATCAATTTTTGGGATAGTTATAGGCCAAAAACTGTTTTACAAAACTGTTTCACAAAAATGCCCATAAATGCCTTAAAAATCGATATTTTTGAATATAAAACCCTATGAATCGATGGCAAATGATCTCACCTTTCACCTCCAGTCGGAATTTTTACGCTACGACAAACAGTACCAAAGATATCCTCGAAAAACTGAAATTTTTCAAAAAAAGGAAGGCTTTTACCCCTCTAAAATGCTCAAAAAAGTCAAAATTGCCGAAAATTCAAAAAAATTAGTTCCGGCACTTGTTTCCCGCCTAAAATTCCCTCAACTTTCCAATAAAATCATCAAAAACAATCTACCGGCAATATTTCTATGAATTTCAAGAGTTTTCCATAATATTTGTCTGGAAATTTAGATGTGTCCATTTTATCCTTGATGTCCATTTTGCCCCACCTTCCCCTACTAGAGAGAATCGAATCTATCATTCCTTAATTTGTTCAATGTCATATTAAAAAATTTAGGATGACGAATGGATATCTGCAGCTACAAATCATCCATCCTATTCCCTACCAGAAGAGGAAGAATATGAGCCAGAGAACCCAGAGGCTCTTCAAGTATGGTCATCAACATCAACACCACCCACAAACATTGATCTCGATGCTGATAAAATAAGCCAAGTTAAATCCATGATGGCAACATTTACATTACCAAAAACAGCAATACCAGAGTGGGCTAATACAGTATCAGAGGAATTGTGGAAGGACAAGCTAATTGATCGTATTAAAGAGATGCAAAATCGAGAATAATCAATTTAAATATAATCAAAAATTAATCTGTAAGTCTCTCCCTCCTTACTTTATAAAATTTCAAATAAATAATGTAAAAGCTGTAATTTTTGTTTGTATAAAGATTCTTTATTTTTCATGAATACAATGATATTCTCAGTGATATTAATCTTTTAATTTGTTAATGGTTAATAAAAAAAATCGTTTTTTCCTTTCATTTGGATTAATAAGTTAATGTGATTTAAGGCAGTACTAAAGATTATATTCTTCTTTGATGGCAGCTGCTTTCTGGGGATTTAATTTTGCTCGCAATTGTGCTATACTGTCATCTATCCGAACTAGTTTACGGTATCTCTGTAAATAATTTTTAAAAAATTAGGATAATGTGGGATATAATAATCATTTGCGTTCATTTAAAAGTTCATTTACCTGCGAGAAATTTCCTGGCGTGGAAAACCATATATATATCATGTAAACAGGAATACACATCATTGAAGAAAGACCAGCTGCCCAGCCTAGTAAATGACTCCACCAAGGATACTCATAAGCCAAATATTTAACTGGCGAGAATTTTATTATATTGAAAATAAAGACTCCCTGTATAGAAACAAAAAAATTCCCATCAATTCCACTCGTTAATTAGCCGAATTAATTTTAAACTTACGATACATATAGTTGGAGTAGTAACTGTCCAGCAAATTTTCCACCAGAAACATGGATAATATCCAATCATATCTTTAATACCATCGTAGAATCTATTAACTCCAAAAGCCCATGAAACAGCAATGCACTCGAAGAACATTAAAAATAGCAGGCAAAAACCACTCACTGCATAGGAATCTAATAATTGAAACACAAACATTCCTCCCTGAAAATTAATAACCACTGTTAAACATTATTCTTTTTAAAAAAAGAGGAATTTTGATTTATCAATTAAACAAACTTCGGTAACACATGACAAGCCGATGAGGTATGACAGGAAGCAGACTATAGCGATAAATATTTCCTTCCGTTTTCTGAGGAGACGAGGCCATTCGTCAACTGCTGCTGTAATAAACCCTTCCACAGTACAAAACTAAAATTAAAAAAAAAAAGAAAATTATCCTAATGAAAAAAAAGGATGATTCTGACATTTTTGCATTTTTCAATCAACCTGACTATCCAGTCCAATGAGAATCAACATGAGGAAGAATAAACAACTCCAGACTGGAGCTCCTGGAAGCTGGAGAACTGCTGAAGGATAAACCAAAAATGCTAATCCAGGACCTTTAAAAAAAATCATTATACACCTATAGAATAAAGGAAAAGCGAAAATAACGAGATTAAAATTCAGTAGTGAAGAGGTAAAACAAGATAAGTCTTTTTTTTTCTCATCAAGTTTTTTCAAAATACCTCAGAAAATAAACGAGAAAGAGCAATTTTGCCCTAATACTCTTTTGTAACTCTTGAAATTCTCTACAAAAATAGATGAGTAATATCATCTTATCTCGCTTAGTTTCCGAGATATTTCCTTCGAAATGACCTTCAAAGATAAGTCGACTTATCCTGTTTTTACCTCTTTACTACAGAATTTAGATGAGAATAAATACCGGAAGCAGCAACTTCAGCAACTGGTTTTTGTTGCTCATGTGCCATAAATCCAACAACAGAGAATATAACAACTCCACTCAGTATACTCGTACCAGAATTTACGCAACAGACAATAAGAGCATCCCTAAAAGTAGACAGTATCCTATAATTCAGTTACTCGTTCAATTATAAGTAAACTCACTTGTATACATTGTTCTTGAACTTGTTGTAACTACCGAGAGCAACAAGAGCACCTAAACCAAGTGCATAGGAAAAGAATATCTGGGTCACAGCGTCAATCCAAACTTCTGGTTCACCCAATTTCGAGAGATTTGGTGTTGCGTAATATTTGAGACCTTCTATTGCACCTGGTAGTGTCAGGCCTCTGATGAGGAGACAAAAGAGAAGAGCATAGGGGAATAATGCTGTAAAGTAGACAACTTTTCCCGTCCATTTGACTCCTTTCCAGATGCAAAAGTAACACATTACCCAGACAATTGCCAAAGTTCCAGCCAATTCCCATCTTATACCACCGATATCTTCTATTCCACTTGAAATTTGTAATGTTCTTCGCCTGGTAATAATTCAATGATTAATAACGTAGTAATTAAAGGCAGAGATCGGCAAAAAAAAATTCGCATTTTTAATTTTTTAATTTTAATTATTTCTGTGATTTCCATCGAAAGAATTTTAATTACTTTCTTAATGAAAAATTTGGATTTTTAAATTTTTCATTAGTTTGAAAATTAATTTTTTTTTTTTTAACAATTTTTATTACTATAATTTAGAATTCAATTTAACTAATAAAAATGTTAATAAGTTTAATAAAGAAATAATTATGAAATTCCATCAGTCAAATTTTGAATTACAATAGTAATCAAAATTGTTAAAAAAAAAAATTAATTTTCATACTAATGAAAAATTTGAAAATCCAAATTTTTCATCAAGAAAGTAATTAAAATTTTTTCGATGGAAATTACAGAAACCAAAAAATTAAAAAATTAAAAATGCAAATTTTTTTTTGCCGATCTCTGATTAAGAGCAGAATATCAATTGTTTTCTTCACTTACTCCCAATATTCTTTAACTGGATCTGTTAAAACAATTGTACTATAATTTCCTATCGATGTACTACACACTGTTGCATTTCGTACTGCATCAGACCAACAAGTAGCTTTCAAACGTTCTTCCGGTGTTATACAAAACTCTGTATTCCAATAATTATCACAACTTCTCCAGGGCACATCTGAAATTCACAAATTACTCTTCATCATTTGAAATAAAAGTCCAAGATATCCATTTCACTGCTATCTTCAAACTTCAAGGACACAAAAAAAAGGTTTTTATAATTTCGAATTTATTTCTATCACGATTTTCCTGCTTCGACGAATTTCAATGCTTTACAATTGTTTTTTTCCTTTTTAGTGTCCCTGACATTTGTTTGATAGCCTAATGGACTTTGAGATTATATTTTACTCTACCTGATTTTAACGAAACTAAAAAGTAAAACAGAGCCCAAGCCAGAATTATAATGTAATAAATATTTGTCCAGCAGGAGAGAACGCACGTTGCATATCCAATTCCTTTAAACAAGAAAATTAAAAAAATAAAGGCAAATGAAAAATCATCATCATTGAAGAAGTAAAAAACATTTCTTTTCTCCACCTTTAAAAATTGGCGCTATTTGAAAAACTCCAAGACCTCCGATGGTCATCATTTGGCCCAAGGACAATTCCATGAGAAACATTGGTATTCCAGCAAGTGCAAGTGCAATAAAATAAGGCACCATAAATGCACCACCACCATTTTTATAACATAAATAAGGAAATCTCCACAAATTACCAAGTCCAATAGCTAAACCAACAACTGATAGTATGAATTCAACTTTACTTCCCCAACTTCCACGTTCTGGGATATCATCGTCTTTCGATGTTTCAATTTGCAGACACTCGATTGCTTGAGAATTAAGATCAATTTGCTCTTTACTGCCATTTGTTACTGCACTTGTTCTAGGTGGTGGTTCAGAGAACAGTGCTTTTAATTCTTGTACAGGATTTGATGGTTTCTCTGGCAATGGAGACGTTGATCTGTCCACACGAACAGATCGTCCCCCTGTATTGTCGTATGTTGGCATCGCAAGTGTCCTGATAATGCCCAATTGAGCTAAATTTATCACTCACCTCATGATGGATGTAGAATTGAGACCGGAACCTATTAGCAATTTAAGATGTCACTTTTTTTCCTATTTTTTACTAAGATAACGATACGATTTGCTCTAATCAGAATAATCTAAATAAATTTTCAATGAATAAACCAATAATTGGCTGAATTAGGGAATTGAGATGATACTGCTTGGGGAATTGGGTGAATGTTTCTTTGATTGTCATTAATATTCTTGGATTATGTCTTTCTATTACTGTCAGCAATCATTTGAGACGCTTGTCTCTGGGCTTTTTTTGATGATGATGGATGCTGGACAACGAGCAACTTCCGGGAATCAGGGTTCCCAAGGGGGGACCTTGCTCTATTTCAGCTATTAATAAATGGGTTATTTCAATCTTTTTTTATGACATTCACAAAATGGAACAATACATTATTCATTGTTTCCATCAGAAAATTAATGAAATACCCAATGGAAATTCGGGTGGGATATTATATTTTTGAAGCTTTTTGCTTTGGGATTGATGGAAAATTGAAGCTAAAGTTATTTCTCATTGATTTCGTTTAAATTGAACCAATTTCTATGATAAATTCGTGTAAAATCATCTATTAGAAGTTTAAAAAATTGATTTTCCTCACATAATTTCCATGGGGAAGTGTTTCCTTACTCAATTATTGAATTTTGAAAATTTTTAAATACTCTATACTTGAAAATTCTATTCGGCAATGTAATAAAACATGATTCTGTATTTCATTACGCAAAAAAAATCCACCGAATGAATACCAATGAGAAATTACTCTTATGTAGAATATAAAATAGGAACTCTAAAGGAAATAAATATTCCGGGAAATGACTTTTATTCCTATTCGATTGCCTCAGGATTTGTATTGTAAAATATTAAACACACCTCTACAAATATTATTTAAACTCAATACTCCAATGTCACTATTATTTTTATAACACGGAAGCTATAGATTAATATAGTTTTTTTTTACAAAAAAAATTTATCCATTCAAAGTGCTCGAAAGAGTATACGTTTTGATACTGAAGTGAATATCATTTGGTAGCCTATGAATCTACCCCAAGTGCTCTTTGATTCCCCCTTCAGACAACCCAGCACACACACCTATTGGGTCATTCAACAAATTAATGCCACTAGTTTAATTCTACTTGTAGCATTCTACTCGTTGACTACATGCACATAAAGAAAAAATATCAAATGGAATATTTTACGAAAGGGCCCCCCCTCTCGTTTCTAACGATAATTGACTCAATGAACAATAAAAAAAAAAGAAACAAAATAGACAATAAAAATTTCATAACAGGATGTTTAGAAATTGAGGCTTTTTTTTTTCAATCCACAGTTTTTCCTCTCCAACAGTCGAAAAAACTTGGAAAAAACGCAAAATTTTACTCTTTATGCTATTTTTTCTTTCATTTAATCAATAAAAAAATCATTTAATTTTCAGATAATTGCATCTTTAGCTAAAATCATTAGATCACAACACATGGATCCTTCATCTCTCCTGAATTTGCGAGTAAAATCAGTAGTGAAGAGGTAAAACAGGATAAATCGACTTATCTTTGAGAGATAAGGTGATATTATTTATCTGTTTTTGTAGAGAATTTCAAGAGTTACAAAAGAGTATTAGGGCAAAATTGCTCTTTCTCTGTTATTTTTTGAGGTATTTTCAAAAAACTTAATGAGAAAAAAAGAGACTTATCTTGTTTTACCTCTTCACTACTGAAATAAAACGTGTCTGACCCTGACTGTCCCTTTCTACTCGCAACTATGAGATATTTGTAATCCAAAGGAGTATCAACATGTATAAATAGAGGAACTTGGAATCTCAATCATTTCTTTGTAAAGATTGAGTCAAGTGTATTTGATTGTAATAGTGTTATTTCTAATTTAATTAAAAAATTATGTCTTGGATATTTATGAATCGTTTTATCGCGAGTAATTACATGATTGATACGAATTTTTCAGTGTTGGGTGAGTATTGACGATATAATTGCAGTAACGAAAAGGTAAAACAGGATAAATCGACTTATCTTTGTGATAATTTCAAAGGAAATATCTCGGAAACTAAGCGAGATAAGGTGATATTTTTTATCTTTTTTTGTAGAGAATTTCAAGAGTTACAAAAGATTTTCAGAGCAAAATTGCCCTATTTCGCTTATTTTCTAAGGTATTTTCGAAAAACTAAATGAGAAAAAAGTAGACTTATCTTGTTTTACCTCTTCGCTAATGAATTGGAGTAGTGATTCGAAAAGATTTCGATTCATAGAGAATTTCGTTCTGATTCGATGATGATAAAGAGACGTATGGATATGTTGATAGGATATTTAGCTATAATAGCAGGGGCATTGGCCAGTCTATTATGGTGGAAGAGTGCTTGGAACTATTGGATTCGTCGTGCTAAATTAATAAAATTTGCTATTACACTTCCTGGACCACCGACAATTCCATTATTAGGAAATGCACTTGAATTCGCAGTTAATCCTGACGGTATATCTCATTGTCTAAGAAATTAATTAGATCTAATTGATTATGAATAATATATATTGCCTTTTTTTACGATGAAAAGAAACCTACGACACAGTTTGGAAAATAATACGAAATAATGAATCGATCTTTCGATTCTGGCTGGGACCAAAACTCGTCGTTGTTCTCACAGATCCCAGAGATTACAAAGTATTCATTTTTTTTATTGCAATTTACTTTTATTGTATAAAAAAAAGAATCAAGTTCTTATTCATGATTTATTTATTAAGATTGTACTCTCAAGTTCAAGAGCATCGTACAAAGATCCAGTGTACAATTTGATGGAACCAGCATTGGGTCAAGGTCTTGTTAATGGATCAGGTGATTTGAACTTTCATCTATAGGGGAACGTGGGGAAAAACGGACATTGTAATGAAACAGTGGGAGATAGATTTTTTTCAATGATTCCATCGGAAAGCTGAGGAAATTTTATTCGAGAAACATGTGCCAGAATTAATTTTTTTCAAATTTTTGAAAATTCGATTTTTTCTGGCATTTTTGAGGGGTAAAAGTCTTTCGATTTTTGAGCAATAACAGTTTTTTGGAAATATCTCGGGTTCTATTGGTCGTAGCGACCTGGGACCGATTTTAAATGAAAGGTGAGATCATTTTCCATCGATTTATGGGGTTTTTAATCTAAAAATATCGATTTTTCAGATAGTTATGGGAACTTTTGTGAAAAATTATGATCATCGGTTTTTGTCCTATAACTATATAAAAAATCGATATTTTTGAATCCAAAACCCCATGAATCGATGGGAAATGATCTCACCTTTCATTTAAAATCGGTCCCAGGTTGCTGCGACCAATAGAACCAGAGATATTTCCAAAAAACTGAATTTGCTCAAAAATCGAAAGACTTTTACCCCTCAAAAATGCCAGAAAAAATCGAATTTTCAAAAAATTGACAAAAAATAATTCTGGCACATGTTTCTCGACTAAAATTCTCTCAGCTTTCCAATGGAATCATCAAAAAATATCCATCTCCAATATTTTCATTCATTTAAAGCTTTTTTCATAATATATGCATAAAAACTCAAATGTGGCAATTTGGCCCCTTATGTCTGTATTGCTCCACCTTCCCTTAGACATAGCTCACTTTTATATTGAATAACTTATAATTCAAACAGGTCCAGTACACAGATTTCATCGGAAAATTATCATGCCCATGATCAATAGCAAAGCATTGGGGATGTACTTGAAGTATTTTAATTGTCACAGTCACTATTGCGCTGAATTACTTGAAAAACAAGTTGGAAAGGGAGAATTTGATATTCTACCCTTTATTACCAATTGTACAACTGACATGATGATGGGTAAAACCTTTTTCTTCAAGAAATTAATTAATTGAACTCATCGATTATTATAATGAGAATTTCTCTTATTTTTCTTTTTAGAAACAATTTTTGGACTTGAAGGAACTGCACAAAAAGGGGGATACAAAGATTTTGTTCACTATTCTGATCGGTACGATTGAAATTTCGATATTTATTGATTTATTTGTAATTAAAAGGATAAGGGGAGATGGGGTAAAGAGGAGATGAGGAGTAAAACCCACACATTTCAATTTTATATCAGGGGGAAGGTGGGGTAAAACAGACACGGGTTGATTTTGGTATTTTATACTATGAAAATTACTCGAAATTGATAGAAATATTGGAGATGGGTTATTTTTGATGATACCATTGGAAAGATAAGGAAATTTCCCACGGAAATCATATGTCGGAAGTTATTTTTTTGAATTTTTCAAAAATTTCATTTTCTGCACAAGATTTGAAGGTGAATTCCTTCTGTTTTTGAAATATTTCAGGTTTTCGAGAATATTTCGGTTTCTATTGATCGTAGCGACGTGGGGTTGACTTTAAATGAAAGATGAGCTCATTTCCCATCGCTTTATGGGGCTCAGAAAGTAAAATATTGATTTTTAAAAATACTTATAAGGCAAAAACTAATTTTCAGAAAAAAAGCTATAAATATTTGAAAAATTGATTTAAAAAAAATTTGAACCACATGAATTGATGAGAAATGAGCTCACCTTTCATTTAAGCTCAACCCCAGATCGCTACGACCAACAGAACTGGAGATATCGTCGAAAAAGTGAATTTTTTCGGTTTTCTATGGAAAAACCCCTTCAAAACTCGGCCGAAAAAGTAAAATTTTCCAAAAATTGAAAAAAAAAATTTGACACCTGTTTCCCAGCTAAAATTTCCTCAGCTTTTCAATGGAATCATTAAAAAATTTCTATCTCGAACCATTCAATTGGTAGTGTAAAGTTTCCTCATTTCCCCTTACTTTCAGAATATACGAATTCATACACATGAGGATGTTCAAAATATGGCTGCATCCAGCTTTTATTTTCGATCGTACGCAAATGGGGAAAGAGCAAAGAATTGGATTGGATATCGTCCATCGCATTATAGATAATGTAAGCATTTTTTTTAAATCAACTCAAACATTTCATCTCTAAACTCTCAAAAATATTATTCTATTGCAGGCAATCGCGAGGAAGAAGAAGGAGTATTTTGCTGCAAAAAGAGGAAATCCTTGTGAGGATGGACCGAGAGTAATGATGATTGAGCAAATGGTTGATCACGCTATAGAACACAAGTCTATGGATGATTTGGAGCTGCGTCATGAACTCTACACAATTTATCTCGCTGTAATTATGCAAATTGAACTGAATATACGCTCTCTATATAAAATAAACGTAATCTATCATTTTAGGCACAAGATACGATTGCTGTGATATCTTCATTTGCGTTTTTGATGCTGGCAATGCATCACAACATTCAGAAAAAAGTTCGAGAGGAAGTATTCGATATAATGGGAGACAGTAAGAATGTAGATGAAGAGCATCTTTCTAATTTAAAGTATCTCGAAATGGTGATAAGAGAAACATTAAGATTGTATCCAATTGCTCCTTTGATGATTAGAAAAACAAATGGAGAAATTAAATTAGGTAAAAGAATATTTTACATCAATTAACTCTTGTATCTCTTGATTTATCAATTTATATGTGTCTCAGATACTTGCATATTGCCTGAAGGCTGTTCAGTCGTAATGGGAGTCTTCATGACTCACAGAAGCGAGAAGTATTGGAGAGAACCGGAAAAATTCAATCCAGATAGATTTCTCCCAAAAAATTCAAAGGAGCGACATCCATATGCTTACGTTCCTTTCAGCAGTGGTCCGAGGAGCTGTATAGGTCAAAAATTCGCCATAATGTGTCTTAAAACTATAATTGCCAATGTCATTCGAAGATATCATATTGATACGAGTCAAAAATTACCTGAATTAAGATTAAAAATGGATATTTCCATACGCTCGAGAGATGGATACAAAGTAACACTAAGAAAAATTGAAAGACCGATTAATTAAGATATCTGATGAATTATGAATGATTAAAATCAATTTATCAAGTGAAATTTGATGAAAATCAAATGATTTATGCCTATTTTTCCATGTTTCCCTTATATGAAATATAAAACCTTATATGGAAAGTGATGACATCGGTTCACTTCAGACGTGTTGGCAGTTTATTCTCATTCCTATTGGCTAATTCATATGATCATTGGCCAATAGGAAGCGTTGACGACCCTCTTCAAGTGGTTTCGCGAAAAAACAGGATTTGACGAACAGACTCATCAGCCCGGGGGCTAATATTGGACTTATACAAGTGTTCTGGACTGCTCATTGCGATTATATTGCGAAAAATCAATTGATTTGCCTCGATCGGACCCTCAACATGGATCATTAACTACCCAGGGGTCTCTCATATTCAATTTTCATAATCGAAATGGTGAAAGAGCGAAAGAGCCGAATTTGACGATCAGATCCATCGACCCGGAGACTAATATTGGACTTATACACATTTTCTTGACTGCCGATTTCAATTATATCGCGAAAAATCAATTGATTTGCCTCCATGGGACCCTCAACATGGATCATTAACTATCCAGGGGTCTCTCATATTCAATTTTCATAATCGAAATAGTGAGAGAGCGAAAAAACCGAATTTGACGATCAGATCCATCGACCCGGAGACTAATATTGGACTTATACACATTTTCTTGACTGCCGATTTCAATTATATCGCAAAAAATCAATTGATTTGCCTCGATGGGACCCTGAACATGAATCATTAACTACCCAAGGGTCCCTGACATTTAGTTTTCATAATTAGAAAACGAGAGACCGAAAAAACAGAATTTGACGATCAGACCCATCGAACCGGAGACTAATATTGGACTTACACACGTTTTCTTGACAGCCCCTTTCAATTATAGTGCGAAACATCAATTGATTTGCCTCGATAGGACCCTCAACATGGATCATTAACTATGCCATGGTCCCTCACGTTTAATTTTCATAATTGCCATAACGGGAAGGCGAAAAAACCGAATTTGACGGTCAGACCCACTAACCCTGGAGCTAATACTGGCCTTATATAGCTAATGAAAATCATCGTGATAATTTGAAGTTCACTTCAAAAATTTGACGTGAGTTACAAAGATCACAACACTGTTAGTTCAGATAAACGCGCGCTACCGCGCGTTCGTTCTCGTTCCGTAAAAATGCTGAAATTTAAATATTTGCACATGCGCACTGGATTGGAGTATGATGGTGATTTCTTTTCTGACGCTCAAGGCCGAAAACACTAGTCATGGCGGATTCTGCAGGAAATTGGTGTCTAATTGAGAGTGATCCCGGTGTTTTTACTGAATTAATACGAGAATTTGGTAATTTCATTCATTTCAACTTTCTCCTGTAACAACAAGAATTATCATTTATCCACTATTTGCTATTTAATTTCCTCACAATTTGTATTTTTCCATGATACACAAGTTTATAATCACTCATTGACAGATGAACAGTATTAATACACTTATGCGTTAATTAAAACACTATTTACAGGTGCAAAGGGCGCGCAAGTTGAAGAATTATGGAGTTTAGATGATGAACAATTTGAAAATCTCCAGTTAGTATTAAATAATTACTAAATCATGAAAATAAAAAAACATAAACATAACCTCAATTATATCTGCACTTTTTGGTAAATTTAAATTATAAATTATTTTTATTTTAATTTCAAGACCAATTCATGGATTAATATTTCTATTCAAATGGGTCCAGGACGATGAGCCTGCTGGTACACTTGTACAGGACAGTAGATTGGAAAAAATATTTTTTGCAAAACAGGTAAAATCATAATAATGACTCGAATAAATTATTCGCAAGTCATAAATTCAATCTTTTTTGTCTGTCAATAACAATACTGTTTTAATTTATTGAAGGTTATTAATAATGCTTGCGCAACACAAGCAATTGTTAGTGTATTACTCAACTGTAAACACCCGGATGTAACAATTGGGCATAATTTAGAGGAATTTAAAAATTTTTGTCAGAGTTTTGATGCTACAATGAGGGGTCTTGCTCTGAGTAATTCAGATATTATCAGAGAAGTTCATAATTCATTTTCCAGGTAAATTATTATTGGGAAAATTCATTAATTACTATTATTTGCTACTTTTTGTGTCTAATTGTAATAATTTTATTGATTGATGTAGGCAAACACTGTTTGAATTTGATTCGAAACAAGCCTCTAAGGACGATGATGTTTTTCACTTTGTGAGCTATTTACCAATTGATGGTCGTTTGTATGAACTGGATGGACTTAAAGAGGGTCCAATGGATCTAGGACCATGTCCACCTGGAGATCAATGGGTCCAGGCAGCTAAACCAATCATTCAAAAGCGAATGAACAAGTAATTACGTTTATTCAATTATCAGATAGGGAAAGGTGGGGTAAAATAGACACATCTAAATTTTTAGGCGAATATTATAGTAAACTCTTGAAATTAATAGAAATATTTGCGGTAGATTGTTTCTGATGATTTCATTCGAAAAATGAGGAAACTTTAGGCGGAAAACAAGTGCTGGAACTGATTTTTTAGAATTTTTGGGTGATTTTGACTTTCTTGAGCATTTTAGAGGGGTAAAACGCTTCCTTTTTTGGAAAAATTTCAGTTTTTCGAGAATATCTTCGGTTCTATTCATCGTAGCGTAAAAATTTCGACGGGAGGTGAAAGGTGAGATCATTTGCCATCGATTCATAGGGTTTTCAATTTAAAAATATCGATTTTTAAGGTATTTATGGGCATTTTTGTGAAACAGTTTTGTAAAACAGTTTTTGGCCTATAACTATCCCAAAAATTGATATTTTTGAATTCAAACCCCCATGAATTGATTGGAAATGAGCCCACCTTTCATTTGAGACCAGCCCCAAATTGCTACGACCAATAGAACCAGAGGTATTTGCAAAAAAACTGAAAATTTCAAAAAAGGAAAGGCTTCTACCCCTCAAAAATACCGAAAAATATAGAATTTCCAAAAAAAACTAAAAAAATACATCCGACACTCGTTTTCCGGCTAAAATTTCCTCAGCTTTTCAATAGAATCATCAAAAAAAATCCATCTCCAACCGTTTCATTATAGTGTCCATTTTGCCCCACTCTCCTCTACTGAAATAATTCAAATTATACATTATAATTGTAATTTACCTCTTAGGTACAATGAGGGAGAGATTCATTTCAACTTGATGGCAATAGTATCAGACAGAAAAATGTTGTATGAAAAACAAAAGGCAAATTCAACAGATCCAATTGAAATAGCACGTCTACAGTCACTGATTGAAGAGGAGAATAATAAATCCCACAGATACAAAATCGAGAATATCCGAAGAAAACACAACTATCTTCCTCTCATCATGGAATTACTCAAAGAACTTGCTAAAGAGGGTAAACTCGTTCCAATCTATCAGAAAGCCAAGGAACGTGCGATTGAGAAGGAATCAAAAAAGTCAACGGTTAATTGAATTATTTCTTCTTTTTTATTATCAAAAATTGTAAAATTGCCAGGGTGATTTCACCAGCATTTATAAATCTTATGAAATTCATATTCATTCTTAATTTCAGAGATAATGTAACTTGATGGAGAATAAACGGATTTTTCAAATAGCTCTGTACATAGTTTTCTTTTATCAATCTTTCACTCATGCTGAAGGAAAATCATCGATAACTTCAAGTTTACCATCTAAATACGCGAGTCTCGGTAAATAACTGTCAAACTGTTTAGTTTTGAGAATAGGAATCTTGCGTTCATACAAATCATCAATTAAATCACCATAGCTCCTCGAATTGCCATTATCCTTCAGACGAGGGCATATCTTCCTCAAAAAATTAGTTGTGAAACCGTCAAAATACTTTACAGCCTCCGACCAATCCATCTCCCTGATATCTACAACACCTCTCTGATACATATATTCAATAATCATAATTTTGATTTCATTGAAAAAAATGGGTCTCGTTGAGAATAACTGGGGATGAAATTGCAGGAGCCAAAAGTTCTTCAAAGCACTGAATTCAATCTTCATTTTATCTTGCAATTTCTTCCAAACAGCTGCAGGTATCACAGAGTCTTTTAGATCGCTCGAATGTTCGCTCATTGTGAGGTCCATGAGATGCTTTAAAAAAGTTTCCATCAATTCCAATGTCCATACTACGTCTTTTGCTTTTTTCAATTTTAATTCATTCGTCTCCTTCTTCTTTTTGATCATGGAATATCGGTGGAGAATTGATGCATAAGGCCTTTGAAAGTACTTTGCAATTTTGGCAGTTTCTTTGGAGGGTAATCTCTGATGGACCATCTCCCTTGACTCCATATATCTCTCAATCCTCTCATCATCAGATTCAGTATATCTCTTCTTTGCATGTCCACGATCATAGCCATACAATATCTTGAACCTCTGAAAAACAGCACGAAGACTCCTGCATGGCAAACCATTCGCCAAAAATTGAATAAATTTATGTCTCTGTATTCTAGACTTTATAAATAATTTCCCATCATAATTGGTCTTGAAAAATCTCTCGTTTGGAATATCCAACCCATGAATTTGACAAAAACGTCTCCAATTATTTCTCAATACTTCATCTTCTTCTGGATCGAAGTAGCCTTCTTTTAACTCTGAATATCTCTGGAATCTCTGTTTTTCGTCAGCTTTTAGAGGCTTCCACAATGTTGATTTCTCGATTTCATGCTGTGGTGGGACTTGATGCTCAAATTTAACTTCAACTGTTCTCAATTTCTCGATAGTAGCCTGGGATAATGGTTCAGACAATGGCCTTTCCGAAATATCTCCATCACTCTCGGATTCTTCTCCAGAAGGTGAATAAGTACTGGCAATCGAATTTCTGCCCTGTCTAGTAGCTCTCACATAATTACTCCTATCATTTCTCAATTTACCAATTCTCTCAGAGCTCAAATTCTCTTTATCTTTCCCATCATCTTCGATCATCAAATTGGCAATGACTTTCTCATCCAGAATTTCATCAATGAGCTCCATATTATCCAGAAATTGAACACCATCCAGTGTAAAATTCTGCTCAGTTTGACTGTTATTGATTGACTCGTAGACTCTATCATATTCAACATCAAGATTAATCGAATGTTGCTTTGCTTTGACTGGAGTTGATATTAATTTTTCGTCAGATGATAAATTTTCTTCAAAATTGCCCCTCAATTGTCTAAGAGGTGACGTAGCTAGTGGATCTTTTTCTTGATTTTCAATAGTTCCACCAAAATTCATGTCAGAAGTCAGAGTAATTCTTTCTGGTGATAATAGTTGAGAAGCAATTGATGCATTATCAATTTCTGTTGAATTAAATATTTCACCTTTTCTCCTGACATATCTAAAACTTCTTCGGCTCTTTCGCACTCCTATTTTCTTTAAATTCTCTTTGATAGGATTTTTATCAATATTTTTGATGCAATTCTTGGCTCTTCTTTGGAATGAACTGTAGATGAGAGGCAATGACAATCTTCCAGGACGTGGACACGTGTAATTATGCTTAATTGTGAATATTGAATCATCTTTATCAATAGCCAATGTTTTTTTGTGATTATTGTAATTATACAATCGTTGTTTAATCACTTGCATGAGCATATCATCATTGGTGAACTGCTGAGGAACATTTGAATATTCTGGACAATTTTTCAATATTTCAACAGCACTCAACGATTTATTCCTCCTAACATCACTGTCTTCATGAAATGAGCTCATTTTATGATTATCATTTATTTAAATTAGTATAATTTAATTTTTTACAACACAAAAACATGCAAATTACTTCAAAATAAAAACACGTGTTTATGCAAAAAAGCAGGGAAAATATGTTTTTCCTCTATACTCAGGGACTTTGTATTTCTAAGGTTCACCTATCAGCCACTAGCGCCACGTGTTATCATCTCTATTGTCTCATAAAGTCGTAAAAAAATATTCATTCCCGTTATCCGACATTTTATAAACAATAGTTTATCCATTTGACGACGTTGCCTATTTTTTTGATTAATTGAATACAGTTCATAACTTTTCAATTGATAAAATGACGGATGAATCAAATGGTGAATCGACATTTGAGTTTGTTGAGAAGAGAGTTGATGACCTGTCGATAACTGGTGATAACGTTAAATCTGGTTAGATTATTTTTTTTAAACATATTGAATGTGTTTTTTGTCAAATAAAATAAATTCATCTTTAATTCCCAAAAGATTTGACCAATTTTAATAATTCATTTTCTCTTTTTCATTGCAAATACAGATTCAATCAGCAGTTTATCGTCTTCAGCATCTTTGATACCTCCACTGGGAGTGTCGACGTCAACAAGCAGTTTGTTATCAAATATAGCACCACCATCAGCACTACCAAGCTTCGTGTCAAGTGCATCAGTTTCTCCTCCAGCTAAAGAAACTGCAACAACACCAAGTCCACCAATTGAGGTCAATGTTATTGTACAAACTAAACAGCCACAGATACAGCAACAGCTGCCATCAACAGCTGGTTCATCAAATCAAACTGGAAATGTTCAAGCACTTGAGTCAGATTTACAGGAACTTGGCACTGTCAGTGGTGCACTTTTCTCCTGGGTAAAGGACACTGTTGTCAACAATTCTATGCTCAGTAAAGTTGCTGAAAAAGCAAAGAGCAGTGTTAATTCAATGATAACAACACTGGATCCCCAGATGCGTGAGTTTATTTGTAAGTAAATCATAATTACAATAACAGAGCCATTTCATTGTTAACACGTGACAAATAGGAATGCAAAAGAGCTTCAATTGCCAGAAAAATCCTAATATTCTCATTTTTTGGAGGAAATTATGAAATAATTTTTCTATATTTAAAAGTTTCCTTCAATATATTATTTTGGGAATTTTTTATTGATCCTTGAATCTATGTTTATTCAGAATAAATACCATATAACAAATTCTCAACGCATCTGCTATATTGCAAATTCAGTAATTGCACTCGAGTCATTCTATTTTTGGATAAACTAGAACTAGATCACTCGAGTAGTTGATACAACTTTACGAATCACTGTCAAATTCATCCAGAATTATTTAAAAATACATAATTTTTTACCTATTTTCGCTGTAGTTTTATTTGGGCATGATAATGCTAGTTCCTGTGAGTAATTATGTGTGGAATTTTTTTCATATCATTATTGCAGATTCTGGTGGTGATATGGAGGTTGTTGTTGCTTCCAATAAAGAAATGAAAATTAGTCCAATACGTGAAGCTTTTCAAGGTGTTTTTGGCAAGGCCACTGTCAAGTAAGTTGATTTATCATTTAATTATCCCTTTAATTAAAGAATTAATAGAGATATTAAATGTAAAAATGATTTTATCCTATAGTGGAGTTGCTGTAGATACATCTGCTGTGCCAAATACACCAATTGGCTTCGATGCTGGCTTTGCTGCAGCAGAAATGCGAATCAAGTATGCACGTAATGCACATGATATTCCAAAAGAAATTCCCATTGTAGCAGTACAGAGCTTTCTACTTGAAGTTGGACAAGATAAGTGGTTTGAATTGGGAGTTATTCTTCTTGAGGATCAAAAGAATAATGTGAGTCTCCAGATGTTTACGCAAATGACACCAGTACCAAGTCAGATTGTGGCAACTGCCAAAGAAGCTACTCCCGATGATTATCCATTAAAGTCATTGGGATTAGCTGTGTCCATTGGCTGCTTAATGGCAACGAATTTACAGGTAAATGTTTAAATACGATAAGCACATGATGACGTAAATTTTTATAATTCCTGATAATCTTAGGTCTCCTATAATGAATGGCATCACGCACTAACTGGTGTTTCTCGAAGAGATACCATTCTACTTGCTGCCCAATCACTAGCTGGAATTTACAAAAATACCATAACTATCGTGTAGTTTTGAAGAATCTATCAGTTTAAAATGTTTACCATTTTTTTTTGTACATAATATTGAATCTTTATGTTATTTTAACTATTATAATTATTGGATATTATTCATTTTCATTGCTAAACAGCGAAATCAAGGTAAATTTAATCCACGTTCCTTATTTTTATTGTTATAATTATTGTAATTGAGAGAGAGAGAGAGAGATGTAAAGTAGAGAGTGATTATTCCGATGAGCAAAATTGACAGAGCAGTATTGATGATTGTATGAAGAATTTGATTTAATTTCTAGCGCATTTAAATAAATATGAATATTTTTATTAAATGAATGTTTTATTTCTTACCTATAAAGTGTTTATAATTATTATAAATATGTAAAGGTAAATGAGAAGGCATAATTATTATTTATCTTTTCTTGTATTTTGCATGTATTCATTCGGGTTTGAATACACAGTGCAGTTTTCATCCTTAATTTTTTTAATTTCATTCGTTCAGTCCTTTTTAAAATAGAGGAAAGAAAATAAAAATAACCGAACAATAGGGGAATATTCCACATCAACCAGATAATTGGGGGAGGGAGAATAAGAATTATAAAAAAACATTGTTGTAAAAAATTACAGAGTTCAATATCATAATTGATTACAAGGTGGCTACAAGTTATTTTTTTTTCCTTTCATTCGTATCATTGCATTTTCAATAATTTTTTTTTTTTTTTTTTTCAATATGCTCAAATAAGAAAAACATGTTATTATCTATGAATTAATTGTGAAAAATAAGCCACCGAAAGAATAATAAAGCCGAACGTGGCAGCTGTTTATCGCTCCAGCGATAGTAAATTGAATTACAATATTTAAATAGAATATTTAAATAGAGTGCATGGTTCTCAATTGGTTACAATTTATCGAGATATGAAGCCAATTCAGGGAGTCCATCCTTCAATCCCTTCCTCTTTCTCGTGTCCTGCAATCAAAAATAAATTCATTAATACATAAACTTGAAATTTTCTATTCCTCAATGGGGAACTCTTGTCAACTTGTGCGTTCCCCTATTCTGGCTCATCAGATTAAACTGGAGAGTCAAAACTCATAAAACACTCTGATTTTCCACGAAATCAAATTGACTACATTAAGCCAAATATCATAGTCATTAGTTAGAATCGTGGGAACGATTACTAAACAAATAAAAATATTAAATTACCTGAACGACTGTGAATGGTCTAGTTCCAGGCTCAGTGGGATCACCGGGAAGAATTTGCCAATGGTCAAACACACACTGTGGGAATGCCTGTCCACCAGTATTGGATCGTAAATCGGCAGTAAAACCGAATGATTCATTTACAGGCAGATAAGCCTTGACGACGAACATGGGTGTTCCAGTAACTTGTTGCTCCTCAAATACGTGACCACGACGACGATTGAGTACACCATAAATACCACCAACAGCGACTTCAGGGCACTGAATTTCACAAAGATAGACTGGCTCCATGAGCCTTGGTGATGCAGTGAGAAGACAAGCATAGAGACAACGTCTCGTTGTTGGAATAATTTGTCCACCACCTCTGTGGATAGCATCAGCGTGTAATGTAACATCGTAAATGTTGAAACGTACACCACGTAGATTTTCTTCAGAGAGTACACCCTCTTTCGTGGCCCATTGGAATCCAGCAACAACAGAGTCCTTGATTTCATTGAGATACTGTACTCCCTTGGTACAATCAACGAGAATGTTTGGTCCAGTACCGTCTGGTCCAAAGCACCAGATTTTCCTTGCCTCAGTTACATCGTAATCGTATTTCTCACCCAAATAACGTGCACGTACTTTGAAGTCGTCACGTGGATTGACAGCACCGCTGTCAATATCCTCAGCTAAACCATCTGGCATTGGCTGGGCCTTCATGAACAAACGATTGTGCTTGTTTGGCGATTTTGAGAGACACATCTGATCTGATTCTTCGGATACAGTTTCTCTGTATGATACAACTGGATCTGATTTCTTGATTGGAATGCAAGCGTGATCTTCCTCCAAATCTTTGAGACAAATTTCAAGATGGAGCTCACCAGCACCGGCGATAATGTGCTCACCAGACTCTTCATTGATACATTGAACCATAGGATCTGACTTGGCAAGACGTTTCAAACCTGGAAATTAAATATTTAGGGTATTAATAAACAGCCTGGAGTAATTTTTCTCTCATTACTTTCATTATAATGCTAAATCAGGTGTCAACGCTAATCACGGTAATAATCATAACCCAGTGCTCGGAAATTGTTTCATCATTTTAAAAAGTCGTTTAAAAAATTTTAATAGGAAACTCATTAAGTATATAGTACCTTCGACGAGCTTGGGCAAATCAGCTGGGTTCTTGGGCTCAACAGCAACACGTACGACTGGTGAAACGGAGAACTTCATGACCTTCATGTTGTGGGCATCCTTGTAAGTGGTAATGGTACCGGTTTTGACCAAGAACTGATCGACACCGACAAGACCACAAATGTTACCTGTAAAATAATAAAAACTATTGTAATTTCGAATACATAGACAACTTTATATTAAATTATTATCAATATACAAAAGTCAGTTGGCCGTTCTTATCGTCGTTCATTAAATCTCAGAACAGGTCTGTGATAGAACAATCATCATGTGAATTAAATCAAAATGTTCAAATTAACATGAATAAAAGAATGAAAATTACCAGATGGAACGTCTTCGATAGCTTCAACATAACGACCCATCATCAAGATGGTACGTTGGATGGCCTTCTCATAAAGATCTTCCTTCTTTCCTGGGGTGAAGTTGGGTCCCATGATACGTGCCTTCATACCAGTGCACACTTTTCCAGAGAAAACACGTCCAAAAGCGTAGAATCGACCCTTGTCGGAAGTCGGTACCATTTTAGAGATGTACATCATCAATGGTCCATTGGGATCGCAGTTCTAAAGCAAAAGAAGTCAAGATATTAAACCAAACACATAAAACATGAACAGTTCATCTTTTAAAATAAATATAAAGTCAGTTGGCCGTTCTTTTCGTCGCTCATTTAATTTCAGAACAGGTCTGTGATAGAACAATCATCATTTGAAGCTTATAATATTAATAATTTATAGCAATAAAAAATTATTTGACTAATTACCTTGATACCAAGAGCGGCTTCATCATCATGAGGACCTTCATACAACATCTCCATACGGTATTTCTGGGCAACAACAGGGGATGGAAGATGGATGGCTATCATCTGAAGTAAAGCCTCTCCAGCTGGAAGCCAAGTTCTCATGACAACCTGGAATTAATTTAAAACAATGCTTATAATAATGATTCACCTATATCTCTGTAATATATTTAATTCATAATTTTAGATAGCATCAGTACAAGTTCAATGACTCTTCAATAAAAATTTATTCAGAAGAGGTGTCAGAAATTTAGAACATTCATCACGGTAAGAATTCAATCAAGCTAGAAAAATCATCTAGAATAAATATGAATGTAAAATTTACCTTGAGAAGGGCCTTTCCGTCCTTGTCCTTATCCTCAACCTTGAGGGTAATTCCCAATTTAGTTAAGAGAGTATCAGCCTCATCCTTCTTGTAGTTCATGATGCAGTCGAATACCTATAAAGAAAAATACAATTGTAAATAACTCATTCGGTTACACTTTTAGATACAATTTTCTAATTCCATCACAATTGTACCGTAAATCTAAAAATATCAATTGCAATGAAATTGTTTAAAAATTAATATTGTTGTATCAATGCCGTAGCATACCACTAATGAACATAAAGATAGAGGTTCAGTGATAGCGTTTAAACAAAGCTACATTTACTTTCCTTCCTTTAATTGCACTGTCCACGCTGTCCAAATACTCCAGTAACTTTTTGAAGTAAAATATATTAATACAAAAAGTCATACTTTCATACTACAACGAGACGCTATTGTGCAGGAAGGATATTTGTGTTTGTGAGAAACATCAAATATCATAAATTACCTTGTAAATGGGGTCCAAAACGTACATACAGAATGAGCGCTTGTTGTCAGCCTCCTTTTGCTTGCTCCACTTCTTTGTCTTTGCGTTAAAGAATGATTCACCCCACAGACGATTCATGAGTTTAACAGTATCGATCTTGAATTTCTCAGCATACATCTCAGAGAATTGTTTTAGGGTAAAGGCCCATCCGTGGAGACCAGAACCAAAACCAACTGAACCCTTGCTTGGATCAACGCGTACCTCACCCATAGGACCATCATCATCAGAGTAAGTAGCAATAATAACGTTTACATTTTCAACGATACGCTGGAAGGTCTGATAAAGATCCTCACTGTCCAATTGCAGCTCAAGAAGTGCACGGTCCATTTTGTTCATGAATAAGACTGGCTTGATACGTTCAGCAATTGCCTGACGTAGTACAGTTTCCGTTTGTACGCAAACACCAGAGACACAATCAACAACGACAAGTGCACCATCAGTGACACGTAGTGCAGCTGTTACTTCACTTGAAAAATCAACGTGTCCAGGTGAATCAATCAAATTAATTAAGAAACCCTTTTCCTCCTTGTCACGTTGATCGGGATTAGTTATGAAAACGCAATCTTTCTCATCAAGCTCAAAGTACATAGAGATGGCAGTTGATTTGATGGTAATACATCTTTCTTGTTCATCTTTACGGGTATCAGTGAAACGTGTTTCACCAGCCTTGGCGCCAGCGATAATACCAGCTTTGGATACAAGGGAGTCTGTCAAAGTTGACTTTCCATGATCAACGTGAGCAATGACGGACATGTTACGGATGTTCTTCTTCTTGTCCATCATCCCACGGATCTCGTCTACTGTAAAGTTCACCTGAAATAATAGGAAGAAATTTGTTTATTCAGGAGTATTGAAAACGACATATTTTGATTAGTTCTTATCAAAGTAATTGTGCAAATATGTGATTGAGGAAATAATCACTCAAATTCTATCATATGCTTTCATTAACAATGAATTGACCCGGAAATTGCAAGATATTTCACAATAAGATGCAATTATGAACTATGAGATAAAAAAAATCTATATTGTTGAAGTTTTTCTCCCCATTGCACAAATTATTGATAAAAAAAGGAATTAAATAATTTTGTAGTTATGACGCGAGAGGCCCGTGACACGTTCTTAGCGTAATCATGATTGCTCCCAAGCTGCTGGCAGATTTGAAGAGCAAACACTTTCAGATCATTTGTGAAAAAAATTAAAACTATTACCCATAATGAATATGAAGATTATAGATTATGAAAATATTAAAATGCTGAATATAAAATTAATATAAGAGTCATAAAGCATGAGATTCGCTCAAGTTGCGCAATCCGTGGTAACCCCAACCGTTTATATATGTTTGAGGATTAATAACTTGTCGCAAGTAAAAAATATAAGTATAATTATGTACCCCATAATGTATTAGTTGTGTTAAATATGAATAATTGTATTTATTAAACGTACCATCTTGGATGTCTTTCGATTATCGTTGGTCTGATCAAAAATGTACGTGCGCCAACAATGGCGGACTCCCTGGGAAAGAACGGGAGTACTGCCAAGACGTGTTAGCTGGCCGAGGTGAACGGACAAAAGAGGTCGCTTCCATGATTACTGCTGTCGACTTTCGCTTACACGGCTTACACGCAACTGCCTAGCTGGCCATTTGTCGTTCAATAAAGGCAGATTCTCAATGAGCGGGAATTAGGGCTCGACGAATGAGAGGGAAATTCAAAATTTCGATTGAAAAAAATGCAATTTTTTTCTTTTCAAACATTGATCTTTATTCATAGTATGGTACAATAACTGTTCTTTTTGAAATATTCACGGTACTGTGAGTGGTTTGTGGAATGATAAAATTCTTTACAATAATTGTTTCTTAAAGGAGTAACGGAAGGCCTTGTATATATCGAATTTTTATTTTTAAACTAATTTTTCGACAACATCTATTGATATTTTTATTATAAAAGACTGTAAAAGACTGAGGAAGGTAATTAAAAAGTTGATGCTTCCGTTATTCCATGGAAAAATTGATAACAATTGCTGAATGATGGGTTTGAAAATTTCCAATTTGCTGGGTTTTCTGTTACCCCTTAATGTAAGAAAAGAATTCCTTCAACATCGTCAAAAAAAAAGGCATACAAAACTATAATGAATCTCTTAATATTAAGAAGTACTTCTTGGTTTGAGTTCATCGTAACATGATCGCAGGAAAATGTAGTTTTTCTTCATTGGATTATAATACTCGTGCCCCTGAAACGATATTCAACATTATGAATAAATTTGCTGCTAAAGGATAAAAGGAAGAGATAAAAATGATAAAAATTGTCAATACCTTCGACCAATCGTACGAAACTGCATAAGCAAAAATTTGTCCATTGTGATTGAAGCAGCAACGTGTAATTGGCTGTTCCATAGCATCTGAAGGTTTGAGCTTAGTCCTTGCATCTTTGTCCCAGAAACTGAACGTCCCATCACTGCCAACAGTTGCAAGTGTTCCATGCACAGGATGAAATGCAATATCATTAACTGCATAAATATCCTGATAACCATTGGGTGCACCATTAGATCTATGGCATTTGAATGTAAAATTGTCCTTGGGATTAGCTGGATTGACATACTGAATAGCAACACGTCCCTCAACACTGCCAAGTGCATAACCATTTGGTGTGTTCTTCTTGTCTCTAAATATTGCAACACAACGGTGTTGATACTTTAATGGTGATTCAACCCTTTTGAATTCCTGTGGTGTTCCCTCGAGTTTATAAATGATGAGTCCTCTTCCTGCTGTACCAACAACTGCCATTGGATAATCAACATCAGCACAATAGCATCTCTCTGGTAGATTAATCGTTAACATGGGATTTGGACTTCTCGTATCCCAGAATTTGAGGGTTTTATCCCAAGAGCCAGTCATGAGACATGAATAATTAACTCCTTTTACCCAGTGACATGTTTTAACTGGTGCATCGTGCGCAGCTACTTGAACACTCTGATTCGATGCTAAATCCCAGCATTTCACCATTTTATCGCAGGAAGCCATAAAGACTTTTGTACCATCCTGTTGAAGATAATGTTATTTAAAAAATAGTGTTACATTTAAAGAGCTTATTTTTGGAGTAATTGAAGACTTACGTCGTGCCAACAAACATCTAGAATTGGTCCTCCCATTGACTGCATTGATTTAGGAACTGTTTTTCCAGATTGTTCTACCTCCCAACATCTCACATTACAGTCCCATGATCCAGCTACAAGAAAATTCTGTGGAATTGATGCTGGACTAAATGCTAAACTCGAAATTGAATCATCTGGTGGTGAGACGACTTCAAAATCCTTCATAGGATTTGCTGTACTAGGTGTAATATTTGATAGAATACCAGGATTAGGTTGCATCATCTTGCCAGTATTATTCTCCCTTTTTTTCTGTCTATAATGAAATAATTATTATTGTTATTACCAGTTAATGAGCAATAATTTCTGAGGTTAAAACGTTTTATTCAAGTTTTCGAGGGTAATTATGGGCTAAATTTGTGTTCTCTTACCACTAGAATTGTCTAAAAGAGATGAGCTCAATGACTTTGCAATAAACACTCAGTACTTGCAATCAACATAAATTTGTTTATATTCAACTTGCATTTATTTCGGCATCTGCGTTTTTCCCTCTTCATAAAACCTGCTTCAAGCAGTGTGAAGTTGGCTGAATGTGTAAAGCCATTTTTTTTAGCAAGGCCTGTTTTCAATGAAAAGCTAACCTCTATCAGTCAATTTTCCTTGATATTCATTTGCCTTCCTCTTCACTATCCTCGATTGGAATTGACCAAGTGGTTAGTCGTTAATTATTATCCTTGATAATAAAAATGGGATTCGCTGCTGCTGTCGGTCAAGTTGCCAGGAGTAAGTATTTGATTAGCAATTCTTTAAATTAATAACTTATCACAATAAATTGAGTGATAACGTGGATTTTTAAATATCAAAATTTGGATGATTCTTACATAACTAGGATTTTTTGTGACAGTAGAAGGGAATCATGATAATAATAGTATAGGAGAGAATGGGGCAAAATGGACACGGTAATGAAACGATTAGAGATGGATTTTTTTTGATGATTCTATTGAAAAGCTGAGGAAATTTTAGCTGGAAAACAAGTGTCAGATGTATTACTATCGATTTTTTTGAAAATTCGATATTTTTCGGCATTTTTGAGGGGTAGAATCTTTCCTTTTTTGAAATTTTTTAGTTTTTTGCAAATATCTCTGGTTCTATTGGTCGTAGCAATTTGGGGCTGGTCTCAAATGAAAGGTGAGCTCATTTCCCATCGATTTATGGGGTTTTGAATTCAAAAATATCAATTTTTGAGATAGTTGTGAGCCAAAAACTGTTTTACAAAACTGGTTCACAAAAATGCCCATAAATACCTTGAAAATCGATATTTTTTAATTGAAAACCCCATGAATCGATGGCAAATGATCTCACCTTTCACCTCCCATCGGAATTTTTACGCTACGACAAATAGAACCAAAGATATTCCCAAAAAACTGAAAATTTTCAAGAAAAGGAAGAGTTTTACGCCTCTAAAATGCTCAAAAAAGTCAAAAATTCCAAAAAATTAATTCCAGTACTTGGTTTTCGCCTAAAATTTCTTCAGCTTTCCAATGGAATCATCAAAAAAACAATATTTGCCTAAAAATTTAAATGTGTCCATTTTACCTCTGATGTCTATTTTGCCCCACCTTCCCCTATAAAAATTGAAAAAAACCAATTGAATCATTTCTTCCAGTCACTATGAGAAATATTTGGTAATTATACTTGTGGATGATGAATAATTAAATTAACATTATTTTGTATCTTGATACAGGGGCCGTTGCTGGAGGTAGAGCAAATGCAACAAAGTTTGGACGTTATGCCAAAGTCGAGTTGACACCACCAAGAATAAGTGATATTCCAGAAATTCGTTCTCGTCTGGGTAAATTGATACACAGTGCTCAAACTGGTGGCTACAGAAATCTCACTGTACGAGAGGCATGGATCAATACTCTCATTGGAATTGAAATTTGGTGCTGGTTCTTTGTTGGTGAATGCATTGGAAAGAGAAATATCATTGGTTACGATGTTTAAGTTGGAATAATGTAAATTGAACATAATTATTTCATTCTTTAAGAGTATCATAGAAACAACAAAGTTTAAATAATAAATCAACGCATTAGATGATATTTAAGGATTCTGATGTGAGAATGGATTTATTGGATCAATAAAATATCGAAAGTCTATATAAATCTGAGAAATTTAGAAAAAATATATTTAGAGTCGTTGTTTTCATTTTCTTTTAAATTTATAAATTGGCAAAAAATTGGGTAAAATCATTTTTACATGGGGAAAAGTAGGGCAATATGAACATTCCATTTTTACTGATTTCTAGTCATATAAAATGCTTAAATTCCAATTAAAACCCAATATCTCCTTTCAGCCCATTTCCTAATTCTTCAACAATTGAAAATATGCTGAGTGGCGTAATGCCACATACAAATGGCTCCGGTAACGTGTACATTGAGTGATCTAACAACTCCAGCCTGAGGAATCTCAACGCACATGTCCATAAGTTGAATTAAATTAGCTGGTATTCCATTTTTTTCATTTCCCAATACAAGTACAGTTTTGCCCTCAAACTTCATATCAAGAAGATTCATACTGTTCGCTGTTTGTTCAGCACCAACCAAGTTCCATCCCATCGCTTTCTTTTCGAGTAAATAGGTGCGAAGTTCATGAGGTTTCACCTCGGAAATTGTAATCCATTTTTCTGCAGTCACGCTCAAACTCTGGAATTCCTTATTTTCCGCGTGTCTTTTACTCTTCAGCACCAATTCTCGTGCACAAAAGATCTCTGCGGTTCTGGCAAGACCTCCCAAGTTTGGAAAACTATCGATTAAACTAGCAACTACAATTAATCCAGTGTCCTCAGCTATTAATTTCTGCCTCAATGTTATTGGAGCTGGTGCAGAATCACCAGAGATACCTGGAATAATTTTCTTCTGAATGTCAAAAAGTGCATCATTCTCCTCGACAAAATCTGGCTCTTGAGTTTCATACTCTTCCTTAGACATTTCCCAAATTTCTGCACAACTCAATTCTCCTCTGTTTCTTACATTGATCGGTAATTCTTCGGTATCAGAATGTAATTGTTGAAATAATTCGGGCGAAATCCACTCGCTCATAGAAACATTTGAGAGTCTTGGAAGATCACAGTAGATTGTCTGCAAATCGTAATCTTCGATTGGATTGAATATTGCAAAATAAAAATTGTCGAATAATTTAACTGAATTGGTCATCAAGTTTCCATGTCGAAGGCTCTCCTTGACTGCCTCTTGAATGGTAGCATATTGATCTACGTCATCTGTAATTTCGTGAATTATCTTAAGCAATTTGGATAATACTACTTGAGAATATAAACGAACTATGAATTGCTGGCTGAAGCAACTTGGCAATATTTGAGTTAAGGCTTTTTTTATGTAATCAAGCTTCTCATCAGGTGGAAGTAATCTGGATATGTGATAAATTATTGATACGAGGGATGTAATGCTTCCCGGTCGATTTTCACGACCCGAAGCAAATAAATCCCAGATTGAATCCCTCATATTCTTATTATGCAAATAAATTCTAACTAAAATCCATTCCTGCATGACTCTTACACTCGGTTGATTACTCTCTGTTAGTATCAAATCGGAGATGGTATCATGAACAATTTTGGTGCTTTCTTCATTTAGATGTGGTTGCAATAATAACACCAACTGCATTGCTCGATGCTTCATTTTGTGATGACTGGAATTACCAAAGTATCTCTTATTCTTCTGCTTCTTCAAAAAAGCCATGAGAAATGGAATATAGGCATTCCCAGTCTCTTCAGCATTCCACGAGATCATTTTCAAGATTAACAAAACTAATTGTGTACGGATTATGAAATCAGTATACGTTCCTAGTCCCCAAACTAAACTCTCGTCCATATAATCTACGTTATAAATCTTTGTTATGTAGCAACTCATCTGCAGTTCAACTCGTTTATCAGTTCTCCCTAAATTTACGTGAAGCAGCGAAGACATTATCGATTCCTCAAAGATGATCAGATCTTTTCCTTCAAGAGTACTCATTTGGGAAAATAAAATGTGTCTCAATGAAGGAGTGTTTTCACTTCTCGTTAATATTTCTTCCACATAATCCAATGCAATTTGCCGAAAATCTCTCACTTCGAGGAAGCGCTTATTTATTATCAATCTTGTTAATTCTCGAACAGCTATTCGAAATTCTGTACCTCTCTTCATATCCCAGACATTTTTCCAGCATATATCGATTATATTCTTCATATTTTGTGACCAATTATTCATCGATACATTCGTATTTCTAGATTTTTCGATGATTTCTTCTAAACTTCCAGCAATCGAGGGAATCGCGTGATCTGCTTTAGTCTCTGCTAGATTCTCCAGTTTTATTAACAATTCTTTTGACGATTTTTCAGATATTTCTTTACTATACTTGATAAATTGATGGAGTATTTTGCCAATAAAACCATAACATTCAGACACAATCTTTCCATCTGAATTATTTACAACAAAGTCTGAAGAAATTTCGTATAGATTGAGGCCAGTAGCTTCGTTGCATAAATAAATGATATTTAATGCATACCATTTGTTAATCAATGGATTATCCTCATTATTAGCTTCAAGAATCCTCGCCAAGTTGATTTCATGAATTCCGCGATTAAAATTCGTGAATATCCTCGATTTATCAGGTAACATATCTCGAATATTCACAATAGCTGAAAAAACGTCGACGTAGATCTCAGCTTCTTCAGGGAAACGTGGAAACTTTCTTAAACTCTTCAAAATTAAATTCAATACTGATTCAATGAATGGAAGAATTAATTGAAAATACACATCAGTCGATTTTGGGGATAATTTCAATAGACAAGTTATCATTTTTAAAGCGTTGAAGCATACTGATAAATCTGCATAAGGTCTTTTATCTACTCCAACAAGTGAATTAAATAAATTACACATGGAAATCGAACTAATACATGATTTCTTCAAGAAAATCTTCTTTGCATCGTAAAGGAGCACGATTAATACAGCTAGTACCTTAAAATTTGATGTTTTACTTCCATTTCTACCCAGTTTTTCACAGTTTTCCGAGACAAATTTAATTGCAGTTGCCTCATCAATATTTTTCATTAAATAATCAGTGAGTAATGTCCAAGTATTTGTTCCTCGCTGTGAAAAGTCTTCATTGGGAAAAGAGGAAAATATTCTTCCCAGCATGAATAAATCCACTGGTGGCTTCACGTAAATTGTAATGCATCTCACGATATTGATCTGGGTCGCAATTTGCATTATTTTCGTTTGCAATCTCATGTTTGCTTCAGTAATTCTTCTCAAAGCTTCCAATTCTTGCTCAGCCCAAGTACTGTACTTTATCTGATTCATCCCCTCGTTATTTCCAAGAGCCTCAAACATGTAAAACAGGGGAATTGGTGACCACCCAATTTGCGAAGCTGTGACGATAAATTTAGGCAGAAAATCACTTTTGCTCATTTCTGCTTTTATGAATAATCGCTCAAGTTTACTGACAACTTGGGGTCGAGGCTCAGAACTCTGATTATCGTATAGAAACGTGTTATCAAGGGACTCAACCAGTAATTCAATAAATGCAGTATCAAATATATTTATATCCATCTCTAATAACATGTCCAATCCTTTTTTCATTATTATACTGTTATCATGATGCAGCAGACGAATGAAGATACATCTCAGCCAATTTTTGTTGAAAGAATTCCCATTATCTTCGGAAAAGTTGAATTTTACGAGACTGTCCAAGTGATTGAGAGCAGGTAGAATCAAGTGCGTCTGTTTTTCCTCCAAAATTTCCAGCAATAAAAAGAACTTGTTTTGCATTTCTTCACAAATGATGAAAGGTGGAATGAATTTTGTATTCAATTGCTCATTCAAAACATCTCCAGAGTACTTCAAGTAATCTATCATTTTTTTCAGAACAAATTGAGCCTGTTTCCTGTAAAATTGAATTTTTGATACCAAGTGATGAGAAATGAGCCTCGAGATTCTCTCATCACTACAAAAATTTGAATTAATACGTACAATTGACTCTGATGATTTTTTTAAGAGGTCTTCAATAATTGCACAGAGCAATGACAAAACTTTTTTATCTGTTAAATCATATTCGTAATTTGCAATCAATTTCCAGAGACTGGAAAATGTTTCTGGGCAATTGAATGTACTGAGGATTTTAACGAGAAATGATATGAATGATCTCCAGTCCTGAGAATTATTTTCATCAATTATTTTAAACCAAGATTCAATTTCCAGTAACAATAGTGAACCAATTTCTTCTTTCAACTCTTCGTCTTTTCCATTTTTTGGAGCAAAGAAATTTGCTCTCAAGTTTAAACCGTTTATGAGTTGCTCGACAGTTTGATAGTGATTATGGAGATTTTTCCTCTCAATTATCTCTTTAATTAAACAATTTATTTGTTCTGAACTAAAGTAGAGAACAAGCTGCAGAATTACAACGTCATGATTAATTAATTGAGCAGCTTCATCGCTGCACTGATGATTATCAAGACTTTTCAATACATTTTGAAATAATTTGGCATTTGAGTAACTAATAGTTTTCTCCAATGTTCCTTCAAACTTCAATTTATACTCGTAGCATAAAAAGGTCCTGAAGGAATCCAATAATCGAGTATCTACCAAGTTATCTTCCAGTTTTTTGTTATAAACATCTGCGAATTTGTAGATTAGCTCCAGTGGTTTTTCCTCGAAGCTAGGGTCAATGAATCCAAGAACTGTCAAACCAGATGTTGGAATTGATAAAAATCTCTTATGTAAACTGTCACAAGTTGCCATGATTCTAATTTTCATAAATATCTATTATTTATCCATAAAAATTGTAAAAAAATATGAGCACAATTCATCTATTCGCTTCAAGAGACAAACAGATGGTGTGAATCACGTGTTTTTCATGCTCTCCATGCTCCATAACCTGATTTTCTACTGTCAACATAACCTGGGGCATGACAGGTGTTGCAGATGTGATGTTAGCTGAATAAATATATGACGAGTGTCTGAAAGTGTAATGAAATGTATCAAGATAATTAACAATTCATTAAAAAGATTTCTAACTACAAGCACAATGGCAAAGAGTAAATTTGAATACGTAAGAAATTTTGAGCACGACAATGTTTGCCTTCCAAACTGCTGGATTGTAGTGCGACTTGATGGTAGGAATTTCTCAAAATTCACTGATACACATAATTTCACAAAGCCCAATGATTCGAGAGCACTGGAGCTAATGAATTCTGCAGCAACAGCTGTTATGAATGAATTCAAAGAGATTACTATTGCATTTGGACAGAGTGACGAGTACTCGTTTGTTTTTAAGAAAGATACTCAACTGTATAATAGAAGAGGTAATTTTTTTTCTTAATTTACTCTCGTGATTTTATTGTTTGCTCATTTTTTATGCACTTTTTTTCTTTGCAGAAATCAAACTTTTAACTTATGTTAATTCTCTGTTTGCATCTGCTTATGTTTTCAATTGGTCAAATTTTTTTGCCGATACAAAACTACAATATCCACCTGCATTTGATGCCAGGGTAATTTTGTATCCTGCAGATGAAAATCTGAGGGATTATTTGTCATGGAGACAAGCTGATGTGCACGTTAATAATCTTTATAATACGTGTTTCTGGAATCTCGTGCAAAAGAAGAGTATGACGACAACACAGGCACAAGAAACTCTTAAAGGGACTTTGTCATCTTTTAAGAATGAATTGTTATTTCAAGATTTTGGAATTAATTACAACAATGAGCCACAGATGTTTCGAAAGGGAACAACACTTATTCGAGAATATGTAGATGATGGTAATGGGAAAATGAGGCAAAAAGTTGTTGCACACTTTGATGATATTATTGGTGAAAAATTCTGGAATGATCATTCGGATATTCTTCGAGCAAAGAAAGCCTCGACAATGACACCAGTTAATAGTAATGAAAATAGTAAAAAGACTTTGAGAAATAATAAAAAATTGAAAATAGAATCATCAAATGAACAGAATAGCGATAATGATATGGAAAAAGAAATTCAATCCTCGTCATTGTAACGAAAATCATATTAGATAATAAATTTCATTTTCATAACAGTGAAATTTTAATTTCTTTTATTCAATTTGTTCATCACAAATTATTCTGAAATCTTATGAATAAATTGTTCAGAATGGAATGCAGTGCATTTTTTTCTACATCTTTTTCAATGATAGAATTTTAACAATAAATTCAGCAGAAAATAATACTTTATATGCTAGAACGATATACATGAATTAGAATTTTGTGAATAATTTTACAATAAAATATTTTATAAAATTTTTCACAATTCTTATATGCTATAATATAATCATAAACTTTCCAATAAACATGAAATTTTTTCTAGTATGTATCCAACTCTTTTTTCTTTCTTTCTCATTCCGATAATTTCAACATGATACTACATATATTTCACAAATTATAAGTTACTTTTTTCTTTATACAATACGATTAAATGACAATATTCTTTTTCCCCTCCAATACGAGCGTAGAATTGTGAATTTCAAGACGATGTGTCTCTTGTTGCGCATTAGAGAAATTGATATATATAAATATTTTCAATTTAATAATAGCTTTGTAATGCTATTTTAAAATATTGGAATGTAATTATCAATTTTTGCGCGATGTTTCTGAGCTACACACTCAGCTATCCATACAATATTACGACATTCCTGTTCTTTTAGTTTCAAGTAACTGTAGAATACACCAAAGTGAAATTGTTGAAGGAATGCGTGAACATTTAAACGAACCTATAAGTAAAACAAAAAATTTTAATGATTTTTTTGAAGGATTGGGCAACAAATATTTAATAAATTAAAGCCCTGAACTCACTTCATGCTCGAAGAACTTGTCTTCAAGTGTTTTATCACCGGGATTGTTTCCAGCACCCTCGAATAATGCGCTGTACTCCTGCAAATAAATTATTTAATGAATACCTCTATTATTTATCAATTCACTCCAAATTGAATATCACTCACAGCATAATACTCGGCTACAGCTTTAACTTGTTCGTAATCATCAGCACGTGCCAGTGCTGCCAAGCCATCAGGATTTAATCTTCCACAACGTGGATACAGTTTAGCACGATCGTCCTTTCCTAACTCTGTCCCAAAAGAATTTATCGTGATGATAATAGCTCTCCTGTCAGCCTCGAACTGTAAAAAATGAATCATTTTAGTGTAAAATTTCGAATGAACCTTCAGAATAAAAGACTTTAATGAAGAATTTCAGTACCGCAAGAATTTCACACATTGTATTGGCAGTTGTGCCTCCAATGTCCTTGCAAAACTTGTAGAAAGCCTCAAGATAGGCTTTGTAAAGTGTGTTCCTTATAATCTCAATGTTCATTTCATCCAAATCCTGCTCTGAGATGCAGTCCACGAAAAATGGAGCTGAAAAATATTATATGACTAATAGTTAACTATCAAATTCTTTATATCTTGTTGAAGATACTAATATTTATTTCTTTTTCATTGTTTTTGTTCACTTTATACTACTATATCATTTCGCATTTACTGAATTCGGTAGTAAAACAGGATAAATCAACTTATCTTTGTGAACATTTCGAAGGAAATATCTCGGTAACTAAGCGAGATAAGGTGATATTATTTATCTTTTTTTGTAGAGAATTTCAAGAGTTAAAAAAGATTTTCAGGGCAAAATTGCTCTATTTCTCTCATTTTCTAAGGTATTTTCAAAATTAAATGAGATAAAATTAGACTTATCTTGTTTTACCTCTTTGCTACTTAATTTTATGAAATTCCATGCTTTTTCTTTTTTTAAATTTTTCATTATATGGTTAATATTGTGTATAATGCCGATTGGTGTAAAATAAATAAATAAATAAATAAATAAATAAAAAAAACACAAAGATGAATGCCAATGGATATCCTCTTCCCTTCGACATCCCTGAAATAAAATCATAAATTACCCAGTGGCGTATCAACGAGTACAGCATTGTACAATTCAGCTGGTGTAGCAGCAACATGAATAGCCTCCATTTGCTCAAAACTACCTAATGGATGGCACTTGGGAATTAGCTCAGAGATTGGTCGTTGATGTAATGTTCCAGTGATCAATAGAATAATATTATCAATCATATAACTGTAAGTTATGAAATCAAGAAATTGAGAGAGCGGTTCGACAGAGTGATTGCGCATATGTTGAAATTCAATGACAAGTTTTTCCCTCAATTTGTCATCAATTACACCAACAGCAAGTGGTGATGGTTCGTTTGCCAAAAAGCTGCCATAGTCTGTTCCAGCGAGATGCAGTTTGAGATCTGAAAAATTATTATGTTAATTAAATATTTAAAATCATTAAGTTATTTGCAGTTAAAAAAAATATTTCAATATTTCATGTTTATTAATGATTGGCTCAAACGTCAAGAAGATGCCAATTTTGTTAGTTGTCATTTTTAAATACTTTTCACAGTTTATCAACGTTTTTCCTTTATTCCCAATTAATTAATAATGAAAAAAACAATTGGCACAAGTGTTCTTGAACATATATATCAGTTAAAATGTGGTTTTTATGGATTTACGTACCTTCAAGTGTCTCACACTGAACTAAATTGAGATAATCACTCTGCTGAAGAATTCCACACTTGAATCCACGACACAAACCCTCCAAATAACCTCCATCAATATTGAACATGCACCCCTTCATCTTGATTTCAAATAATAATTATTCAAATACAAGTTTGAGCCCAAAAAATTGTGTTTTGAGTGGGTAAAATTTTTATGCGAGATCACAAGTTTACTCGGACTCGCCCTTTTCACACAGTACGATCATATGACCCATTGACATGAACTCAACTGATAATCCTCCTCTTTTGCTCCAAAATATCGATATGTTGAACACCACGTGACTGTACGTTGGCAGCACTGTGAACTGCAGACTTCACAGTTTTGGAGTATTCGTCACACCTTTCACATCTTTTCGGAGGGGTTGTTATTATTAACACGAAAATCATTGAAAAGTAGAAAGTTTTCATACTTGATTCGCAGATACCATTTTTTAATTATTAATCGAAAATACGATTTTTATTGATTTAAGAGGGAATTTAATTGTTGAGAATGTTTGGCAAAAAGAAAGAGGCAAAACGTCCACCTAGATCTGCAAATCAAGTAACAATAGTTTATTTATCTTCATTATTATTATTATAATTTGATATAATTTCTATATTTTTCATCATTTCTTATTTATTTCGAGAGATAAGTCTTTTATAATCATCTTTGAACGGAATTGGATGAAATCTGACATTTATTTTATGACGTGAGTCAATGAGTCATATTCAATGTTCTTATTTTTTTTTTCTAAATTGTTTTTAGACTAATAATTCAATGGATTTCCTGGTAAATCCGGTTGGAGATGATAATGACGAGGATGATGAGGATCTGGAGGCAGAGTTGCTTCGTTTAACAAGTGGAGAAGATATACGAGCGCGACCCAAGGGTAATTATGATTTTTAACAGAATAGGGGAAGGTGGGATAAAATGCGCACTCCAATTGAACGGTTCGAGATATAAATTTTCTGATGATCCCATTGAAAAGCTGAGGAAATTTGAGGCGGAAAACATTGGTTAAAGTTTCTTTTTTTCTAATTTTTGGAAAAATTCACTTTTTTGCCCAAGTTTTGAAGGGATTTCCCTTTTAAAAATCGAAAAAATTCACTTTTTCGGCGATATCTCCAATTTTGTTGGTCGTAGCAATCTGGGATTGATTTCAAATGCTACTGATTGATTTATATCGTTTTAATTTTTTTTAAATCAATTTTTCAAATATTTATAGGTCATTTTCGGAAAATCAGTTTTTGCCCAATAAGTAATTGAAGAAATTGATATTTTCCGGATTCAACCACATATATTGATGGGAAATGAGCTCACCTTTCATTTAAGATCAACCTCAGGTCGCTACGATCAATAGAACCAGAGATATTCTCAAAAACGTGAAATTTTCCAAAAACAGAAGGTTTCACCTTCAAATTTTGCGCACAAAATTGAATTTTTGAAAAATTCCAAAAAATAACTTCTGACATACAATTTCCATGGGAAATTTTCTCATCTTTTCAATGGAATCATCAGAAGAAACCAATTTCCAATATTTCTATCCATTTCTCCTAATTTTCATAGTATAAAAGACCAAAATCAAACCGTATCCGTTTTACTCCACCTTTCCCTATATATAGACTTAATTCAAGAATGATAATGAAGAGTTATTTTTCTAGTGCCTCCGAGAGCGCCGAAAAAGGCAGAAATCATAATTCCCGAAGATATACCATCCGATGAAGGAGATGACGAGGACGTTGATGAAAATGACCCAGAACTATTAAGCGAATTGAGAGGAATAATTTCAGACGATGAAGAACCGGAAGCTGTCACGCCTGAATCTGATAAGAATAATTCCTCATCTGCTCCAATTTCTAACGAGACAATTGTCTTATTGGAGCAGAGATTACAAATGTACAAGGCTGCTGAGGCAAAAGCAAAGAGTGAAAATGAGAGTAGTAAAGTCCGAAGATATTCACGAGGTGTAAAAACGATCCAAGGACTACTGCGTTCTGCTAAATCTGGTAATGAAATTGATGAATCTTCAATACCACCCGAGTTACCACCATCAGCACTGCCAAAGGACGAGTCAGCTGAAGCTGAAGAGCCACCACCACCACCTGAACCTGCACAAGAAGAGCCTGCACCAGTTCCCGAACCCACACCCGAACCTTCTGAAGAACCGGCACCAGAGGAACCACCTCAGGAACCACCAGCTGCTCCATCAATCGATCAAGAAAGCCTAGATCTTCTTAAAAAGCGCCAGCAAGAGTACCGAATTGCAGCAGTTAAATGGAAAAAATCCGGAGACGTAGAACAAGCCCTGAATCATGTTAAAATAGCGAAACAATTTGATATAGTAATTGCAGCTCTCACAGCTGGTGAAACTGTTGATTTATCGGATATGCCACCATCTCCCCAGTTACCTGGTGAGATAATGAGCACTGAGCAGCCTAGTGAACCTGCCGAATCCAAAAAAGAAGAGAGTGAAGCACAGGAGAGTTCAGCAGCAGAGATGGCAGCTCCAGTAACTGGTGAAAATATAGGAGGAGCCTTGAAAGAACGCCTCGAGGTCTATCGTCGTACGAAAACAGCAGCAGAAGAGGAGGGCAACTCGTCCAAGGCACGAAGATACGGAAGAATATGTAAACAATACGAGGATGCGATAAAACTTCACGCCAAAGGCAAACCCATTCCAGTTGACGATTTACCAACACCACCTGGCTTTCCACCGATCGTTGTAAATGCTCCAGCACTTGCTCCCAAGCCTGTTGCTCCAGTTCCAGGACCCAGCAGGCCTGCTCCAAGTCCTCCTGATCCTAGTCGAGCAAAACCACAGCCCAGAAAACCAATGACACATCCAACAACAAAGGCTGATAAGCAGATTATGCTGTTGGAACGTCGACAATCTGAATTGAAACGTGCTGCACTTGCAGCTAAAAAAGATGGAGATTTGGAATTAGCACGGGATTATTTGAGACAATCAAAGGGCATTGATCCACTGATAAATGCAAGCAGGGCTGGTTTACCAGTTGATATGAACTCAATTCCATTGTCACCAAATGCCAAGACTCAGCTTGATGCATCGTCAAATGAAAGTTTCGCTCTTGTTTCATCGGAGGACTGTAAACCCATTGATGAGAATAGCACGGATCAGGAAATTTATGATAATCTTGAGGCTACGCTCATTAAACATAAGAAAGTATGTTTGGCAACTAGAGATCATGCCAAGGCACTTGGAGATGTGTCTGGATATAATAGATGGGAGAGATTAGCCATTGGTTATGTCAGGGATTTGGATATGCTGAGGGTAAGAAGACGCGATGGTCTTCCACCTCCTCAGCATCACTATGAGGTTAAAACCTATGCAATTGTACAGTAAGTATCAATTAATTTTTTCCTAGTGCGATTTTATAGGGGAGGGTGGGGCAAAATGGACACTTTTTGATGATTCTATTGAAAAGCTGAGGAAATTTTAGCCGGAAAACAAGTGTCAGATGTATTTTTTTAGATTTTTTTGAAAATTCGATATTTTTGGGCATTTTTGAGGGGTAAAATTAAAAAGCCTTTCCTTCTTTGAAAATTTTCAGTTTTTCGCAAATATCTCCTGTTCTATTGGTCGTAGCAATTCGGGGCTGGTCTCAAATGAAAGACGAGCTCATTTCCCATCAGTTTATGGGGTTTTGAATTCAAAAATATCAATTTTTGGGATGGTTGTAGGCCAAAAACTGTTTCACAAAACTGGTTCACAAAAATGCCCATGAATACCTTGAAAATCGATATTTTTGAATTGAAAACCATATGAATCGATGGCAAATGATCTCACCTTTCATCTCCCATCGGAATTTTTCCGCTACGACAAATAGAACCGAAGATATTCCCAAAAAACTGTAAATTTTCAAAAGAAGGAAGGGTTTTGCCCCTCTAAAATGCTCAAAAAAGTCAAAATCGCCAAAAATTCAAAAAAATTAATTTCGGCACTGGTTTCCCGCCTAAAATTCCCTCAGCTTTCCAATGAAATCATCAAAAACAATCTACCGCCAATATTTCAATCAATTTCAAGAGTTTTCCATAATATTTGTCTAAAAATTTAGATGTGTCCATTTTACTCCTGATGTAAACTGTTTCCCCACCTTCTCCTATAATTGTTTCTAATCATTTTTTTTCAATTTCTCAGGAGCTGTACAGATTTGGCTGATAGTGATATAGAGATAACGATAATAAGAGGAATCAACTATCCCAAAGAGGCAGACACCTACGTTATCTACGAGTTTCCATATCCAACTGATAATCAATCGACAGATCGGACTTCTACTATTAGAAATACAAATAATCCGGAATATGAAGCTACTTTTATAATACCAGGCATAATAGATCGTACAGCTAGACAATGTCAGCGTGCTTTCAAAAGGCATGCGGTTAAACTTCAAGTCTGGTCGAAAGGGTAAGGCTCAATTATCAACTTTTAGCTTCGTAACATACCCCAGTATTTTTCAATACATGTGTGAGATTGTTTTTAATCATATTTATCCAGGAATTTATTGATTCTTCTTTTTTTTTTTTGTTTATTTAAATAATTTTTATATCTAGAGATGCATTAAATAGACTAGAGTATTGCTTGCAGATGCTCGATGAATCCCCTGCTGTGTTGCACTCACCCAAGGTATGAAAAAAAAGAAGTGTACGTGCATGGCACTAATTTGAGCTTCTTTTTTATTTCAAATAATTGATCTTTATTGATTAAATTTTGTGATTTAACAAGTCATTGTTGAAGATAACTCGAATTTCTCTTAACTTCATACTTTTGGTAGTGCATTTATATGTTACATTCGAGGAGATCTCCTTTAAATTCTTTGATTCAATAGACTGCACAATTTATGTCAAAATTTCACTACTTTTTGCGCTAAATTTACTCCACAATTTTTCCAGAGGATTTCTTCGAAGTGACAGTTTACTGGGCACAGTTACTATTAAACTTCAGCCATTGGAGTCACAATGTATTCTCCACGATTCGTTTCCGGTATTTAAATCAATCAATCTAATGATTTTATTATTTTCGTTGCTTTTACTTTAAATATGATTTTTTCTTTATGATTTAACAGCTAATGAATGGCAGAAAAGCGGCTGGTGGCAAATTGGAAGTGAAAATTCGCTTGAGAAACCCAATATCAACGAAACAAATTGAAAAAATGACCGATAAGTGGTTGACCATCGACAATTGATGACCTGTAATATGTATTTTATCATTTTTTTTTCTGCACTCTAGAGTGATTGCATTTGTTTGCAACAGTTCCATTGCATAATTTACGCGCAGATTTATATATATTAATTTTATGACGCCTTATTAACTGAATGTGATAAATTTTGCATATATATTTTTTTGTTTCAATGTATCATAATTGTATTAACGAATAAATGAAATATTATTACACAGTAATTCAATGATTTGTTTTTTTTTTCTTTAAAAAGGGAAAAATAGTACAACTTTACATTACCAATTGAACGGTTTGAGATTGAATTCTTCTAATGATTCCATCGAAAAGCTGAGTGCTATTTTAGGCGGGAAACATGTGTCCAAATTTTTTTAAATCAATTTTTCAAATATTTATGTCATTTTTCGAAAAATCAGTTTTTGCCCTATAAGTACTTAAAAAAATGTCATTTTCTTTTTTAAACGCCATAAATCAATGGGAAATGAACTCATCTTTCATTTAAGATCAACCCTAGATTGATAAGATCAATAGAACCAGAGATATTCCAGAAAAACTGCAATTTTTTTGAAAAACAGAATGTTTTCACCTTCAAATCTTGCGCAAAAAAAATGGAATTTTTCAAAAATTCCAAAAAATGACTTCCAACATATGATTTTCATGGTAAATTTTCTCATTTTTCCAATGGAATCATCAGAAAAAACCCATCTCCAATATTTCCATCCCATCTCAAGTTAATTTCATAGTAAAAACCATTTTCCCCCACTTTCCCCTATAATTGACAGCCTCTCGTTGTATTTTATTCTAAAAAATTACGCGAATCAAGGAAAATTGACCTTTAATAGTAGCGTTGGAAAATTAAACGATGATAGAACACACGAGACAGTACGACACGGGACTCACAATTAGGTCTCCGTATAAACCCCCCCACCGACACTATATATACATGTTACACTAGTGTATAGAAATGAGAGGAGAATTGAGCGATTATCGGACAATAGTTTGTTAGTGGCATTCACCTGATGTATTGTTCTACCATGTGAAATGTAGAATCAGCTTTGCAGTCTCTGTGAAGATAGTTGTATTTAAATTATGGCTAAAGATGATGCAAAAAATTTCCGAATAAATAAATAAAGGGGAATAGAGAAATTTTGCGAATACAAAAAATCAGCAAAAAATTTAAAACCGCTTAAACACGAGCAATTGACTCAACACAGCAGGTGACATGTATAAGTGACCTATGGGTCGATTCTCGTAGCTCAAAAACCCCTCGAGTGACACCAGCAGATGTGACCCCGTGTGCAGAGTAATCTTCAGTGATTTCAAAATTACAAGGAGAGAAGAAAAAAGAGATTGAAAAAAAAAAATCACTTCCCTTCATTGATCGATGGGGTAAAGTGAGAAGCACGAGTCCAAAAACAACGAGATTTATTTGCCAATTAGACAATTGAGTCTCGAGTGCACGTGCAGACAGACACACACATATATATATACACTCGCAAATCCACCTAGAGTCCATGGGCAATTGGAAATTGGAGAAGGAGCGAGAGAGAGATAAGAGAGTTTTAGAATGCCTGATTATACAGAATAACGAGTTGATTATGGCAGATGAAATCTCTCTGGCAAAACTAAACGCAAGAAGAACCACAGACAACACTAAGCCAATTTCATTTATGCATCAGTGAGGATTATTTGTTGAGTATACTCAATGTAATATTGACCTTACCAGTCGGCAACTGGTAAAGGGCTAAAATAGTCAAAATTTTCATATCTCTCTCTCTCTCGCTCTCTCGTTTGTTCGAAATTAACGATGTTTGCATTTAACCCTTTAGCTAAATAATTGTGAGGATTTGTAAAATGAAGAGGAGCAATGAGACTGGAAAAATGCGCGGATGATAATTGGAGTGGAGAGGATTTATCTGCGTGTCTGATATTTATTTCAAAAAAAGCGGAAAAAATTATGGGATGATTAGAATTGTCGAAAAAAATTCTAATCCAATGTGTCAGGTCAGCCTCGTGGAGTTTTGATAACCCGCATTCATTCATTTGACTCCTGACTTTTTGCCATGACAATGTAGCAATCGATACTTTGTATAATGAGAACGTACAATTTATCAATTTATAATTGACGGTCAATAGTTGTGGACTTTACTTCAAATGAATGAAATTATGTATGGATTTTTTTAAAACGAGAATACTGGCTTAACGTCGTACTAGAGTTTGTCCCCGGGTGTAGTTTTTCTTATTTTTTTTGCTTAATCGGCAATTATACAGGATGTGACGTCATTCAAGAGCCATGATTAGCGCGTGCAGATGTGAGATGTGATCCGACACCCGAGGAGGAATTATATACACCTTGAAAAGCCAGAGGTGTGAAATTAATTGTGAATAAATTCACGGAAAATTTCTCAACATTATTTACTAATGTAAAATATACTTTTAGAATGAAATTATTGAATTCGTTCAATTCATTTTTAATAAATCCAGAGAAAAATGGGGTAAAATGGGGATTTTGATGAAACTAATTGAGATGGAATTTTTCTCATGTTTTTATTGAAAAGCTGGAGAAATTTTAGGCAAAATACATGTGTTACGATTGATTTTTTTGTATTCTTTAGGAATTTTGATTTTTTCGACCAAGAATTGAAGGGGTAAACTTTCCGATTTTCGAAAAAAATCACTATTTTCGGAATATTCTTTGCTCTATTAATCGTAGTGACCTGGGAACGATTTTAAAAGAAAGGTGAGATCATTTCCCATCAATTTATGTAGGTTTTGAAAGAAAAATATTGATTTTTCAAATATTTAGGGTCTGTTTTATGGAAATCAGTTTTTGCCCGATAAATATTTGAAAAATCAATATTTTTCATTCAAAACCTACATAAACTCATGGGAAATGATCCATCTTTCATTCAAGACCAATCCCAAATCACTGCGACTAACAAAATCAAAGATATTCCTAAATTAGTGATTTTTCCAAAATAAAAAGTGGTAAAGTTCCAAATCTCGACCGAAAAAGTTGAATTATCAAAAAATAAAAAATAAAAGATTTTTAAAAAACGTATTCCGCCTTAAATTTCCTCAGTTTTTCAATGAAATCATCAGAAAAACTCCAACTCAAATAGTTTCGTTGGAATGCCCATTTTACCCCGATTTCCCGTGTCCATTATCGCGGTAATAAACCAAAAGAAATAAACAAGTTGAAGAAAGCCATTTATTGGACATCCGGCGGAAGACACTCCATATTTGTCATCACGATACCCCGGACAACTATTATTGATGTCCTTTAACCGTTCTTTATTGTTTCGATGGACCGATAAACGTCCAAGAGTGATGATAGAAAGGATCAAATGATCCGCGACAAGCTTATTTTTCTCCCGATGATCATTAAATTAAGTAGTACCATTAAGATTACACAACAATGATTTATTCATTCCTCCAAAAGAAAAAAATAAAGAATATCCTCAACCAATCCTAGTAACATTCATTATTATTTCTTAATTCCAAACTTTTGCAGAAAGTGAGTGGACTCGCAAAAAACGTAGAGTTTTTTCTCCTCTTTATTGTTTTTCAGGGACACAGAATACAGATACCGAAGAACGATTATCCGATAGTAATTGAGCACAGATAGCAAACAGATCAGGAACTCTCATTGCGAGACGTAAAATCCATTCTCCCCCTCTTTCCTCCCCCTCCCCCTTTCCTCTCGTCTATACCCACTTACGGTGACAAGAGTTTAGTGGGACAGGGAGAGTCTCATTGTCTCACTTTCATTGTCATCTGTCATCGTGCGATTAATAAATGAGAGAGGTGCGTCTACTTTTCTGTATACATTCAAATACACACAGAAAAAGTTGAGCATAGAATATGAAGTCAATATTTCATACAATATGATTTGGCCTTTGACATACAATATGCTCTAATTATGCATGTTTTATGCACTCTACTTCTACATAAAATATGTACTATTGTACATAAAATATGTACTATTGAACATGAAATATGCACTATTGCATAAAATACGTACTAAAGAATCAAATCATTGAGCATATAATATGATCCATTTTTTTTGGCATACTTTATGTTTATCTTGAACATATTTCATGTTATTCATCATTTCGTATTCCACGTATTTGCAGAAAACCGAAAATATGCGCATTATCACCAAATTTTATGCGCTAAAAATTTAACATGAAATATGCTCAATTAGTGTATATTTCATGCTCTAATAGTGCATGTTTTGTACGTAAAAACAATAGTACATCTTTTATGCACCACATAGTGCATATAATATGGACAGAAAGTTCATATTCTCTGTTCAGCTTTTTCTGTGTGTATACAGATGATTTTTCGAGGATTATCTGCTGTCGCGTTTTCAGGAGAACTACTTTACTGTAAATCCATCCTTTTACTTTTATAAAAATTGATCAAATAAATATTTTCTCCATTTGAATATGTGTCCAAGAAAATTCGCAATTGCCCTCTCCCTCTCTTTCTTAATTCAACATCAAGGGGAATTGTATTTTCGACATGACCCTCGAGTATTGTGCAACTTTAAAAATAATAATAATAATAATAATATAAAACTTGGTATGGCATATATATAGATATATAAGTATCATTGGATAGGTACAGTTAGGTGGCTGACTGGTTGGTATCGATGTGCAGGCTGCCAGCTGAAGGGGGTAGAAACGAGAGAGAGAGAGAGAGAGAGGAGGGAGAAGTCGAGCTATGCTGAGCTCAGCACTATTCCTCTTTCCTCCTCGTGTCGCCTCGTTTCTGGCTCACTCTGCCCTCCTCTCACTTACACCGTCTCCACTGCTGCATGCTACCAAATACATACCAAACTATACCATGGAATGCCAGGATGCCTCAAAAGAGTACATAGTAGTACCTCCCCCTCCCTCCCTTCCCCCTTTCCCCAGCCTCTGGCTACATGATTTCAATTTCAAACTCATATTCACTTGGTTGTAAACTCCCAGGCTTTTAATTAATCATAACTTTTTCTCGCCAAATTTTTTTTCCAAGATTTTCAAGGCAATTTTTACGATTATAATTTTTAATATAATTTTGTTTTAAATGCTCTTTAATTGTCGTAATTTTAATCTCAATGAGATTAAATAATAATACTTGGGATTTATCAGTGTTATTTAATCATATCAAATGCAATTTTATTTGTAAATACGATATACAATCTTGCTCTGAGAAAGCGCGTGTGCTCTCTTGTGTGTTGTGACGATTGTGTATTCGAGGCATTAAGATTACAATTAATAGATACATTACACTGTAGTGTATATCGAATTTACGTCAAGTAATATGAGTCGAAGAATGCCATTGCTACTGTTTATGTATGATGAATAAAAAAAAAAAAAATTTATTTTTTCTTTTTTTTCTCCAATATAATCAAGTTGAATCCATAAATTTAAACATTCCAATTTGTCCCAGTATAAATCATGGAAAACAAGGTGAAATAAAGCTAAAAAAAAGCTTCCATTTCCTTGGAGAAATAAAAAAAAAAAAGAAAAATCCCTGAAAAATGACAATAATCTCTTTATAAATTAACAGACACCTCTTAAACTTGAGAGAATGGGGCTGGGTTACGTGTTGGATATTGCATTGATGCGTCCAGAAGGTTGGTTGAGGTCGCAAAGAGTTTGTGCATTGCCCAAAACTATTACCACTGGTATATTTCTACTACACAAAAGCCTTTACACCACTGTTCAAGAGAATATTCACATACAGCGAAGTGGGGAGAGTACAGCCAATGGGCTTGAATTCTCTTATCAGCCAATCATAATGCAGTAGAAAAGGTATGGCCAGTCCTTGGCTCCACCTACTATCCTACGAGCCTCTGTAGCTTGTGACGTCATGGCCGACTCAAAATACTGTGCGCGGCTGTTTTCACTGCTTTGGTGTCTGACCAGTTTGCCATTCGGTTGGTGTATCTACTGTGGTATGAACGTGCGCACCACACAGGTTCGTCGTACCTCCAGGGCTTACCACTTATAAACCCTCCCACTATTGCATTTCGTGATAATAATAAAAAAAAAAAGTAAAATTCATTTTGTCACCCTCCTCACTCCTCTTGTCTCACCTCTATCTATCTCTTCTCATTTTTATCATTGCTCTTTCACCTCCTCCTTTGACAAAAAAAAAAACCCTCTTCCCCTCTCTCTCAACTCTGTTCCCTCTTCTGTCGAGGATTTTAGTAGTTGAGGTGCGAAACCACTCTCAGTGACCGACAAGCCAATCGGACACACATCTCCCGAGATTCATACGCTATATATCTTTTACTACTTTTTATCATTTACATCTTGGGATTCATCTGGATTGTTTTTTTTCGTATTCACCAATTGTGCCAATTTTTGTGGTGAAATACATATTATTAAACATAAAACTTTTGTGGATTCAGTGAATTAAGTTTTTGTGGAAATTTTGTTGATTATTTGGAATTGTGATAATGTTTTTAATTTGAAAAAACGTAAGTGAAACCAGTAATTTGAAGAGTATTTTTAAAAGCTGTGCTCATAGAGATATTCTTAAAGAAAACAGTGTGTGTGTGTTTCTGGGAGGGAGGAGAGAAATTAATCGTGATTTTTGTTGAGGACCAGAGTGGAGGATTTTTTTGAATAATTAATTTGAATAACGGTTGAAACAGTGACTGGGTGTTTGAGTGCCACCGGTAACGGTGGCAGTGATAGTATTTCACGTGATTGTGTAAAAAACAGTAGCGATAATACGCTACAATCTAAAGCTAATGGTACAACGGTAGAAACTGTTGTGGTGGAGGAGGTCGACGTGGTCAAGATGGAAGCTGAGGATCACCTAGCAAGAGAATACGTCCAGGAGTTTGTTCTCGATCATCTCGATCCCGCCGATGTCAAACGCGAGGTGATCCCCAAGTCTTCTTAAACTGCCTAAAATCCACTTTTCCAAAAAAAAACAAATTTCTACGAAATTTTACCAAAAAAATTTCGTTCTTTTTCTACTGAATCTACAGAAACAGGTTTTTCCTTTCATTTCTTACTTTTCAAATTAATTTTTCTTCAAACAAATAAATAAAAACTAAAAAAACTAAAAAAACTTTATTAATACATGCGAGTTATTCATTGAGCTAGAAAGCAATTTAATCATTATCTCTGATAAACATAATTTATTTATAGAATAATTAGGAATTAAAAATAACACGATAATAAACTAGTAGACTCTAAAGTATTGGATACAAGTTTAATCTCAAGCTTTTTCAATGGTATTCCTTAAATAAATTAGTATTAGAATAATAATTACCTTTCTTAAAAATGAAAAATTCTAATTTTTTTTAAAATCAACTCAATTTTCTTCCATTTACAATTTCTCAAATTTTTTTTTTTTAAACTCTCGAGTAATTAAATTCTTTATCTTAATGGGGGAAATAGGTACGAATAGGATCTCCTGCAGTTATGGTAAATGGAAGTATAGTTAGTCAAATGCATCAGGGTATGGCACTGGCACCTCTGACGCCACCAGCTCATGAATTGGAACAGCCCCATCCTTTATATGGTCAGCCACATATACAGGTACAGCATGGTGTATTAGTTAAAGCACCACCTGGTATATCAACACACTTGACAACTCTATCACATCCTGGTACACCACCTGATACACCACCAGTATCAGCATCACCGCCACCACTTCAGTTGCATCATCGTAATGAACGTGATTTACGTGAAAAGGGTTTGCCATTGATGCAATTACAGCAGCAACAACCACCACCAGTTGGTGTACATGATGATATGCAAATTGCTTGTGGAGGAGGTGGTATGGGATGGTTGACACAGTCATTGAGACAGGAGCCACTGGATTTAAGGCCACATTGTCCACAAGAACAGACACCAGAACCACCACACGAGGCCTGGTCGTCTCATCCTCATTTTCAAGAGTTGCAACATTTGCCAAGGCATCTCAGACATAATGGTGAGTTTAATTTATTATTTTTTAATTGTAAAAAAAGAGAAAAATGATGAATCCATGGAAAATTGAAGAGTAAATGAATTATCCTGGATTCAGGTGGGTATATTACCATGTCCGGTCACCTCGAGTGCTATGGTGGTCCTGGTGGGGGACCAAATAATGGAATGCTACCAACAAGCAATGGTGTATTATCCGGAATAGATGATAGCCCATTACACCCACAACACCAACAACAACAAGTTGCTAGGCCCCTAAGCGTATGCTCTGGGACTTCTTGCAGTGCCAGTGGTCCAAGTCCAGCTCATCGAAGTGGGCATAGCATATACTCCAATTGTAATGGCAATAATCCACAGGATGAGCTTATGGATGATGAAGTTTTGATGTCATTATCAGTACGTGAACTCAATAAACGTCTCCATGGCTGCCCCAGGGAGGAGGTGAGTAAGGTCTCTCATTTTTTTTACCTATCATCTCAATTTCTTATTTGTTTATTGTTTCGAAAAAAACTAGTGTCTCTTGAAATTTCTTCCTTTTTCACTTGATAATTTTTTGGGTTTTTTTAAGGTTTAACACCACTGTAGTCAGTGGTCAGAGCACCTGACATGTAATCAGAGGGTCGCGGGTTCAAATCCTGCTTGCGCATTACATATTTTTTCCGAAATTTGATTCTCCTAAAAAATTTATTAATAAAAATTAATTTATTAATAAATTTATTTGTTAAATGGCGTTCTGTAGAGGCGGTTAAATGTAGAGTTCTCAAAAAATCAATTTTTTTTTACTTTTAAAATTATTTTGAGCCTCCACAGAATACGGGCAAGAAAAGTTATCATCTGAAGCCCATTATTTTACATGAAATTTTGAATTTTTCAAGGCATTTCTTCATATTCATAGCCGAAGTCAAAACTTTAATCGTGTTTTTCTCGAAACATTATTTTTCAAATTGGCACGCAGCAAAACTCCAATAATTTTCATTATTTTCATTTGAATTTCCCATCAGCATCTTGAAAACAATATTTCAAACCGAAATGTGTAGGGAATTTTCAAAAGATTGATTTGCACATTTTTCATTGTCGGTTTTTTGGCCGAAATTTGAATTTTTTCATTCAAAAGATCACCAATCCCACAAAAAACAATATTTTTAAAATCTCCTATTAAATTCGAGGGGCCTCGTAAGAATGGCTCTTGTGTTGTCATTTTTTCATATTTTTTGATGATTTTTTTTCTCTAGAGACTCAAATATATGCTCAATCACTCCCCCAAATATCATTATTTTATTGCCACTTTTTCTATAAAAAAAAAAATAAAACACCTTTTTTTAGTCTTTTACAGTGGTGTTACCCCTTAATCATGAATCCAAGTGAATAATCAAAGTGATTTACAAAAAAAAAGAGATTAATTTATTATTTTATTTCGAAGATTGTGCGACTGAAGCAGAAGCGACGGACACTGAAGAATCGTGGTTACGCCCAAAATTGTAGAAGCAAGAGACTCCAACAGCGTCATGATTTAGAAACAACTAATAGAAATTTACGTGCTGAATTGCAACAGGCACAAATAAATAATGCACAATTGGCACAGGAGCGTGATATGTACAAACAACGTTATGAAATATTGAGAGCACGACAGAGTCAGCATCACAGTAGTCACAATCAGAATCATCATTCGACTCAACAGTCACCACAGCATAATCAATCATCAAATCCACAGCAACAGCAGCCGCAGCATCCCCAGCAGTCTCATCAAGGACCAGGTCAGCATCAACCAGCTCCAGCAAGTCCAGAAGTTTATCTGTGACATCGGCAGCGCCGTAGCGGTGCTTGTTGGACGTGAAATTCAATCATGATTATTATATAAATAATTCATCAAAGAGAAGTGAAAAGAGAATTATCATTGTTTTAATTTATTAGTAGGGATAATTCATTAAATTATCATTGAAGACAAATCATGCATCTTTAAGATTTGAATTTTATTAAAATTCTTCGTGCAATTCAAGTGCAATGATTTTTTTTTAATTTCTCAAAGGTACTATATTTATAATTTTTATTTTTCAATCAAGGGAATTGCACAATGTTTTAGCCACAATTTTATCAATATTCGAAGGTATAGGCTTTTTATTTAATATTTTTTTTTTTCTGTTTTTTGGTTTAAATATATTTTTTATAATGTTATGATTGATAAACTCTTTCGTTGTTTTATTGTAACATAATGAATGGTAATACAATTATTATTTTGAAATGAAAATGTTTTCATTCCTGTTAACCTGTATATAAGATGATTATACTTATTATGATAATAAAAAAAGACATGTTGTCATCAACACAATTTGATTATTTTTTCATTGACATGCCTCTTGATAAAATTAATAAATGGAAATTTCTGAAAAAAATGGACAATAGAAATATTGATTTTACACAAATTCATAAGAAAAAATGGAGTAAAAAAAAAATAGGGGGCAAAAGAGCGTTCCATACGTATCTACTGTGGTTGAGCTGAGTCAAGCTTTATTGTCAAGTCACGAAACTACCGTGGCTTATCTTTATCTATTCGCATCCTCACCCCTTTCGCCTATATACAATTTTTTAACTCTACTATTATTACATTGTGAGTTTCTTCAGAAATCATCTTATTCTAATTATTGATGAATTTTTTCAAAAATTTCATTAGATTTTTTTTTTCATTTTCTATTCTTCTTCTTTTATTGGAAGTAGTATGTCCCAATAGTTTTCATGCATTTGCTGAAATACGGGTAAAAGTGGGCTGAAAATAAAGGGAAAAAAGTATTGAAGAAGAAGGAGAAATAGCCGTAAAAAAATAAAGGAGAAAAGAAAGGGGATTTCTAGAATCCTCAGAATTGAAAGAGAGATCCGGTAGAAAGAAGGAAAAAGAAAAGAAAAAAAAAGGAGATAGAAAAAAGGAAAAAATAGTGAGAGGGAAACGATGAGAAGACGAATGAGACTGGCTAGTCTGGGGGTCAGTTTGACCCTCGCACACACGCATTACATTTTTAGGAAAAAAAAAAGGAACTGAGAACGACAGTGGACAACTGACTCAATTGGAATATTAAGGAGATGTTGGTGCTCAATAAATTTATTGCCTCTGTTTACAATCAATTTTATCTATTCCATCTATATATTCTTTCATTTCCATTCAATTGAACTGATTCATTGTGAATTATCTGTCTTTTCAGTTACAAAATTTATTCATGTAAAAAGTAGTTTTTTAATCTCTAAAGAGAAGAAAAAAAGTGAAATCACAGAGAAATTTGAAATTTCATCCAATATTTTACGTACAATGAATTTAGAGGAGGGGTGGAAGTGTAACGAGATCATTGCAGTAGATTGCACGCGACTCGAAGACTAAATCGTTAACGATATCACTCGTCAATCACTGGTGATGACTGGTGAGTGATGCACGACAGAAGAGAATTGAAGTGAAAGAAAAAAGGAAAAAAAGGAGAGAATATATAAAACGAAGAACTGGTTAAGAGAATAGAGTGGCGTGTAATACTTTGCGGAAACCTGGTAAAATCCACTTTTTTGTATTTCAAGCGAGAGAATGTTTCGCCCCTCTTTTTATTCATTCTCTTTACTTTTTTTTTTTTTTTTTTTCGTTGCACGCATGAACGAGAAACAATTGAATCGTCTGGTATGATGACGAGAATAATAATCTCGCCTTTACGATCGGGACAAATTTCATAAGGCGAATCTTATGATTTGATTATCCTCTTTTTTTCTCTTCTTTTTAACGAAAAAAAAAAAAGTGAGAAAATGAGTAAAATTATTTTCCTAGTCTTATCCTTTATTTATATTCAAAAATATCCAAGATATTTTCATGATTATTTCAATTAAGCTACATTTATTAATTCAATTTAATTGAATGTGAGAAAAAAAATTCACAAGTTTAATTTTTCTAATCTCCAAGATGATCATTCTCAAATGATAAATTATTTCAGTTAAAATGACACCCAAGGAGTTGTTGGAGTTAATTTTTAGAGTTAAAAGTAGAGTCGTAGTGTTGGGTAAGGGTGAAATGAGAATGAAGCGGGGAATCTGCTGTGCTTGATGGATAAAAATTATCCCTCTTCAAAAGCCTATATAAAAGTATTAGGTGAAAAGGAAAAGAGAAAAAAAATTAAATTATAAGGATTTCGCGTAATTCTGTATCTTTTATCACACTTTTAAGCCTCAAGAACTACCACCAAAGCCATAAACATAAAAAATAATGCAGAATAATTATAATTCCTCTCTCTCTTCTCTCTTCATCAATAAAAAAAAATCCGAAATAATACAACTCTTTGATTTTGATCAAGTGGGCTCATCCATTTCTTCTAGAAAACTACATATATCTTCAAGGCCATGAGCAAGACCAATATGGGCACCTGCTTAGCATTTTTATGTGAGCTGCTGCTGACAGTTTATTTTATTATATCACCAGACGCTGGCCATCGTCCATCTCAACCATTGCACCGTCTCATAATTCAGTATTCTTGTTTTTTTTTTTTTTTTTCAAAAATTCCCAAAGAAATTAATTGATTTCTTTGCTCGAATCATGATGAGCAGCAAAATCTTTTGAATATCATCGAAATTCACTGGAGACTATTAACTCATTATTTATAACATAACAGATGTAAACGAATGAATGTATATTCGTTGATCGGGCATTATCCACAGGGGAGTCTTGAGATAGAGAATATAAGAATGGACCAGGCTGTTGGATAGCCAGAGTTTCACGTTTTATCCCAGTGCTCGTATGCGCGTTGCCATAAAATCGGATTTGTCCTCTGGAGTATTTTTTTTTTCGCCTCTTTTTTTTTTTAGTTCCTGCAGGAAGACTATTCAAGGGTGAACTGTGTGTTGTCTATATGCGTACCATCCCCGTTTTGTTCTCTTTTTTTATATACTAGCCATTTCCCAGCCCACGAGACCATTCACCAACCCCTCCTCCACCTTCCCTTCAGCTATGTAGGTTTTTTGGTTTTTAGCTCTTGCTCTCGTGAATAACGTGGAAAAAAAAAACTTACGATCCAACACACATAAGGATCCTATACGATTAGCATGACAAGGCCATAAGAAAATAGGGGGGGGGGGGGGGAAGGAGGTGCAAGAGAGGGCGTCTGATAGTTTGTTACAGAGACACACTGGCCAAGGGTCAGTGTAAGGTTTAAGCGCCCCCACTGTCACCCCGGCAGTATTTTTTATCTAGTCACGGTCAACTGGCTTACCAAGCTTTCCGCCCATTATTAGCGCAAACATAGCACAGCTACTTTGAATGAAATAGACTCTCTTTTTTTTCTATCTCCTTTTTTTTTTCCTCTATTTTTACATCATTTGCTTTTAATGAAATTTCATTGAAGAAATATATATTTTATTTAATGGCTTCTTTTTCATTCGTTTAATTTTCCTCCAACACTTTATTATCAAAAATTTAATGATAATACACAGGGAAATATACGTGACACGTATTTAAAGTGACGTTCAACAGTTGTGCCCATTGGTTCAGCGACGTTAATAGCACGTCATGGATTTCAGTTTCTGACGCGTGACAAGTGTATTAGCCTCGTTAAGGGGGAGAAGAGCAGGGGCCCAATGGTTTGTATTTCTCACTTCTTGCAACTAGTCATCCCCCTAAATTTCCTATCCGTTGGATAATACAATGTTCCACGTACGTTTTCAGTACACAATCATACACGTACAAGGTTTAGTTTTTTTTTGCTTGTGTAACTGTAAAAAACACGTATTTTAGGATTTTTTTTTATCTCTTCGCGGTCGAGAGAGAGAGAGAGGGAAAAATGTTTGAGGGTAAAGAATGGGAAAAGCGTGATTTCATTTTATTCGATACAAAACGGAGGCGACAATTGTCCAACCGCTCTGGGACACAAGGGGACAATTTTAAATTCCCTTAACTCTGTATTTTCGGTTATTTCGATAGTCCACAAATAAAAACAATCACCTTAAACACCTTATTCTTATATCATTAAGAAATTAATTTACAATTGAATTAATGAAAAACTATAAATAGGAGAAGGTGGGGCAAAACGGATATAAGGGATACTTTGAGTTTTTATGCATATATTATGAAAAAATCTTGAAATTAATGAAAATATTGGAGATAGATATTCTTCGATGATTCCATTGAAAAGCTGAGGAAATTTTAGGCGAGAAACAAGTGCCAGAATTAATTTTTTTCAATTTTTTGAGAGTTCGATTTTTTTCGTTGCATTTTTTAATATCTCCGGTTCTATCGATCGTAGCGATCTGGGACCAATCTTAAATGAAAGGTGAGATCATTTCCCATCGATTTAGGGGTTTTGAACTCAAAAATATCGTATTTTTACATAGTTATAGGGTAAAACTCGATGATCATAATTTTTCACAAAAGTTCCCATAACTATCTGAAAAATCGATATTTTTAAATCCAAATCCATATAAATCGATGGAAAATGATCTCAGCTTTCATTTGAAATCGGTCCCATATCGCTACGACCAATAGAACCGGAGATATTCCAAAAAAACTGAATTTTTTCAAAAATCGAAAGGCTTTCACCCTTCAAAAATGCCCCAAAAAATCGAATTCTCAAAAAATTGAAAAAAATTAATTCCGGCGCTTGTTTCTCACCTAAAATTTTCTCAGCTTTTCAATAAAATCATCAAAAAATATCCATCTCCCACGGTTCCATTACAATGTCCAAGTTTCCTCACTTTTCCCTATATATTAGGTGTTGGTATTAGAAAAAAATATTGTGATTCAATAAAATGAGAAAAAGAAAATGAGAATATTGCTGTAATGCATATGTTTTACATGGAATACGGTCAACCCGTACCGGCTGTAGAAAACTGCCCACAGGCAAATTTTATGGTCTTGACCGGGTGTTTCTCGTATGCAAATACGAACAAAGAAAAAAGAAATGATACTGTAGCCTTCTGTGAAAAAAAGTGCCTCTAACTGACGTGTTTTACTATTCATTCTAGATTTTAATAATGATAATAAAGAAAGAAGAAAATGAAAATTTTGTGGCAGATTTGTACGTAAAAACTATCGATATTCCGTCCCTTCGTCTTGTCGTATGTGAATTTATGGCAGCATTTTATTGAAATGGCCAGTCCATGTATGTTATCCTTCAGGTGATTCCTCTACTCTTAAAGAAAATTTAAAATTACCAGTAAAAAAGTTTTTTTCTCCAGCCGGGGGAAAAAGAATATTCTATTATTATTTTTTGTTTTCCCAAAAATCCAGAGATAGGCATTGTCTTTTGTGTGCTAAATCTTTAATATTCCATTTAATATCTGGGGTGCTCTGGTTAGGGGTGGGCACTGCCCCGACACAAGCCCATATATTCAGCCACTGGGGATAGTATAAATCAAATGGGAGATATTGGCCGTTTTTGCTCGTCGAGCCCGAACCTCCATAGACTCCAAGCGCTTCAGAGACATAATTGTTTTTACGGATTATAAATTTAACTTTTCACTTTTTCCTCCTCTAGTTTCTTTCACAGTTGAAACTTTTATCCCGAGCAATTCAATCTTCATTTCCCCATTTTTTCCTCATTTTTTTCCTCATTTGCCAGAGATTATGAAATTTATTTAAATTATTGTTAGACGTCAATGATTTAATTTGTGTGAAAATTGCTTTAGTATCACAAGATACCACGCGGGTACTTTTCTCAATGGGGGAATGTGTATTCATAAGATACAGTCCCCGTGAATTTTATACAGCAAGCAGTAGTAAGATGATAGTCACAGTTACAAGAGTTGAGAGGTTAAGACGAGATTTTCATCGCCCCCTTAATTAATAACATCCCCTCATCTCTGTCTCTCTCCATAACACTCATCGGTTATTAGATACTACTGTCTTCATTAATTTACATCAAGTGACTTGGCGCTATTTTTCCCATTCAAATAGCGAAATCTTTCCAGCTAAAAAAACCATGACGATCCTTTTCCATTAATTTCAGTCAATATTTTTTCCCATAATTTAATAAAGTAAATTGTCAAACTCGTTGCGTGAATCTCCACCGACAGGCTTTCAGAAAGAAAAAAAGAAAGAAAATAGAATGTAAAAGGAGAAAAAGAGAGAGAAAAAAAAAAGAAATCCCGTCCAGTGTGGTTATCGAGTAGCCGCAGTGTGCGAGTAGATTCGTTGAGTGTCGTGGTGTTGGCGTGTTACTACGGGGGTCACATACTAATGGGGCATTACCTTAACGCTCTGTATCCTGACACTCGTACAGTTAGTTACTCCTTGGGGAAAAAAAAAGAAAGTGAGAAGAAAATCAAGCGATAGAGAGAAAGAAAGAAATGGCTTTGGAAGAAAAAAAAAGAAAAATATAAAAAAAAAGGAACTGTGTGGACACAGGCAGGGGGTACACAGAGTGTGTGTTATATCGCGCCTCTTTGCCTCTGGCATTACTCGGGTGCTCTTGGCAGTGGGCAGCTCTTCTCATTCCACCCAATAGCCGATATATTCCGATCTCACTATCCCCCCCCTGTCATTCTACTACTCTTCTCCATTTCTTTTCATCCACGACACTTGAACATATCTTTGTTCCTTTTTTTTTTACTTTATTCTCAGGTTTTTTGGTCTGTTGCCATTATTCTTACAGTTAGGTGGTAGAACACTCCCAGAGGCTATGAAAAAATACGTACAATTATTATATGCATTCTGGCCTAGCTATTATTTATAGATTGAGAGGAGGGGTGAAATGAAATTTGTTATTTTTCCGGAAAACTACCAACAGATATTTATTTGTTTCGTAAAGATTCATTGGACACATTAGGAAAAAAAAAATATTGTTTGAGGTCAAGATAAGAAACAAGAGTTTTTTGTTTATAAGAATTTTTCTAAAATCATCGGAAGAACGACCAGTTTTTAATTTAATTTAATTTATTGTAATTTAATTGATCAGATTGCATTAAAATAATTGTATTTTGTATTATGGTTTTCCAGAACCTGAGGAAGCCTGAATTAACCCGTCAACGGTCGTGCTATGAGCATTTCTCTTACACTTTTTTTCAGGGTATAGGAAAGTACTCTAAAAAATGCAGAAAAATGAGCGGGGATTTTTGGTATGCCTCACAAAACTCTTCTAGTTTATTTTAGTGAAAGAAAAAATCATTCATGAGTTGTTGTTTAGCAGAAAAAAATATTTTCTACGACGCTGTCAAAATTTTCACGTGTTACGCGTACGGATTTTCATGGAACAGCGCTGCCTGTGGCGAAATTTGGCACCATTCTCCCATAAGAATAACACGGTGAGAGAATTCCTCACGGCGCGACTGAAGAACGCTGGGGAGATAGCGCGACCGCTGACGGGTTAAACAGGTGAAACGTCGTTCTATTGACAATTACTTAGTATTGTTATAGTTTAATCATTCCAACGTCCCATGATCCCTACATCTAAATTTATTAATATGGAAATGAACAGCACTATTGATTACTATATGCATTCTGTTCTAGCTATTATTTATAGATTGAGAGGAGGGGTGAAATGAAATTTGTTATTTTTCCGAAAAACTCCCAACAGATATTTCAAATATTATTGTCCCCATGTGACAAGCAAATGCTTTTGTAAAAGGTAAACGGAATATTCTCAAGTACAGCATTGTACTGCATCAATAATCGAACCGATAAAAATCTTTAAAAAAAACTGTTTGGAACAATGGAATAGATGAAGAAACCAGGGCGATTGGAATTTGCGATAGATTTTTTTATCCCCCTCGGGGATATGCCACAAGGGTGTCAAATGGTTTTTGGCGCATGAATTTCCAATCGACATATTATCTGGTAAAGGTGAGGTGAGGACCTTGGAGTGTAGCTGGATCGTGATCAAGTGGAGCTTCATGCCCATGGACAATACGTGTTGAGTCCCCCGGACAAGTGACAATACACTATCATACTGCTCTTTTGTGTAAAAAACATTGTAAAAAGGAGAAGAAAAAAAATCTATATATATAAAGAAAGGATTTACGCGTTGATGGATTGACATTAAAGAGCCAGAGTTTATCTATTTCGTTATCTATCTCCATTGACCAACTAATTCACTCGCAATCACGAGAAAAAAAAGAAAAAAAACTTCTCAACTTTATCTTCATTTTCTTCTTGTTCGTTACTCAATCCTTGGAAATAGTAACTTTAACTTGGGCACTAACGGGCAATCAGATCGTCTCTGTTGGGACGAAAACGAGATGAAATCATTCGAAATATATATATATATATATATATGTGTTAAAGTCTTTGATTTTCTCCCTGCAGGAAAAAAAATCCCAACAGTTTTTCTCCGATTTATTTTATTGTTCAAGTTTTTCAGTGGCCAGTAAATCTGAGAAATCAGAAGTTTGAAGAATTGCCTCCAATTGCACTGCCCTATCCCCCCTTTTATTTAACTTTCTTCGGCGACTAAATAAGAAATCATAAATTACATTCGATACAGTTTTTTCCGAATTACAAGAGTAATTATCTCGCCAAGATTGTTTGCCACTGAGGGGTAAAAGTAAATGTATATTGTAGTCATCAGTGATTCGGTGACACCTATGTGTGTCTAGTGAGAAAGTACCAGCAGTGTGGCGATTAGTTTGGCCATTAAAACTGGAGCGAGAAAACGTTATTACCCAACGGGAATCGCCAGTGTTATCTCCCCGGTCAATTAGATCCGTAAAGAATAGCGCATGGTCCATTGGTCGAATGTCGTTTTAACCTTCCCCCCGTCTATATATCTGTCTCATTCATCGTGAAATACACAACTGGCAACCGATCATCCTCACAAGACGACACAGCTACCAGACATTTTCCTCAATTCAATTCACGATTTTTACAAAATAATAATAAAAACAATTGGAAAATTTTTTTTCCTGCACGATGAGAAGTCACTCAGTGTTTCTCGTTACTCCGTAAATAAGAGAACATAAAAATTGAAGATTGTAGTACTGAAGAAAGAGGGAAAAATCTTCTTGAAAAAAAAGGAAAAAGGTTATAAAAGAGAGGAAAAGAGTCAGAGAATACCGGGTCAGTGTTCAGTGGTGCCTGAAGCTGAAGACACGTAAAGTCCTCGATCGTCGTTGGATAGTATAAGTATTCCCGGAGGCAAGGGGCAATTTGTCCCGGTCATTTGGCGAGTCCACCGGGACTCCCTGACTGTAATCCAATCACTAGCCACACTCCTACTTCACTCGTTCCCTCTTTCTCCAATTTTTTTCTTTTTTTTTTTTTTTCCACCGAAAAACCGTGAAGAAAATTTGTCCACCTACATTCTTCCACTAATATATATATCTAATTCTCAATACTCATTGACTACTGTGTCCAGTTAATTTTGAGTGAATCGGATAATTCCTTCCAGCCCATACAATTCATCTCTTGCTCTGTCAATGAACATGTGTTTTATCGTCTCTCGTACACACCATAAAATCTATACGTTTTCTTATCCAAACGTATATAGGAGAAGGTATTGCCATATCCTCAACATCTCTTTTCTCATCGGCACAATTTGTATTCGGTTCAGTTTCTCCTTTTCGAAAAGACCCTTGCACCCTTCCACCCCCCCCCCCCCCCTTCCTTCTATTCTCTCACTAACATATCCCCGGCTATCTCTGGCTGTTCGTGAAAAAAAGCCCTCCACATACTAACGTATACCTAACTATCCTCTATAGTCTCGTCATAGAGACTCGTATGTACCTCGTTTCGAGTAATCCCAATCGAGTGACAATCTGACAATTCTTGTTGACTACCGAAGGGGAATGTGATTGGTCTGTCTCAATTTTTTTTCTCTCTCTTCTCCACAAAAATCCCTTCCCCCCCTCCTATTTAGTTACATTGGCTTTTCTTTAATTTAGTGAATCATTAACATTATTAGATTCAAGAGGAAAAATGATTTACTTGTTGAGAAGAAAATACTAAAAAATAGAGAGATGAATCATGGCAAAAGGGCGAAAAGCATACGTGATCGTGAGCTCATAGGGCTGACGTTTAAACTGGCCTTGTTCCTTCGAAAAATCCCTTGTTATAACCACGTTCACTTCCCCTTTTTCTTCCTTTTTTTTTCTTCACACATTTTCTTTCACAAACTGACCCAACTAACCTTATTGAACCAATTGCCATAAATATCTGGATACTCGAAAAATTTTTTTGCTTTAAAAAATCATATTTATTCAAATGCAAACGTTTAAAGTCCAGTGAATGAGGTGTAATACTTATTGTCACTTTATAGAGTTATAACATTCCCCTAATAAACCCCTCTGAATTCATGCAGTTCCGGTACGTATAACACGTATCGTCGTTCGCATGGGCGAGAGAACGATGCCGCAATTAACGTTGGTGTGATTTAGAGCTCAACCGTTATAGGGCAACGTTTTGGGTTTGATTTACTGTTACGTACGCGAAATTAATTTGAATTGAATGATTTATGGGAAATTTGTGAACTACCATTTGGCCAACTATGTTACACTATTTTAAATATTATCACTTTTCTCCTGGACTTGACTTCATTATTTTACGTAACTTTTAAATTTTAAGGAAGAAAAACTTGTGTGAAAGAGGCGCGTCTTCAATTATTATTGCAAAATGTTTTTTTATGGTGTCCTGGACGTTATTTGAATAATTGACAATTAAAATAAAAGTTATTTTGTTATTTGAATATTTATTTCAAAGAATCTCAATTTGACACTCACGCCCCTTTAATTCTAATGCAATGAATATAAAAAATGATTATATTTATCATATATACTTCATTTGAATCTTGAAATTCCATTTAAAGTTCTAAGAGGCTTTTCCCTCCCTAAGTCAAATTGCTTATACTTGTGTATAAACGATATTTTTCAATTGATAAGACGTTGAAAGCAGATTGGTGAAATTAATTTCAATTTGAAAACGCCAGTAACAAGTACTATACGCCTGGTTGATCATGAATGAACCGATAAGATTTTCGAGTTTGACCGTTAAGATACTCTACTCACTGAAGCTTCTTAAAGGAGAAATTGACTAAAACCGGAGATTCGTATAAACTGGGGCTTTTACCCTCTCCATTTCTCTCCCAAAGTTGTATAGTACAGAGGGGGGAGTGTGAACCCTTCGCTGTGTGACGTCGATTTCAACACAGATTCACTCTGCGTATTTGTGAGAAGAGATTTTTCTGGATGAAGAGCAAAAAAAAATTGAAGAAATTTTTGAAATTTTCAAGGGATAAAAAGAGACAGAGATTGAAAAATTATTTTCACAGAATAAAATCCTCAACTTAAAAATAATCCTCTTTTCTCGGGTATTTTCTTCATTTTATTTTCTACATCCCCTTAATTTATATGCATATGAGAATATTATTTTGAATAAAAAAAATATGAAAAAGACTTGATAGCGTACAGACGTTTGATTTATACTGTCGCGAGGCACTCACTAGAAATATCAGATACCGCTAATGAATTTTCCCTGGATAGTATGGGGTCGTGAAGAAGAAATATATATACTGGAGTTTTGTAGGAGGGTGCGAATAGCAAGTAATAGCCATACATGTACCTCATACACTTTTACTTGTTAACGTACAATGCTGTCCTATTTATACAGAAAAAAAACTGACATTCTCTTCCTATTTTCTCTATCGTTTTATCGGTGGTAGATTGAACGGAAAAGAAGATTGACGCCTTGAGAGAATCGAAACATACGTCGATTCTGGATATGTACGTTGCACGTCTCTGTTATGGAGATTGGTTTTGCCGGTCGAATACAAAAGTGCCAGTGTGTTATAAAATAGTATTGTGTTATCATTGTTCAGTGACTACTTGTAGAAGATGAAAAGAGAAATATTAAAGATGCAAATTTATCTTTTATCCTTTGTATTTTGTCAGTTATTGAGATTGACACTTAATTTAAATGAAAAAATTGATAAATTTTGAAAGAATTTTTAATGCACAATTGAAGGCTTATTTCGTCACAATAATAATGAATGGAAAAGAAAAAATGTAAAAGATACCGGTCACTGACCATGGTATAATATAACTTTCATTCAAAACTGCTGACTCAAATTGAAATCCTTTTGACTCTTTTAAAAACTCACGTCTTTTTATATCAACTAAATAAAACGCAATTTCTTTGCTAAACTCGTTGAAATTATGAGAAAAGAAAATGTAAAATTTTCTTCTTTACTCTATTCTTCTTTCTTTTTTTTTTCATGAAATAAAAAAAATATTCGAGACACGCCGCGTATTTCACGCCTAATTTCGTGCCCATTCGGCATTGAATATTCCTCGATTCACGCAAGAAATGCGGGTAATCATTTGTCGCGATTTTGTGGGTAAAACATGTGCATATAACTTTTTGAAATGTCTCTGAACATTCCAATTGCAAAATGCTCTCAATTCCCCTGGAAAAATAAAAATCTTTGCTACTTGAGTTTTCGCAAAAAAAAAATCAGTGAGTCAATTGACTTGATTAACAAATAAATCGAATGAAACAATGAAACAAGCCCATATGTTTTCTCAGTAGACTCGAGATTTCAATAATTATATGGTTTATCAGTAGAAGCAATAAATCCACCATGTCCATCCAAGTCTACCCCCTCTCCCTAAACCCCGTAAAGTTCTGCCCAGTGCGTGGGGCAATGGGGTGGACCCAGTGATATATGTGTTTCCTATAATAGCTAGAATCAAAACAGTATGTAAGTTCGAACTAGGGGGAAACATAGACGTTACTATCCCCGGATTCCGTCTTATTTCAGACAATATCGTTTAATGCAAGACAAAAATTCACTTGAAAATATCCAATGTCAAAATTAAATGTGATTTTGAAAGAAAAACAAAAAAAACAACAGCGGAGAAGAGGAGAGTGCAATTTTGATAAATTAATTGATGGTGTACTTCTTATTTGGGTAATTTGCAATGTTGCTGGGACACAACATGAATTTATTCAAGTTTAATTTGACAAAATGCTAAGAAATGTCAAGAGCCTGAAGAAGCTCAAATTATAAGCGAAATGTTGCGAATTGACAAGATTTCAGTATTGAATTCATAAACTTCCAATCTCTCATGATATTTATTGAAAAAAACAAAAAAAAGCAGTGATAATTTCCATTAGGAAAAAAACTTTAATGTGCAACCATTGCCCCATTAATATGTGCACGATGAGAAATACAAACAAGTATCCGTATTATAATGATCATGAAGTACATTCAACGTGCTGTATCTGGGGTAACGAGGGTGTCACCGTGCCGGTGCACATGAGATTAGAGTATGTAGGGTTAAAATTTTCCCGAGGGTGGACTCTGGTCACTTTGACCGGATACTACAGATGTAATATCATAAACAACTGAACTCACCGCCATTCGAGAGGAGCAAAGGGGTCAGATTGTCTTGTGTACTCAATATATGCATGTGTTACGTACGTGTGTGGCCCCATGGAGAGAAGAGGAGGGGGGAGTCGACGACAACGTTAGGAAGGTACAGGAAGCACTCGACAGAAAATTCGTGTGCACCCTTTATATCCCTTGTGCATTCACCATCATACTGTGCTTTTAAACAGCACAGCCAACGTGGTAACTCATACTGGTGTTAGACTCAGTATGTTTACTCTTGAATATTCATTCTTTGGTGCTGTACTAGACTATCGCGTTTTAACTTTACGAATATTCTCGATACTGAAAATTTTACAGCATTAAATCTGCCTGTAATATCTAATAATTTGACTGCACTGAAAATTTTTAATTAAAATTGGATTTTTAATGAATTTATTGACTGGAGCTTCTTGAAAAATTGGTAAAATCAAAGAGTATGGGGGAAGGTTGGACGAGAATGGAATGGGAAATGGAATGGGCGAAGTTTTAATGCTTTATATTGCGAAACTGAGGTCTGAGATCTGATTTTCATGACATTCAGGCCTCATATCTAAAAGACTGAGGCATTGTCTCTCGGTAATTTTGATTTTTCAACGGAAATTTAATCAATTTGCCTCTTTTATGACTTGAACGTCCTTACTTTGAATAAAAATTATAGATCGTAATCATTTTAAATGAAAAAAATTCAATAGGAATCGATATCCGACCACTACATATGTAATTCTACGATCCAATTGAAAAGGAGAACATCATATTCTTGCTTTTGAGTCCACTTGAGAGACTGGTTCTGATTTTTTTCATAAACTAGGCTGTTCCGCGCACGACGCGCGCGTTTAACTTTACTTGAGGGGCTACCCCAAGCATGAATGGTTTTTTTTTTGTCATACGAGGAATATATCTGAGATTTTAGCGGCCAGAGGAGACAAATTAAGTGATTCTGATGGAGAAAATCAAAAAGAAAGAGATGTAAAGCTCTATATCCGATATAACTAGGATCTACGGTTCAGAAACGTCGACTACAGAGGTCAAGTCTCCATAATCATCTGATGTTTTTTGGAAAATCACCCCAGATCATAATTTCCACTTCAGGCATGCAAGTTCGAAGTCCAAAGAAAGCTTATTCAGTGATTTTAAGCAAGAAAATCAAAAATAGAGAGAGGGAATGCTCTATATCCGATATAATAAGGTCCTACGACTGAGAAACATCACCTACGGGAGTCCAGGCTCAGTACCCACAAGATGTTCCATGGAAAATAACTTCGGATCGTAATTTCCACTTCAGGCATGCAAGTTCAGACTGCGTAGAAGGCATACTGAGTGATTCTGAGGGAGAAATACAAAAACAGAGAGAGGGAATGCTCCATATCTGATATAATAAGATCCGTGGCATTCATAGGGCGAAAACTGATTTTCACAAAAGAGCCTGTAGGTACTCTAAAAATTGATGGTTTTCTTCTTTAATCGCACAAATCGATGACACATGACCTCATCTTCCATTTGAGATAGACCCCAAGTCCTCACGTCAGATAGAACTGGAGATATCCTTGAAAGAGTGAGAAAAATCGAAGATGAAAAGGGCTCGATCTCCCATTCATGACCAAAAAAGTAGAATTTTTTAATAATTAGACAAAAATTAATTTCAATATCTATTTTTCACCTCAGCAACTCAATGGGATCATTTAAAAAAAATCCATACTGAGCCGTTTCATTGGAATGTCCATTTTACCCCACTTTCCCCTATAAAAGATGTAGTCAAAGGGGAGTCGATATCATCCCCCCCCCCCCTCCCTCCCTCCTCCCATTTGGTACTTTCTCTTTCTTTTTTGTGTTCCCTATAGCAATAAATACGGTGAAAGGAGCCATGCTATCTCGGGGACAATAAAAATAGATTTGCCGTGCATTGCCGGATTGCCTGCCGCAAGTTACGATTAAAAGATCGAACTGTCGATCCGCCCATGCCGTGTACGAAATCCTCAGGTCTCTGGTTGAGTACTCAATTCAATATTTTCGTTACAAGTATACAGAGAAACGAAAAACAACGAGAAGTACGAAGAAAAAAGAACCGAGATGTTTCGAATAAAGTCAAAACAAATAAAGAAAAGGAAAAAAAAAATAGAGAATAGAGCCAAATGAAATGGAAGAAATTGAGGATAAAAACTGAGAAATTATTTGGATAGTGCATTATCCTTAGGATCTATAAGGATATAACGATTGTCAGTAATGAAAATATTCAATGAAACTGAAATAGTCATATTCCAAGATAAAGATGACTATCTTCATAGTAATATACTGTTGAACGGTAAAATCTCCTTTGCGTGGATTAGTTCGCTCAATCAGGAAATATATTCTATGCCCCCATAAACTTCTCCCTCATACGTATTTTCTCAACCCCTATGAGTCTATTCCACTTCTCATGTACCACATCTCAATGAATCGGTTATATATACTGATTATCATGGATTTTTTTTATTTATAAATCCCTCGAGTTTGTAAATTAAAATCCAATTTTCTTATCTAAAATTTACAAAATTCTTGAGGTAGTGAATCTGTATATTACGGGCCTTTTCTTGAATAATAGAAAATGATCCATGTGTATATATTAATATAAGTGAACTTGAATCAAATCACTAAAAAGCACGATGCTCCAATTAGCGCTCGAAAATTACATTCGGAAGCATACTGCCAATTGCATTGGCAGAATAGTAAATCTTATAATTCAAATTACGCACGAAGGGCGAACGCCTGCTCGTTTCATAAAATTTGAAAATCTCAGAATCAAATTTTGAAAAAAATAGGGTTTGCGCAAGCAAGGTTCGAATGCACAACCATCAGATTTCTTTATCTCCCTCCTTGAGGCAATTCTAAATGAATTTTAAATTAATTTTATTTTGAAAGGCCGCTAATCTTCAGATTTATTCTTGAGGTTAATTTATATCAAATGACTTTATAGATAAATCAAAATTGATTGTTTTTTCCAATCCCCTTTAAATTGACACGGTGCATTATAACTCAATGAATAATACAAGTGGAATATTGTACGTGACAGAAGTATCCGTGAGTTCGATTGATAGGGTCAGATTTTTTGGGGAAAGGCATTTCAAAGTCCGTAAGGGGTGCAATGTGCCGAGAAATGTGGCAACCGGTAGACAGAGCATCAGGTCCTGTGGCAGTCGCCCCTTCTTTCCTCTTTTTTTTTTCACCCCTTCCACCATTGCCTCAATCCGATGAGCTCGATGCACAGATCCGGGTGTGTATTTCCAAAGTATGAGGAAAAAGGAGAAAAAAAGGAAAGAGAATCTGTTCCAGCCCCTATGATACAAATGCCATATAGGGCTCATACAAATCCCCAAGAAACTCTTCATATCTATAACCATCGTCTTTTCCGACCATATAACTTGGATAACCGAGAGGAGGACGAGAGAGGAAAAAAAAACGTACAGAAGGAAAACGTTATACTTTTTAAACAATTCAACGTTCAAAAATACCCTCATAGACTGGTGTGTCCCATTGGCGCTTACACCAAGAAGGGGGGGTCAAATAGGGGTGAGCAAATTGCCACCGATGCCACCATGAGATTTGTGTTACAATAACGTCACGCTTGAAAACGATAAGTGTGAGTGATATTTTTTCTCCAAAGGGAAATATCAATTTTTTTCTAGATTCTTTTCTTTATTACAATTGAATTATTCACTTGAGTTGTTCGTAAACTTTTTTGGTAAATTATTAGTTTAAAGTTCTATGGGAAATTTGAAAGTAATGAGTATAATATTGAATGATTGTCAATTTGTGATATTTCGGCTATCATTTACGCTTCATTAGGCTTTTAAAATTTTCAGTATTTTTCAGATTCATTTCATCTGAATCCTAGGTATGGGGGAAGATGAGGAAACTTTACACGTTCGAGATGGGAATTTTCTAATGATTCCATTGAAAAGCTGAGGAAATCTTGGGCGAAAAACATGTTTTAAAATTTTTTTACATCAATTTTTCAAATATATTATAGATAAGTTTCTGGAAAACAGTTTTTGCCTTATAAGTACTGGAAAAATTGATAATTTTTTTCTTTCAACCACATAAATCGATGGGAAATGAGCTCACCTTTCATTTAAGATCAACTCCAGGTCACTACGATAAATAGAGCCAAAGATATTCTCGAAAACCTGAAATTTTTCAAAAACAAGGGGTTTACCTTCAAATTTTGACGAAAAAATGGAATTTTTGAAAAATTCAAAAAAATTACTTCCGTCATATGATTTCCAAGTGAAATTTCCTCAGCTTTCCAATGGATTCATCAGAAAAAATCTATCTTCAATATTTCCATCCATTTTGAGTAAATTTCAGAGGAAAAAATACCAAAATCAATTTGTGTCCGTTTTACGCTTTTTGTCTATTTTACCCCATCTTCGCCTATTGATGTTAAAGACCAACATCATGACAAGTTATTTAATACGATAAAAATAAACTTGCGTATACAGTAATCTATTGCACTACTCTTGACCTCTTACGCTTCACTGCTATTTCCCACTGACATCTTAGAATTAATCTGACTAAATACTGAAAATGTCAAGAGCCTGATGAACCTTAGATTATAAGCAAAAGATCGTAAATTGACAATAATTCAGTATTGTATTTATCACTTTCCAATTTCCCACGAAACTTTAAACTAATTATCAAAATGAAAGTGAATTCAACTATCAACTTTTTCTTGTAAAAGTTTGAATTAATTAAATAATAGACTAGAGTCAATTTAATAGCAGTTAACAAATCGTTAGGGGATGAATTGGTGAAAAGGGGTTTTGCGGTTTATAGTAGGGGTTGTCAGGTCGGCATATAATACATTGTTACTCCCTTTCTACCGATTTAGTAACCACGTGCGCGTGTGTGTGTGTCCTCCCCCATGCAGCTCTTTTTTCCACTGATGAAAATCAGTGCACCAATGAATTACCCCATAATTAAAATTAAGGTAATAAAGGTTTGTGTTGAGTATTAGTGAATTCATGTACATACACACACAATTGCATCAAATAATTATCCACTGAAAGCTACATTAATGATAATGTTCTATTTCATTAAACTTGAAATTGGCAATCTCCCGAAATTTTTTAAAAGTGTTAATATAAAATTCCTAAGGCGATATGACTCTTGACTTGTGACTTTCTTTCCAAAGTCACTTGATTCAATGGTATTGAACAAAAAAAAAAGGGGGACGAATGAATATTGGGGCGATAGTATATAATGTATATAATATACTTGAATTGAGTGACGCGGTTATTCGGATATTAAACTTTGAAGATGCCGCACTACGCCGCGTTTACTGAGTCAGCAAGTGTCATTGATAGGCTTTCAAGGATATTGATAAAGTGTTGAAGGCAAATTAAATGACTTTGCCAAGTTAAGATTACGTTTTCTTATTTTTTTGACTTTCATTTAGTCATGTTCATTAATGAATTGTTATCAATGAAAATTGATTTTTTTTTCTAGCTTTATCAGACTCTTTGCAGCTTTTGAAATATTGAACGATAATTGTGTTAAGGAGGAACATCAGATTTCGTACTAAGACAAAAAACGCTTACGTTTTCATGAAACTTCGAGGATAAGTTCATTAAGTACTCCAGAATATACCATAATTTTTTTGAATTTTTCCACCGCTGAATAATAAACGAAAATAATTATCAAAGTTGAAAATTATGTATAGGACGATATGAACAGCGAGGTAACTTAGCAAAATTCCTACTTTACCAGTGCGTTGGTAAGAGGGGAATTAAGCTAAGTTACCTCGCTGTTCATATCGTCCTATACATAAGTTCTAACTTCTGAAGAACTGGTTTTATAAAGCCTTTCCATTTTCAATCGTACAAAAGAAAAGATAAAAATAAAAACACTCGATCAATACTCAGTCATTATTTGATAAAAAATATAAAATAAACCATGAAATGTAATACCCAATATTGTACTCAGGCTTTATCAATTAAATAAACATAATAAAAAATTGAAAAAAATAAGTTCCTACTTTGATAATCATTTTCGTTCATTATTCGGTGATGGAAAAATTCTAAAAAATTATGGTATGTTCTGGATTACTAAATGAACTTGTCCTCGAAGTTTCATAAAAACGTAAGCGTTTTTTGTTTTTGTATGAAAGCTGATGTTCCTCCTTAAGAGTTGATGAGAGCGAGTTCTAATTTATCATTAACCATGTAGTACCAAAAATAAAACGTAAGGCTTGCTTCTATAGAGAACATCTTGTCTTTAGTCTATTAAAAAATGGCATTACCATTACTGCATTGTATTTTTCTATTGAAGCAATAAAAATTATATTATTATTGAATAACAAAGCGTTATTCACAATAAATTGTTGCCTACGTAACCAGCCTAGGACGACAAAGATGGAATTATTGGGGAGATCGTTCAAACAGAGATTTTATTTATCGAGGTTCTTTCTCCAATTTAGAGGGCGTTAGATACTGGGAGTGTTTCTTAGGGTATAATAGATGGAGGTATTGGCAAGTGGCCCTGGACAGCCATGACAGGGGACACCTTTAGTGGTAAATCAACTGAGGGAGTTGACTACGAATTCTACTTCCTGAAATGAATGGGAACAAAATATTCCTACCCATTGAAAATTCAAGCTCATTTCAAATCGTGGTAACTTCAGAGCTGGCGATGTTTCGCAGAATAAAATGTTACGATAATGAATCACGTGAAGTTATTAAAATTTGGTACATCAATGAATGAACACTCAGATTATCATGGTTGGCTATACATGGGATGAAAATATGACGAAGTTCAATGAAATTTATATTTTGACTGCTACATTACGATCTCATCTAGGTGCTCTACTGATTTACATGAGCTATTTGAGTCGTGGGTTCAAATCCTGCTTGCGCATTACATATTTTTTCCGAAATTTGATTCTCTTAAAAAATTTATTAATAAAAATTAATTTATTAATAAATTTATTTGTTTAATGGCCAAGTGTCAATCGAGTAAGTTCCTATCAAAAGTCAATTGAATTCTTCGGCTTGTATTTTTCAAGTATATTTAGAGTTTTCCAGCATCTTGATGATCTCTACTAGATCCCCTGCTAATTTACATTAGCTGTTTGAACCATATTTACCGAAATATGAGCCAATGCATATGAATAATGAGGTCTCGTGATTGGAAAAATCGAGTAAGTTCCTTTCAAAAGTCAATTAAATTTTTTGGCTTGTATTTTTCAAGTATATTTAGAGTTTTCCAGCATCTTGATGATCTCTACTAGATCCCCTACTAATTTACATTAGCTGTTTTAACCATATTTACCGAAATATGAGCCAATGAATATAAATAATGGGGTCTCGCGATTGGAAAAATCGAGTAAGTTCCTTTCAAAAGTCAATTAAATTTTTCGGCTTGTATTTTTCAAGTTTATTTAGAGTTTTCCAGCATCTTGATGATCTCTACTAGATCCCCTACTAATTTACATTAGCTGTTTGAACCATATTTAGTGAAATGTGAGCCAATGAATATAAATAGTGGGGTCTCGCGATTGGAAAAATGGAGTAAGTTCCTTTCAAAAGTCAATTAAATTTTTCGGCTTGTATTTTTCAAGTTTATTTAGAGTTTTCCAGCATCTTGATGATCTCTACTAGATCCCCTACTAATTTACATTAGCTGTTTGAACCATATTTAGTGAAATATGAGCCAATGAATATAAATAATGGGGTCTCGCGATTGGAAAAATCGAGTAAGTTCCTTTCAAAAGTCAATTAAATTTTTCGGCTTGTATTTTTCAAGTTTATTTAGAGTTTTCCAGCATCTTGATGATCTCTACTAGATCCCCTACTAATTTACATTAGCTGTTTTAACCATATTTACCGAAATATGAGCCAATGAATATAAATAATGGGGTCTCGCGATTGGAAAAATCGAGTAAGTTCCTTTCAAAAGTCAATTAAATTTTTCGGCTTGTATTTTTCAAGTTTATTTAGAGTTTTCCAGCATCTTGATGATCTCTACTAGATCCCCTACTAATTTACATTAGCTGTTTTAACCATATTTAGTGAAATATGAGCCAATGAATATAAATAATGGGGTCTCGCGATTGGAAAAATCGAGTAAGTTCCTTTCAAAAGTCGATTAAATTTTTCGGCTTGTATTTTTCAAGTTTATTTAGAGTTTTCCAGCATCTTGATGATCTCTACTAGATCCCCTACTAATTTACATTAGCTGTTTTAACCATATTTAGTGAAATATGAGACAATGAATATAAATAATGGGGTCTCGCGATTGGAAAAATCGAGTAAGTTCCTTTCAAAAGTCAATTAAATTTTTCGGCTTGTATTTTTCAAGTTTATTTAGAGTTTTCCAGCATCTTGATGATCTCTACTAGATCCCCTACTAATTTACATTAGCTGTTTGAACCATATTTAGTGAAATGTGAGCCAATGAATATAAATAGTGGGGTCTCGCGATTGGAAAAATGGAGTAAGTTCCTTTCAAAAGTCAATTAAATTTTTCGGCTTGTATTTTTCAAGTTTATTTAGAGTTTTCCAGCATCTTGATGATCTCTACTAGATCCCCTACTAATTTACATTAGCTGTTTTAACCATATTTAGTGAAATATGAGACAATGAATATAAATAGTGGGGTCTCGCGATTGGAAAAATGGAGTAAGTTCCTTTCAAAAGTCAATTAAATTTTTCGGCTTGTATTTTTCAAGTTTATTTAGAGTTTTCCAGCATCTTGATGATCTCTACTAGATCCCCTACTAATTTACATTAGCTGTTTTAACCATATTTAGTGAAATATGAGCCAATGAATATAAATAATGGGGTCTCGCGATTGGAAAAATCGAGTAAGTTCCTTTCAAAAGTCGATTAAATTTTTCGGCTTGTATTTTTCAAGTTTATTTAGAGTTTTCCAGCATCTTGATGATCTCTACTAGATCCCCTACTAATTTACATTAGCTGTTTTAACCATATTTAGTGAAATATGAGACAATGAATATAAATAATGGGGTCTCGCGATTGGAAAAATCGAGTAAGTTCCTTTCAAAAGTCAATTAAATTTTTCGGCTTGTATTTTTCAAGTTTATTTAGAGTTTTCCAGCATCTTGATGATCTCTACTAGATCCCCTACTAATTTACATTAGCTGTTTGAACCATATTTAGTGAAATATGAGACAATGAATATAAATAATGGGGTCTCGCGATTGGAAAAATCGAGTAAGTTCCTTTCAAAAGTCAATTAAATTTTTCGGCTTGTATTTTTCAAGTTTATTTAGAGTTTTCCAGCATCTTGATGATCTCTACTAGATCCCCTACTAATTTACATTAGCTGTTTGAACCATATTTAGTGAAATGTGAGCCAATGAATATAAATAGTGGGGTCTCGCGATTGGAAAAATGGAGTAAGTTCCTTTCAAAAGTCAATTAAATTTTTCGGCTTGTATTTTTCAAGTTTATTTAGAGTTTTCCAGCATCTTGATGATCTCTACTAGATCCCCTACTAATTTACATTAGCTGTTTTAACCATATTTAGTGAAATATGAGACAATGAATATAAATAATGGGGTCTCGCGATTGGAAAAATCGAGTAAGTTCCTTTCAAAAGTCGATTAAATTTTTCGGCTTGTATTTTTCAAGTTTATTTAGAGTTTTCCAGCATCTTGATGATCTCTACTAGATCCCCTACTAATTTACATTAGCTGTTTTAACCATATTTAGTGAAATATGAGACAATGAATATAAATAATGGGGTCTCGCGATTGGAAAAATCGAGTAAGTTCCTTTCAAAAGTCAATTAAATTTTTCGGCTTGTATTTTTCAAGTTTATTCAGAGTTTTCCAGCATCTTGATGATCTCTACTAGATCCCCTACTAATTTACATTAGCTGTTTGAACCATATTTAGTGAAATGTGAGCCAATGAATATAAATAGTGGGGTCTCGCGATTGGAAAAATGGAGTAAGTTCCTTTCAAAAGTCAATTAAATTTTTCGGCTTGTATTTTTCAAGTTTATTTAGAGTTTTCCAGCATCTTGATGATCTCTACTAGATCCCCTACTAATTTACATTAGCTGTTTGAACCATATTTAGTGAAATGTGAGCCAATGAATATAAATAGTGGGGTCTCGCGATTGGAAAAATGGAGTAAGTTCCTTTCAAAAGTCAATTAAATTTTTCGGCTTGTATTTTTCAAGTTTATTTAGAGTTTTCCAGCATCTTGATGATCTCTACTAGATCCCCTACTAATTTACATTAGCTGTTTTAACCATATTTAGTGAAATATGAGCCAATGAATATAAATAATGGGGTCTCGCGATTGGAAAAATCGAGTAAGTTCCTTTCAAAAGTCGATTAAATTTTTCGGCTTGTATTTTTCAAGTTTATTTAGAGTTTTCCAGCATCTTGATGATCTCTACTAGATCCCCTACTAATTTACATTAGCTGTTTTAACCATATTTAGTGAAATATGAGACAATGAATATAAATAATGGGGTCTCGCGATTGGAAAAATCGAGTAAGTTCCTTTCAAAAGTCAATTAAATTTTTCGGCTTGTATTTTTCAAGTTTATTTAGAGTTTTCCAGCATCTTGATGATCTCTACTAGATCCCCTACTAATTTACATTAGCTGTTTGAACCATATTTAGTGAAATATGAGACAATGAATATAAATAATGGGGTCTCGCGATTGGAAAAATGGAGTAAGTTCCTTTCAAAAGTCAATTAAATTTTTCGGCTTGTATTTTTCAAGTTTATTTAGAGTTTTCCAGCATCTTGATGATCTCTACTAGATCCCCTACTAATTTACATTAGCTGTTTTAACCATATTTACCGAAATATGAGCCAATGAATATAAATAATGGGGTCTCGCGATTGGAAAAATCGAGTAAGTTCCTTTCAAAAGTCGATTAAATTTTTCGGCTTGTATTTTTCAAGTTTATTTAGAGTTTTCCAGCATCTTGATGATCTCTACTAGATCCCCTACTAATTTACATTAGCTGTTTTAACCATATTTAGTGAAATATGAGACAATGAATATAAATAATGGGGTCTCGCGATTGGAAAAATCGAGTAAGTTCCTTTCAAAAGTCAATTAAATTTTTCGGCTTGTATTTTTCAAGTTTATTCAGAGTTTTCCAGCATCTTGATGATCTCTACTAGATCCCCTACTAATTTACATTAGCTGTTTTAACCATATTTAGTGAAATATGAGACAATGAATATAAATAATGGGGTCTCGCGATTGGAAAAATCGAGTAAGTTCCTTTCAAAAGTCAATTAAATTTTTCGGCTTGTATTTTTCAAGTTTATTCAGAGTTTTCCAGCATCTTGATGATCTCTACTAGATCCCCTACTAATTTACATTAGCTGTTTGAACCATATTTAGTGAAATGTGAGCCAATGAATATAAATAGTGGGGTCTCGCGATTGGAAAAATGGAGTAAGTTCCTTTCAAAAGTCAATTAAATTTTTCGGCTTGTATTTTTCAAGTTTATTTAGAGTTTTCCAGCATCTTGATGATCTCTACTAGATCCCCTACTAATTTACATTAGCTGTTTGAACCATATTTAGTGAAATGTGAGCCAATGAATATAAATAGTGGGGTCTCGCGATTGGAAAAATGGAGTAAGTTCCTTTCAAAAGTCAATTAAATTTTTCGGCTTGTATTTTTCAAGTTTATTTAGAGTTTTCCAGCATCTTGATGATCTCTACTAGATCCCCTACTAATTTACATTAGCTGTTTTAACCATATTTAGTGAAATATGAGCCAATGAATATAAATAATGGGGTCTCGCGATTGGAAAAATCGAGTAAGTTCCTTTCAAAAGTCGATTAAATTTTTCGGCTTGTATTTTTCAAGTTTATTTAGAGTTTTCCAGCATCTTGATGATCTCTACTAGATCCCCTACTAATTTACATTAGCTGTTTTAACCATATTTAGTGAAATATGAGACAATGAATATAAATAATGGGGTCTCGCGATTGGAAAAATCGAGTAAGTTCCTTTCAAAAGTCAATTAAATTTTTCGGCTTGTATTTTTCAAGTTTATTTAGAGTTTTCCAGCATCTTGATGATCTCTACTAGATCCCCTACTAATTTACATTAGCTGTTTGAACCATATTTAGTGAAATGTGAGCCAATGAATATAAATAGTGGGGTCTCGCGATTGGAAAAATGGAGTAAGTTCCTTTCAAAAGTCAATTAAATTTTTCGGCTTGTATTTTTCAAGTTTATTTAGAGTTTTCCAGCATCTTGATGATCTCTACTAGATCCCCTACTAATTTACATTAGCTGTTTTAACCATATTTACCGAAATATGAGCCAATGAATATAAATAATGGGGTCTCGCGATTGGAAAAATCGAGTAAGTTCCTTTCAAAAGTCGATTAAATTTTTCGGCTTGTATTTTTCAAGTTTATTTAGAGTTTTCCAGCATCTTGATGATCTCTACTAGATCCCCTACTAATTTACATTAGCTGTTTTAACCATATTTAGTGAAATATGAGACAATGAATATAAATAATGGGGTCTCGCGATTGGAAAAATCGAGTAAGTTCCTTTCAAAAGTCAATTAAATTTTTCGGCTTGTATTTTTCAAGTTTATTCAGAGTTTTCCAGCATCTTGATGATCTCTACTAGATCCCCTACTAATTTACATTAGCTGTTTTAACCATATTTAGTGAAATATGAGACAATGAATATAAATAATGGGGTCTCGCGATTGGAAAAATCGAGTAAGTTCCTTTCAAAAGTCAATTAAATTTTTCGGCTTGTATTTTTCAAGTTTATTCAGAGTTTTCCAGCATCTTGATGATCTCTACTAGATCCCCTACTAATTTACATTAGCTGTTTTAACCATATTTAGTGAAATATGAGCCAATGAATATAAATAATGGGGTCTCGCGATTGGAAAAATCGAGTAAGTTCCTTTCAAAAGTCAATTAAATTTTTCGGCTTGTATTTTTCAAGTTTATTTAGAGTTTTCCAGCATCTTGATGATCTCTACTAGATCCCCTACTAATTTACATTAGCTGTTTTAACCATATTTAGTGAAATATGAGACAATGAATATAAATAATGGGGTCTCGCGATTGGAAAAATCGAGTAAGTTCCTTTCAAAAGTCAATTAAATTTTTCGGCTTGTATTTTTCAAGTTTATTCAGAGTTTTCCAGCATCTTGATGATCTCTACTAGATCCCCTACTAATTTACATTAGCTGTTTTAACCATATTTACCGAAATATGAGCCAATGAATATAAATAATGGGGTCTCGCGATTGGAAAAATCGAGTAAGTTCCTTTCAAAAGTCGATTAAATTTTTCGGCTTGTATTTTTCAAGTTTATTTAGAGTTTTCCAGCATCTTGATGATCTCTACTAGATCCCCTACTAATTTACATTAGCTGTTTTAACCATATTTAGTGAAATATGAGACAATGAATATAAATAATGGGGTCTCGCGATTGGAAAAATCGAGTAAGTTCCTTTCAAAAGTCAATTAAATTTTTCGGCTTGTATTTTTCAAGTTTATTCAGAGTTTTCCAGCATCTTGATGATCTCTACTAGATCCCCTACTAATTTACATTAGCTGTTTTAACCATATTTACCGAAATATGAGCCAATGAATATAAATAATGGGGTCTCGCGATTGGAAAAATGGAGTAAGTTCCTTTCAAAAGTCAATTAAATTTTTCGGCTTGTATTTTTCAAGTTTATTTAGAGTTTTCCAGCATCTTGATGATCTCTACTAGATCCCCTACTAATTTACATTAGCTGTTTTAACCATATTTACCGAAATATGAGCCAATGAATATAAATAATGGGGTCTCGCGATTGGAAAAATCGAGTAAGTTCCTTTCAAAAGTCAATTAAATTTTTCGGCTTGTATTTTTCAAGTTTATTTAGAGTTTTCCAGCATCTTGATGATCTCTACTAGATCCCCTACTAATTTACATTAGCTGTTTTAACCATATTTACCGAAATATGAGCCAATGAATATAAATAATGGGGTCTCGCGATTGGAAAAATCGAGTAAGTTCCTTTCAAAAGTCGATTAAATTTTTCGGCTTGTATTTTTCAAGTTTATTTAGAGTTTTCCAGCATCTTGATGATCTCTACTAGATCCCCTACTAATTTACATTAGCTGTTTGAACCATATTTAGTGAAATATGAGCCAATGAATATAAATAATGGGGTCTCGCGATTGGAAAAATCGAGTAAGTTCCTTTCAAAAGTCGATTAAATTTTTCGGCTTGTATTTTTCAAGTTTATTTAGAGTTTTCCAGCATCTTGATGATCTCTACTAGATCCCCTACTAATTTACATTAGCTGTTTTAACCATATTTAGTGAAATATGAGACAATGAATATAAATAATGGGGTCTCGCGATTGGAAAAATCGAGTAAGTTCCTTTCAAAAGTCAATTAAATTTTTCGGCTTGTATTTTTCAAGTTTATTCAGAGTTTTCCAGCATCTTGATGATCTCTACTAGATCCCCTACTAATTTACATTAGCTGTTTTAACCATATTTACCGAAATATGAGCCAATGAATATAAATAATGGGGTCTCGCGATTGGAAAAATGGAGTAAGTTCCTTTCAAAAGTCAATTAAATTTTTCGGCTTGTATTTTTCAAGTTTATTTAGAGTTTTCCAGCATCTTGATGATCTCTACTAGATCCCCTACTAATTTACATTAGCTGTTTTAACCATATTTAGTGAAATATGAGCCAATGAATATAAATAATGGGGTCTCGCGATTGGAAAAATCGAGTAAGTTCCTTTCAAAAGTCGATTAAATTTTTCGGCTTGTATTTTTCAAGTTTATTTAGAGTTTTCCAGCATCTTGATGATCTCTACTAGATCCCCTACTAATTTACATTAGCTGTTTTAACCATATTTAGTGAAATATGAGACAATGAATATAAATAATGGGGTCTCGCGATTGGAAAAATCGAGTAAGTTCCTTTCAAAAGTCAATTAAATTTTTCGGCTTGTATTTTTCAAGTTTATTTAGAGTTTTCCAGCATCTTGATGATCTCTACTAGATCCCCTACTAATTTACATTAGCTGTTTGAACCATATTTAGTGAAATGTGAGCCAATGAATATAAATAGTGGGGTCTCGCGATTGGAAAAATGGAGTAAGTTCCTTTCAAAAGTCAATTAAATTTTTCGGCTTGTATTTTTCAAGTTTATTTAGAGTTTTCCAGCATCTTGATGATCTCTACTAGATCCCCTACTAATTTACATTAGCTGTTTTAACCATATTTAGTGAAATATGAGCCAATGAATATAAATAATGGGGTCTCGCGATTGGAAAAATCGAGTAAGTTCCTTTCAAAAGTCGATTAAATTTTTCGGCTTGTATTTTTCAAGTTTATTTAGAGTTTTCCAGCATCTTGATGATCTCTACTAGATCCCCTACTAATTTACATTAGCTGTTTTAACCATATTTAGTGAAATATGAGACAATGAATATAAATAATGGGGTCTCGCGATTGGAAAAATCGAGTAAGTTCCTTTCAAAAGTCAATTAAATTTTTCGGCTTGTATTTTTCAAGTTTATTTAGAGTTTTCCAGCATCTTGATGATCTCTACTAGATCCCCTACTAATTTACATTAGCTGTTTGAACCATATTTAGTGAAATGTGAGCCAATGAATATAAATAGTGGGGTCTCGCGATTGGAAAAATCGAGTAAGTTCCTTTCAAAAGTCAATTAAATTTTTCGGCTTGTATTTTTCAAGTTTATTTAGAGTTTTCCAGCATCTTGATGATCTCTACTAGATCCCCTACTAATTTACATTAGCTGTTTTAACCATATTTAGTGAAATATGAGCCAATGAATATAAATAATGGGGTCTCGCGATTGGAAAAATCGAGTAAGTTCCTTTCAAAAGTCGATTAAATTTTTCGGCTTGTATTTTTCAAGTTTATTTAGAGTTTTCCAGCATCTTGATGATCTCTACTAGATCCCCTACTAATTTACATTAGCTGTTTTAACCATATTTAGTGAAATATGAGACAATGAATATAAATAATGGGGTCTCGCGATTGGAAAAATCGAGTAAGTTCCTTTCAAAAGTCAATTAAATTTTTCGGCTTGTATTTTTCAAGTTTATTTAGAGTTTTCCAGCATCTTGATGATCTCTACTAGATCCCCTACTAATTTACATTAGCTGTTTGAACCATATTTAGTGAAATGTGAGCCAATGAATATAAATAGTGGGGTCTCGCGATTGGAAAAATGGAGTAAGTTCCTTTCAAAAGTCAATTAAATTTTTCGGCTTGTATTTTTCAAGTTTATTTAGAGTTTTCCAGCATCTTGATGATCTCTACTAGATCCCCTACTAATTTACATTAGCTGTTTTAACCATATTTACCGAAATATGAGCCAATGAATATAAATAATGGGGTCTCGCGATTGGAAAAATCGAGTAAGTTCCTTTCAAAAGTCGATTAAATTTTTCGGCTTGTATTTTTCAAGTTTATTTAGAGTTTTCCAGCATCTTGATGATCTCTACTAGATCCCCTACTAATTTACATTAGCTGTTTTAACCATATTTAGTGAAATATGAGACAATGAATATAAATAATGGGGTCTCGCGATTGGAAAAATCGAGTAAGTTCCTTTCAAAAGTCAATTAAATTTTTCGGCTTGTATTTTTCAAGTTTATTCAGAGTTTTCCAGCATCTTGATGATCTCTACTAGATCCCCTACTAATTTACATTAGCTGTTTTAACCATATTTAGTGAAATATGAGACAATGAATATAAATAATGGGGTCTCGCGATTGGAAAAATCGAGTAAGTTCCTTTCAAAAGTCAATTAAATTTTTCGGCTTGTATTTTTCAAGTTTATTCAGAGTTTTCCAGCATCTTGATGATCTCTACTAGATCCCCTACTAATTTACATTAGCTGTTTTAACCATATTTAGTGAAATATGAGCCAATGAATATAAATAATGGGGTCTCGCGATTGGAAAAATCGAGTAAGTTCCTTTCAAAAGTCAATTAAATTTTTCGGCTTGTATTTTTCAAGTTTATTTAGAGTTTTCCAGCATCTTGATGATCTCTACTAGATCCCCTACTAATTTACATTAGCTGTTTTAACCATATTTAGTGAAATATGAGACAATGAATATAAATAATGGGGTCTCGCGATTGGAAAAATCGAGTAAGTTCCTTTCAAAAGTCAATTAAATTTTTCGGCTTGTATTTTTCAAGTTTATTCAGAGTTTTCCAGCATCTTGATGATCTCTACTAGATCCCCTACTAATTTACATTAGCTGTTTTAACCATATTTACCGAAATATGAGCCAATGAATATAAATAATGGGGTCTCGCGATTGGAAAAATCGAGTAAGTTCCTTTCAAAAGTCAATTAAATTTTTCGGCTTGTATTTTTCAAGTTTATTCAGAGTTTTCCAGCATCTTGATGATCTCTACTAGATCCCCTACTAATTTACATTAGCTGTTTTAACCGTATTTAGTGAAATATGAGCCAATGAATATAAATAATGGGGTCTCGCGATTGGAAAAATCGAGTAAGTTCCTTTCAAAAGTCAATTAAATTTTTCGGCTTGTATTTTTCAAGTTTATTCAGAGTTTTCCAGCATCTTGATGATCTCTACTAGATCCCCTACTAATTTACATTAGCTGTTTTAACCATATTTAGTGAAATATGAGACAATGAATATAAATAATGGGGTCTCGCGATTGGAAAAATCGAGTAAGTTCCTTTCAAAAGTCAATTAAATTTTTCGGCTTGTATTTTTCAAGTTTATTCAGAGTTTTCCAGCATCTTGATGATCTCTACTAGATCCCCTACTAATTTACATTAGCTGTTTGAACCATATTTAGTGAAATGTGAGCCAATGAATATAAATAGTGGGGTCTCGCGATTGGAAAAATGGAGTAAGTTCCTTTCAAAAGTCAATTAAATTTTTCGGCTTGTATTTTTCAAGTTTATTTAGAGTTTTCCAGCATCTTGATGATCTCTACTAGATCCCCTACTAATTTACATTAGCTGTTTGAACCATATTTAGTGAAATGTGAGCCAATGAATATAAATAGTGGGGTCTCGCGATTGGAAAAATGGAGTAAGTTCCTTTCAAAAGTCAATTAAATTTTTCGGCTTGTATTTTTCAAGTTTATTTAGAGTTTTCCAGCATCTTGATGATCTCTACTAGATCCCCTACTAATTTACATTAGCTGTTTTAACCATATTTAGTGAAATATGAGCCAATGAATATAAATAATGGGGTCTCGCGATTGGAAAAATCGAGTAAGTTCCTTTCAAAAGTCGATTAAATTTTTCGGCTTGTATTTTTCAAGTTTATTTAGAGTTTTCCAGCATCTTGATGATCTCTACTAGATCCCCTACTAATTTACATTAGCTGTTTTAACCATATTTAGTGAAATATGAGACAATGAATATAAATAATGGGGTCTCGCGATTGGAAAAATCGAGTAAGTTCCTTTCAAAAGTCAATTAAATTTTTCGGCTTGTATTTTTCAAGTTTATTTAGAGTTTTCCAGCATCTTGATGATCTCTACTAGATCCCCTACTAATTTACATTAGCTGTTTGAACCATATTTAGTGAAATGTGAGCCAATGAATATAAATAGTGGGGTCTCGCGATTGGAAAAATGGAGTAAGTTCCTTTCAAAAGTCAATTAAATTTTTCGGCTTGTATTTTTCAAGTTTATTTAGAGTTTTCCAGCATCTTGATGATCTCTACTAGATCCCCTACTAATTTACATTAGCTGTTTTAACCATATTTACCGAAATATGAGCCAATGAATATAAATAATGGGGTCTCGCGATTGGAAAAATCGAGTAAGTTCCTTTCAAAAGTCGATTAAATTTTTCGGCTTGTATTTTTCAAGTTTATTTAGAGTTTTCCAGCATCTTGATGATCTCTACTAGATCCCCTACTAATTTACATTAGCTGTTTTAACCATATTTAGTGAAATATGAGACAATGAATATAAATAATGGGGTCTCGCGATTGGAAAAATCGAGTAAGTTCCTTTCAAAAGTCAATTAAATTTTTCGGCTTGTATTTTTCAAGTTTATTCAGAGTTTTCCAGCATCTTGATGATCTCTACTAGATCCCCTACTAATTTACATTAGCTGTTTGAACCATATTTAGTGAAATGTGAGCCAATGAATATAAATAGTGGGGTCTCGCGATTGGAAAAATGGAGTAAGTTCCTTTCAAAAGTCAATTAAATTTTTCGGCTTGTATTTTTCAAGTTTATTTAGAGTTTTCCAGCATCTTGATGATCTCTACTAGATCCCCTACTAATTTACATTAGCTGTTTGAACCATATTTAGTGAAATGTGAGCCAATGAATATAAATAGTGGGGTCTCGCGATTGGAAAAATGGAGTAAGTTCCTTTCAAAAGTCAATTAAATTTTTCGGCTTGTATTTTTCAAGTTTATTTAGAGTTTTCCAGCATCTTGATGATCTCTACTAGATCCCCTACTAATTTACATTAGCTGTTTTAACCATATTTAGTGAAATATGAGCCAATGAATATAAATAATGGGGTCTCGCGATTGGAAAAATCGAGTAAGTTCCTTTCAAAAGTCGATTAAATTTTTCGGCTTGTATTTTTCAAGTTTATTTAGAGTTTTCCAGCATCTTGATGATCTCTACTAGATCCCCTACTAATTTACATTAGCTGTTTTAACCATATTTAGTGAAATATGAGACAATGAATATAAATAATGGGGTCTCGCGATTGGAAAAATCGAGTAAGTTCCTTTCAAAAGTCAATTAAATTTTTCGGCTTGTATTTTTCAAGTTTATTTAGAGTTTTCCAGCATCTTGATGATCTCTACTAGATCCCCTACTAATTTACATTAGCTGTTTGAACCATATTTAGTGAAATGTGAGCCAATGAATATAAATAGTGGGGTCTCGCGATTGGAAAAATGGAGTAAGTTCCTTTCAAAAGTCAATTAAATTTTTCGGCTTGTATTTTTCAAGTTTATTTAGAGTTTTCCAGCATCTTGATGATCTCTACTAGATCCCCTACTAATTTACATTAGCTGTTTTAACCATATTTACCGAAATATGAGCCAATGAATATAAATAATGGGGTCTCGCGATTGGAAAAATCGAGTAAGTTCCTTTCAAAAGTCGATTAAATTTTTCGGCTTGTATTTTTCAAGTTTATTTAGAGTTTTCCAGCATCTTGATGATCTCTACTAGATCCCCTACTAATTTACATTAGCTGTTTTAACCATATTTAGTGAAATATGAGACAATGAATATAAATAATGGGGTCTCGCGATTGGAAAAATCGAGTAAGTTCCTTTCAAAAGTCAATTAAATTTTTCGGCTTGTATTTTTCAAGTTTATTCAGAGTTTTCCAGCATCTTGATGATCTCTACTAGATCCCCTACTAATTTACATTAGCTGTTTTAACCATATTTAGTGAAATATGAGACAATGAATATAAATAATGGGGTCTCGCGATTGGAAAAATCGAGTAAGTTCCTTTCAAAAGTCAATTAAATTTTTCGGCTTGTATTTTTCAAGTTTATTCAGAGTTTTCCAGCATCTTGATGATCTCTACTAGATCCCCTACTAATTTACATTAGCTGTTTTAACCATATTTACCGAAATATGAGCCAATGAATATAAATAATGGGGTCTCGCGATTGGAAAAATCGAGTAAGTTCCTTTCAAAAGTCAATTAAATTTTTCGGCTTGTATTTTTCAAGTTTATTTAGAGTTTTCCAGCATCTTGATGATCTCTACTAGATCCCCTACTAATTTACATTAGCTGTTTTAACCATATTTAGTGAAATATGAGACAATGAATATAAATAATGGGGTCTCGCGATTGGAAAAATCGAGTAAGTTCCTTTCAAAAGTCAATTAAATTTTTCGGCTTGTATTTTTCAAGTTTATTCAGAGTTTTCCAGCATCTTGATGATCTCTACTAGATCCCCTACTAATTTACATTAGCTGTTTTAACCATATTTAGTGAAATATGAGACAATGAATATAAATAATGGGGTCTCGCGATTGGAAAAATCGAGTAAGTTCCTTTCAAAAGTCAATTAAATTTTTCGGCTTGTATTTTTCAAGTTTATTCAGAGTTTTCCAGCATCTTGATGATCTCTACTAGATCCCCTACTAATTTACATTAGCTGTTTTAACCATATTTAGTGAAATATGAGCCAATGAATATAAATAATGGGGTCTCGCGATTGGAAAAATCGAGTAAGTTCCTTTCAAAAGTCAATTAAATTTTTCGGCTTGTATTTTTCAAGTATATTTAGAGTTTTCCAGCATCTTGATGATCTCTACTAGATCCCCTACTAATTTATATTAGCTGTTTTAACCATATTCACCAAATTATGAGTCGAAAATAGGGATTCCGGCTAATCAAATATTGCACATGCTTTCAAGTAGCACATAGAGAAAATCAGAAGACGGCAGTAACGACATCTAACGGCTGTCTGAAAAGCTGTCCCCTACGTTCTCGTGAACAACAGTTTAGTCGCAAAATACAGTGTAGTCCGCAATGGTGAAGAATCCCACTCTCGTATAATTGTTAAATGACGTAAACTTGTGTCAATTAACATTACTCACCGAAACGTCACAAGACGAATAACTCGAGAATATTAATAAATATATCATTGATAGTGCATAAGATAAATAAATAATAATACAAAAATGTTTTCAAGCGGTCCGAATTATTCAAAACTAAAGACACACTTGAGGCTTGCCATAAACAGATTGAAATTACTTGAGAAAAAAAAAACTGAGCTGGCACAAAAGGCAAGGAAAGAAATTGCAGATTTTATTGCGGCTGGTAAAGTTGAGAGAGCTAAAATCAGGGTAGAACACATTATTAGGGAGGATTATATGGTTGAAGCTATGGAATTATTGGAAATGTACTGTGATCTATTGTTGGCGAGATTTGGCCTAATCCAGCAGATGAAGTAAGTTGAACTTATTTGAATGATTCAACAATTCATAACAAATGTCATAAACAATTGAATAACATTTTGATTTAATTTGATACAGGAATTTAGATGAGGGTCTAGCAGAAGCAATATCAACAGTTTTATGGGCAGCCCCAAGAATGCAGACAGACGTGCAAGAAATGAAAGTTATATCTGATATTTTGACATCAAAGTATGGTAGACAATACACAGATGCATGCAGAGAAGAGGCAGTTCAATCCATATCTGAGAAGCTCAAGCACAAAATGACTGTGCAGTCGCCTTCAAAGATTCTGGTTGAAAAGTATCTAATTGAAATAGCAAAGAATTACAATGTCGAGTACGAGCCGGATCCTCAAGTTATGTCTGAGGCACAGGATGCCCTTTTGATTGATGTTGGAAACAGTGGTGGTGAACTACCGAATAATTTAGAATTGGCTAGTGGACCACAGCCAGTTGGATTCATTGGATTTCCCCAGCCACCCATGCTCCCTGATCTTCCATCAAATTTCAGTTCCATGGGAGGTGGAGAAAAGCACAATCCACCAATGGGCTTCGTATCACCTGCAGCTCAATTCTGCGGTGAAAAAGATCAAAATATTCCATTTAATCCAGCTACATTGTCTTATAATATCCCCCTGGACAATGCAAATACCAATAAACCAGAGGATGATCTACCACCTCCATACAACTCATTTCCTCCAGACTTGAATAAACAGTCGGAGAATAAACCCAAGCCACAGCCACGGTCTAAAATGCCAATGAATGACTTTCAATTACCGGATTTACCACCAGTACCATCAGACAATGACATCCCAGGTCGAAGTGGTGACAATGATGACATTGATTTTGATGATCTCATGAAACGTTTTGAAGATTTGAAAAAAAGAAAGTAATTATTCAATGTATTTTTAATCCTACAACTACTCTTATTCCTTGGCTTTTCCAAGTCAATTTCAATTATTTAATCCTCTTTAAATTTTTTTTATACTCCGAGCTGGATGGTTAGTGCCTTTATGCAACACAAACTAATCAATTGAATAATGTACAGAATTCGCGTATGCGATATATATATATTTCATTTTTACTTGTAACAGATATAATAATGCTTCAGTGTAAAATATAAAATACACATGTTGATATAAATTGATAGAATTATTAGGGTGCAACTAATTATTTCAATGATTCAGCTGGCATCGTGGGTATTAATCACTCCAATCTTCGCAAGTCTGGAATAGTAATTTTTGTCAGTATTATTATTTATGTATTAATCAATAGAATAGAAAGGAATGAGCAACCTCTCTTCCTTTATCGGCCAAACAATTTAGTAGATTATGGGAGAATGCACATTTTTCCGTATTCATCGTTGATAGAAGAAAGTGGAAACATTCGAAAATTGATTCCTCTATGAAATCACGGAGTGTTGGATTTTGAATTCCTCGTATCATCATTGCTGTAACTGCATTTCTCTCTGGATATCCTCTTCGGTCCACCTGAATTAAATTTTAACAATAATTTGAAGAAATTCATTTCGTCTATAATAATATAGGGGAAAGTGGAAAATTCCACAATATAAGACTTCAAAATTGAAATTTCCACTTTCCCCTAAAGCAAAATCAATATCCATTACCAAACTTAATTCATCGAAGAAGCATTGAACGACACACTGAAAAAATACAACGAAAATTGAAGGACACCATCTAATAAAATCATCTCGTGGAGTTAATTCTTACGGATTGTTGCTCATCATTGTTTGAATTCCTCGAATTATTATCATACTGTGCGCTATATCTCGAATCTCGATTTCTCATGTTTCTATTTCCCGTTGAATTGTTCATAGTATTTCCATAATGTGATTGAGTATCAGTGTCGCCTCTATTGTGTTGTGATCTTGATAACAATGATAAATCGATAAAAAAAATTAATATCTATCGTTATATCAGAAGTGAGAAGATAGAAGGTGAAATGAAATTGATTAAATTGGTTTTCAGAGAATATTTTGGAAACTAAGCGAGATAGAAAGAAATATCTCGTTTATTTTTCACTTTTCACTACTTTCTCACCTGAAATTTCTTGCCGATGCTCGATTTCCCATATAACGTGATTTATTATTATCATTATTATTGTTATTACTGTAATTCGTATTGTTATCGTCTTTCTTGGATCCGGGAAAGAAATCGCGCTCAAATAACGATCCATCCTCCGCAGAATCGTCTTCATCCGATTCATTTGAATAATTATCCGATGAATTATTATTGTCGTTATTTTTGTTATCACTGTATCGACGTTTACACGTTTGCATCACCTTCCGAATTCCCTCGGAGGTCTGTTGATTACCAGAACGACATCGCAACGACTAGAATTTGTTTAATTATAAGCAAAACACGTATTTAAAAAATGGATAGGAAGTTTCTTTAGGACATTCCTATAGGAAAATCGTATAGTGAATCGTATATGTCTTGCTTATATGGAATTCGGATATTTCCTATATGACAATAATTTCTCGTGTTTCTATACACAAATTCAGTGTCCATGAGAATTTTTTATAGGGGAAGGTGGGGCAAAATGGACACATCTAAATTTTCAGACAAATATCATGGAAAACTCTTGAAATCAATAGAAATATTGACGGTAGATTATTTTTGATGATTTTATTGGAAAGTTGAGGAAATTTTAGGCGGGAAACAAGCGCTGGAATTAATTTTTTTTAATTTTTGGTGATTTTAACTTTTTTGAGCATTTTAGAAGGGTAAAACTCATCCTTTTTCGAAAGTTTTCAGTTTTTTGGCAATATCTTCGGTTCTATTTGTCGTAGCGTAAAAATTTTGACTGGAGGTGAAAGGTGAGATCATTTGCCATCGATTCATGGGGTTTTCAATTCAAAAATATCGATTTTTAAGGTATTTATGGGCATTTTTGTGGACCACTTTTGTGAAACAGTTTTTGGCCTATAACTATCCCAAAAATTGATATTTTTGAATTCAAAACCCCATGAATCGATGGGAAATGAGCTCACCTTTCATTTGAAACTAACCCCAAGCTGCTACGACCAATAGAACGAGAGATATTTGCAAAAAACTGAAAATTTTCAAAAAAGGAAAGGCTTCTACCCCTCAAAAATCCCGAAAAATATCGAATTTTCAAAAAAATCGAAAAAAATACATCTGACACTCGTTTTTCAGCTAAAATTTCCTCAGCTTTTCAATAGAATCATCGAAAAAATCCATCTCTAACCATTTCATTACAGTGTTCATTTTGCCCCACTCTCCCCTATACAAATAGAATTTCTTGTGTTTCTATACACAAATTCAGTGTCTATACAAATTATTTCAATATGAATGAACACTGAATTTGCCCATAGGAACACAAGAAATTCTATTCGTATAGAAATGATTCTTATAGACACTAAATTTGCGTATAGAAACTAAATTTGCAGATAAAAACACAAAAAATTCTGGTCTTATAGGAAATATCCGAATTCCATATACGCAAGCCGTCTAAAATTTGCTATATGATTTTTCTATAGGAACTTCCTATACATTTTTTTCAAACCTGATAACATAGTCAAAAAACCGTTTTTTTTTAAATACACTTACTTGCGAATAATCGATAATGAGGAATATCAAGAGAACGTTAAAGTTGAACAAGTTCATTTTATTAGAAAAATGAGATAATTCCACCGAATCCTCTCATTTATAATGACAAAAAGTACAATAGAAAATTATCAGGAAATTGGTAATTGACTTAATTCCTCATCAATGTCATATTTATCAATGAAATTGGATAAATAATAATTGTTGCATTTCCGGATGAAGATCCGGTTGTCATGTGAGATGAATAAATTCGTTATTCTATCATCAACTCAGCTCTGATCAGCGTTTCAACGTATTTTCACCTTTTTATGAATGGAAAAAAAGCTAATGATAAAACTTGAATAGCTGAATCAATTCATGCAATGAAAGGAGGCCAGTAATTTAAGAAACAAATGAATTGTTTCCTTCGAAAAAAAAAAAACTGGACATTGAGTAAGATTAGAATAAGTTTTGATTCTTTGAGGAAAGGGAGTAGAAAGTCTTGATCGTGGAACCGTATCATGAATATCTTCTTAGTCTCATTTGTATATTAACAGCAGAGATACCAGCAAGATGTGCGTCAACTATTTCGTGAGTTTTAAATGAAAAAAAAAAACACAAATCATAAAAATCAAATTTTTTCTTCGATCCCTATTCATCATGACTATTGATTTACAGTGGTTCAGTATTTTTTTCCTGTTAAATACAAATGTTATCTCCGAAAATTCGAAAAATTTGAGAGATACGCTGGCATTGAGTACGAATTATTATAATATGAAAGTACCGTCACTGAGTACATTGCCGGAGGAAAGTAAACGTTTAATTTACCGTGACATTAAGAATCAAATTGAGTGCGAATCACGTAGAAGATCGGCGAGAAGTCGAGGAATTAATCTGCCAAGATCACCGTCAATTTATCTGGAGCCGCCTCCAATGAATCAGAATTATCATTATAAAAAATTCGTTGATAATAAGAGGAAGAAGATTCAAGTGATAACGACGACTCCAAAGTCCTCGAGTGAGGAGGAGAGTCGAGAAGAAGAGATAAGACCGAATTATGTGAGAGATCATGCGCCTGTGGAGGAGCAAAAGGAATCTGAAACGAAAGAAACGAGCGAAAAGGAAGAAAAAGAGGAGGAGGAGGAAAAATCAACTGATTCGACCAGGAAAGAACGGATTGATTTTCATATTCATGGACACGAGGGACCAGACACTTATGTATTCGGATACGACACAGGAAATGGGTAAATTTTTCAATCTCAAATTCAAATTACTCATATTGCAGCTCGAGGTATCATTTTTTTTTTTTGCAACAGAGACAATAGGCAATTTCGTTTTGAAGAACGTCATGGAAATGGAACAGTGACAGGTCAGTATGGTTATTATGATACACGAGGTAAATTGAGGAAAATGTATTACACAGCCAATCCAATTGATGGATATGAGTCATTTCCAATTAATGCGAGTAAGGATGACTGAATAATTTTCAATATTTCTTTTGTGTATTTTTTTTTCTTTTACTTCTTTATTATTCAACAATAACGATGATTATACGTAAGTATAAAAAGCAAAATATCAGTTTGGATGCACAATGAAATGACGAAAGAAAAAAGAAAACGTATAATTAATTTGAATGAAAAGTAAAGAAAAATTATTATAAAAATCTCTGTTATATAGTAATTATAAGTAATGATGCATGTACAATTCAGGTATTTTTTTTTTGTTCATTACTTCGTGCTACATTAACATTAATTACATATAAAAAACACCGCAAGATTTGTATTTTTTTTTTTTCGGTTATGAGCTGTATCAATTCATAATTAATAAATTAATTAGTTTAATTAGTCAATACAACTTGTGTATGTCGACGTTACATTGTAACATCAAACTGTCAATAATATATCTGCGTATATATATTATCTATATATAAATATATTTTTCAGATATATTTATCTTTACGTTGAAATTTCGCTTGAATATCTAATGAAATATATATTTTTTTGTTTCTTCTTCTCAATCATGTTTCTCAGTTGCCTTTCTTTGCTGCACCATACGAGGAGCCCTTGTCAATTTTGGACATTCCAATTGTTTTGTGCATTAGTAGGTAAACTAGAAAATATAAATGAGCATGATTAAAATTCCTCAAAACCTGTTAAATTTGAGATAATTAATAAAATAAAAAAATACTCACATAAAACTATAATTCCAACTGCTATTGAAAAGTACATGATTGATCCAGACAATAGAAGTTTTATGAGGTGATAGAGCATGGGAACAAGTACAATTATCGCCCAAAAAACTGTATTGATCAATGAATAATATCTTCTTTCCAATTTGAATTTATCTGTTCTTGGAACGCCACTCAATTCAAAAAAGTCTCCAGTCTTATCGAAACTTTCAGCCATTCGATCCTTTATAAAGATTAAAATAAAATTCATAAAGATAGGAAAAATATATAGGGGAGAGTGGGGCAAAATGGTCACTGTAATGAAACGGTTGGAGATGGATTTTTTTTGATGATTCTACTGAAAAGCTGAGGAAATTCTAGCTGGAAAACAAGTGTCGAATGTATTTTTTTCGTTTTTTTTGAAAATTCGATAGTTTTCGGCATTTTTGAGGGGTAAAAGCCTTTTCTTTTTTGGAAATTTTCAGTTTTTAGCAAATATCTCGGGTTCTATAGGAAGTAGTGATTCAGGGTTGGTCTCAAATGAAAGGTGGGCTCATTTCCCATCGATTTATGGGCTTTTGAATTCAAAAATATCAATTTTTGGGATAGATATAGGCCAAAAACTGTTTCAGAAAACTGTTTCTCAAAAATGCCCATAAATACCTTAAAAATCGATATTTTTAAATTAAAACCCCTATGAATCGATGGCAAATGATCTCACCTTTCACCTCCCGTTAAAATTTTTAAGCTACGACAAATAGAACCAAAGATATCCTCAAAAAACTGGAAATTTCAAAAAAAGGAGGGGTTTTTACCCCTCTAAAAAGCTGAAAACAGTCAAAATCGCCAAAAATTCAAAAAAATAATTCCGGCGCTTGTTTCCCGCCTAAAATTTCCTCAGCTTTCCAATGGAATCATCAAAAAAAATCTACCGCCAAGATTTCCATTAATTTCAAGAGTTTTCCATAATATTTGCTTAAAAATTCAGATGTGTCCATTTTACCCCTAATGTCCATTTTGCCCCACCTTCCCCTAATTGAAAGTTTGAAAAAAAAAATCATATAAAAACGCACTTTCTCCTGGTACTTTCTGTGCAACCATGCAGCGGCTTCTTCATCGCCCTCAGGCACATCTGACAATGGTATTCGACCAATGTACATATGTGCCTCGACCTTTTCTCCTCTCAGGAGATTTGTCATTGTTGGTTTTACTTGTGCTTTTGGATCAAATGCCAGTTGTATATCGTAGATTGCATCGACTTTCTTCCTCAAGTGGGGTATACTTGCTGTGAAGCCTCTTGTGCGTGGTGTCAAATGATACTTCAATACTGGGAGACCTTTCTCCTTCGCAAACTTTTCACTTGCTTCACGTTTTTTTAGGGTGAAACGAGTTCCCTCCGCATAAAGAAGCAACTATAATAGATAATTCGAGTTATTTAAAACAGCAAATGACAGTTCAGTAGTGAAGAGATAAAACAGAATAAGTCAATTTATCCTTGTGATCATTTTGAAGGAAATATCGTGAAAACTAAGCGAGATAAGGCGATATTACTCATCTTTTTTGATAGGAAATTTCAAGAGTTACAAAAGAAATGGGGGGCAAAATCGTCCTATCTTGCTTATTTTCTAAGGTATTTCTAAAAAAAGTGAATGAGAAAAAAATAGACTTATCTCGTTTTACCTCTTCACTACTGAGTTTAACTTGAATGATCTCAATTTACTTACCCACATTGAATCAGGATAATCTCCCAATTCACTGATCTGTTGGCCAATAGTCATTTTGTCTTTTTCCCAGCTTCTCTCGAGGAAAATACTCTCAGCAAATTTCCATGCCCAACCAAGTGTTGGAATGTACTGAATTGACTTTTTTGCATAGGCTTTACAATTCTATTAAAGATAAATATTCTTAAATATTGAAAGAATTGTAGCGATTGAGAGAATTATTTTAAATAAATTGAATAAATTACCCCGAGCATTTTTATTCTCTCGCAAAACATCCAGCCCATCAACCAATCAATTTCATAGCTATGATTCATCAACAAATATCCATGTTCTTTTCCATAATATTTGTCAAAATCACTTTTTTTAATGTATATTATGAGATCCGTGCCTGACCACCATTCTGCCAGAAATACTAACTCTAAAAATAGAAAATAAATCATTATTTTTCAACATTAATATTTAGTCTTTTACTGAGTTATTCAGTAGTGAAGAGGTAAAAGAAGATAAGTCTCTTTTTTCTCATCAAGTTTTTTGAAAATACCTTAGAAAATAACCGAGAAAGAGCAATTTTGCCATAAAACTCTTTTGTAACTGTTGAAATTCTCTACAAGAACAAATAAATAATATCACCTTATCTCGCTTAATTTCCAAGATATTTCCTTTGAAATGATCTCAAAGATAAGTCGATTTATCCTGTTTTACCTCTTCACTACTGAATTATAGATTTCATATTTACTTACGACTATAAAATGAATAACAGAGATAATAATTGATTTTTCGATACAAATATCTGGAGAAAGGCCTGATTGTAATGTACAATATAAATTGAAAAAAATTAACAATCAGACCAGATGTAAAAAATGTTATGGCAAACATAAGATGCACAACAGAATTGCGCTTCATTGAGTCTAAGAAACTCATCTTTTTTTTCCTTTTTTTTAAATTATCGTTTATGCAAATTTTTAGAGAATTCTTTTGGTGGAAGTAATTTGTTGGCCGTTACATCTGCAACAGAAAAAGAAAAATTAAAGTTTAGTAAATGAAGAAATCGTCAAAATTTAAATAAAAGGCTCACACTATTAATAATCAATTCATTAATTCGTTGCAGGTACAATTAGAATTTTAATGAGTTATAATGTTGAAATGACTTTTGATTTTTTAACGTAAAAAAGAAACTGTCATTTAATAAAATTTAGTGCGACTCCACAAATACCCCCAAAGTAACGTCGTCAATCGAAAAAAAAGGAAATCAATGTAATCAAGCCACCTTCAGTCATATTCATAGATATACATATATATATATGTTATCACACATAAGTACATGTACTATGAACCTCAGCGGATGAGGCCAAGTGGACTTTGTTTACTCAGGCGAACGTTCGCATAAATATCAGTTATATTTTCAATATTCATTCGTTTTATTGAATAAAAAGAAGCATAACTCAATGAATTAAACGAATGAAGCTTATATATACATACATCTATTGTAAATTCATTTTTCGTCCTCTTTAATGTGTAAAAAAAAAATTTACTACTTTTTTAGTGAAAAATTATGCTTTCTTATCTAAATTTATGCTATTAGTTGAACATATTTATGCAATCAGCAATTAGTCTGATAATCAATTAAGTTTTATTATCTTATCATTCTCATATTCTTTTTTTTTCATCTATTCAATATTTCAATATGAGGAAAAAATAGTTTATGTCACATGATATATTGAAAATTGCTTCAATTGAAAAGACATTGAGGTTGATAACATCAAATCAACTTTTTCATTGTTCTTTTGAGGTCAATGAACATTTATTAACACATTAATAAATTGTGTTATTCTTTGATGATTGAGAGAAATAATGGATAACCTGGTATTTTCTTTTTTTAACAATAAACTCTATTTTTTTGGAGCAATTGGAGTGAAAAGATAGGTTAATTAAAGGAATTTATTCTCCAACAGGTAGAAATAATTGTCAATAAAATGAAAATAAAGGTAATTATTTAAATTGAGTCATTCCTTTTTTTTTAAACATAATTAACAATGAAAAATTAATAGAAAATTACAAATAAATTTTATACTCCAATTTTTGGAGCAGATAAATTAAATTATAAGTTTTAAAAAATTACATTAGCTTTTCTAATTTATTAAAATTTTTAATTAATAAATTAAAGTCAATTTCTTACCTAAACGTACATTGTTGAATTCTACAGTAAACTGTAGCTTCATAACAATTTCATGAAAAATATGATTTTTCTTGAATGAAAATGTAATTTCAATTCATCGAGCTCAGTTGAATAGCCCAGTTGTTTCAATAACAATATTTTTGAATTAATAATTATTTGAAAAAAATAAGAAAAACAAAAGAAATTCCAAACGTGCGTATCTTAGCATGGACAATACTAAACACAGGATTTACCTTTTCCGGTGAATAGAATTTATTCATTCTCATAATGACCTGAAGTTCGGCCATTACGCAATCACTTGTGAGTTAAATTGTTGAATTTCGATTAGTCGAATCGAAAGGTTGAAAGGTATATTTGGCGGGAAAGAAGAGAGTCACAAGTGCGTCTGTGCATGTGATTGTGCTCCGAAATTGTAGTCATAACCCCTGAATTATTCCGAAATTAATAACGAATTTTTTTGAATTATTCGATTTTTTCTTGTATTTTTGGATTTATTGAGATTGAAAAATGGGTATTCTTGGATTGTCTAAAATCATAGCAGATTTGGCACCAGCTGCCATTAAAGAAAAGGAATTGAAGCATTATTTCGGTAATTATCTCATTGTTTGATTAATTTTAATTTATTTTATATTAATTTCAAGTGTTTTTTCCTTTATTCAAGGTCGCAAAATTGCTATAGATGCTTCTATGTGTCTCTACCAATTTTTAATAGCTGTTAGAAGTGATGGAGCCCAATTAACATCAGCTGATGGAGAAACAACGAGGTAAAAATATTAAATTAATTATTTTAGGGAAACTAAGATAAATGGGGCAAAATGGACATTGTAATGAAACGGTGGGAAATAGATTTTTTTTAATGATTTCATCGAAAAGCTGAGGAAATTTTAGGTGGAAAACATGTGCCAAAATTTTTTTCCTCAATTTCTGGAAAAATTTACTTTTTTGGCCAACTTTTGAAAGGGTTTCTCTTTTGAAAATCGAAAAAATTCAGTTTTTTTGAAATATCTCTGGTTCTATTGGTCGTAGCGACCTGGGACCGATTTTAAATGAAAGGTGAGATCATTTCCCATCGATTTATGGGGTTTTGAATTCAAAAATATCGATTTTTCAGATAGTTATGGGAACTTTTGTGAAAAATCATGACCATCGGTTTTTGTTCTATAACTATATGAAAAATCGATATTTTGAATTCAAAACCACATGAATCGATGGGAAATGATCTCACCTTTCATTTAAAATCGGTCCCAGATCGCTACGACCAATAGAACCAGAGATATTTCCAAAAAACTGAATTTACTCAAAAATCAAAAAACTTTCACCCCTCAAAAATGCCAGAAATAATCAAATTCTTAAAAAATTGAAAAAAATTAATTCTGGCACATGTTTCTCGACTAAAATTTCCCCAGCTTTTCGATGAAATCATTAAAAAAAATCCATCTCCAATATTTTCATTGATTCAAAGATTTTTTCGTAATATATGCATAAAAACTCAAATGTATCCATTTTACCCCTTATGTCCGTATTGCCCCTTATCCTATTTAATACAATAAAATTCATTCTTTTCAGTCATTTAATGGGTACATTCTATCGAACAATACGTCTAGTTGAGAATGGAGTTAAGCCAGTTTACGTATTCGATGGAAAGCCACCAAATTTAAAGGGTGGAGAGCTGGCAAAACGTGCTGAGAGGAGAGATGAAGCCCAAAAAGCACTGGCAGCTGCTGAAGAGGCTGGTAATGCTGAAGATATTGATAAATTCAACAGGAGACTGGTCAAAGTTACATCAACTCACGTTGAAGAAGCTAAACAGCTCTTGAGATTGATGGGCATTCCCTATGTCGAGGCACCTTGTGAAGCAGAGGCTCAGTGTGCTGCTTTAGTTAAAGCTGGAAAGGTTTTTGCTGCTGCTACTGAGGACATGGATGCACTTACTTTTGGCAGCAACATCCTGCTCAGACGATTGACTTTCAGTGAAGCTAGAAAGATGCCAGTTCAAGAGATACATCTTGATAAGGTGCTGGAAGGCATGGAATTGTCTAAAGAAGAGTTCATCGATTTTTGCATCATGCTTGGATGTGATTACACTGGTACGATCAAAGGAATTGGCCCAAAAAGAGCAATCGAGCTGATTAGAACAAATAAAAGCTTGGAGAAAATCATTGAGACTATTGATACTAAAAAATATCCAGTACCTGAAGATTGGAATTATCAACAAGCCAGACAATTATTCATAGATCCTGAGATTGCAGATGCTGATAAAATTGAATTGAAATGGAGTGAACCTGATGAGGAGGCACTTGTTAAATTTATGTGCGGTGACAAGCAGTTTGATGAAACTAGAATTAGGAATGGAGCTAAAAAACTAGCAAAAGCAAGAAATACATCGACTCAGGGACGTCTTGATTCATTTTTCAAAGTATTGCCAAGCTCACCGTCAACAAAACGCAAGGCTGACGAGAAAAAACCACCAGCTAAGAAAGCTAAAACTGGTGGCAACAGTAAATTCCGTGGAAAAGGGAAATAAAGGGTTTTGGAGTGAAAAAGAAACTATTTTTTGTAATCGTTTTTCTCGAATGTCTCGCATTGTATTTATAATTATTCGTTTTTTCATGATTTTTCATAATAATTTTCTATTCATGTATAAATGTAAGAATAAATGAGCTATGGTTTTCTATTTAATATCATTTTATTCTCGTAAAATATTTTATAAACAGTATTTTATCTTTTCATATTCAACAATGACTTTCTTGCAACCACTCGTTTTATTATAAAAATCGATGTGGAAGACCCTGATTAGTGGTATTTTTTTTTTCAACAAATTCTTAAAAAATTGGATACACCAATTACATTATTATTCAATTCAATGTACAAGAATTAATGAAAGGAATATGAGCGTCACGTGATTTAATTAAAAATCATTGACTTTTTTTTAATATCTAAAATTAGGCCAAGTACTACTTCGTTTTCAATATATCCTCAAATAATTTAATTGAGTAGATTTACCCATTGTAATTTATCGAGTGATATATTATAATTGTGATATATATACATATACATTATGAAGATGTAATCAGTCTTCATTCGCATCGAGAAAAGAGAAAAAAAGATGCAAAAATTCTTTCATCTATAATTTTCCAAAAGAAAAACGCTAAAAATAGATAAAGAAAAAATAATTTCATTCTATTCGTTGAATGCCTGATATAAAATTCGATATCTATGATTTAAAAGCTATATTGATAAAATTCTAGGAGACTCTTCATTTAGCATCCACCAAGATTTGTGGCAAATTCAATGCTTGTTTCGTTTTCGTTTTAATTTGACAATCGTTCGAGGACGGTTATATTATGAATTATCGATTGTTCGTTAAGCTCAATTTCATCTCGTTGCATAATCAATTTGTATCACATAACATTTAAATTGTGTCAGATGTCACTGAAACTTAATAATAGTACTGCCAATAGCATTTGGCCCTAAAACATGGTGCAGAGCTTGTTCAACATGATTTGGACGAAATGCAGCACCAACAACACTCTGCAATTGATCAGCATCAACCAATTCTCTTATTATTTCAAGTGTAGATGCTTTTAATTTATCACCATCATTCCATTGATAAATATCTCTTCCAAAAATATAATGAATCAAAAGTTTGAGTCGTATAAAACTACTGAAAATACTTCCACTGATAAAACCAAGTGAATCAGAAGTTAAATGACCGGGTAATGTAGAAACAAATGAACCGTATGGCAGTAATTGTCTCTTCAATAAACGAATATCAATTGATTGTTCACCTGTATAAAAAATCCCATTATATCCGTCATGTAATTCTAATTCCTTCTCAATATCACATTCATCGATTGGAATAATATCGTCAGCTCCTAGTGCTTTTATGACTTTAGCAGAATCAACTTTGCACAATGCAGAAACATGTCCACCCCACAGTTTAATCAATTGTATCAAAATACATCCAACTGGTGATGAGCCACCATAAACTAAAAATCTTTTGCCTTTAGCATTGCCCTCTTCGACTCCTGCTTTATTAACTAGTGCATCCCAGGCAATGCATCCACTGTATGGCAAACTGGCTGATGCCTCAAATGTAATGCGTTTAGGTCTCTTAGCAACTTGATTCTCCACAACAATAAGATATTCTGCCATAGTACCAGGTGCCCATGATGGAATTGCCAAAAATACCTCGTCTCCAATGTCAAAGCTAACAACACCCTGACCAATATCAATGACAATACCAGAACAATCACGTCCAAGTATAACTGGTAAATCTCTTCCAGTATTTAGAATTCTTCGATAGGCTTTCGAATAGCCAGAACATATTTTCGCATCTACTGGATTGACTGAGGCTGCTTTGACTTGAATCAAAAGCTCGTTTGAATGCTGTATCGTTGGCACTTCGGCATCGTCAATCGTTGAAACACCCTCAATTCCAGAGTAATTATGACAAATAATTGCCTTCATGTATTGTATACGTTTCGTTGTTTGTCTCCAATTCATACCAATACTGTATCCTACTAGACTGCCAATTGTTATGCCTAGTGCACAATATGCTATGTCTCTTCTTGAAACATCACTTGAGCATAAACTTCCAAAGTGGTGGTAAAATTCTCTTGTGTTTATTTGGGCACAACGTATTTGATGATTCAATTGATCCAATGCCCTGCTAAATAGACTCATTATTAATGAACCAAATTCTTTGATTTGTTGACTGTATTGTTCGTTGTAGACATTTTGAAGGAATTGATGACTTTGAGATAGCCAGGTTATTAGCCAATGATAGGCTTGTTGTGCTGCTGCTGAGGTTTCAACCTTTGGAAATAAATTTATTTCATTATTTTTGATAAAAAATCAAATAAATAAGAGTTTAAAGGGAATTTCAATTGATTAATTTACCTGAAGTGCCTCAAGTTGATTGCCTAGACGAAACAAAATCTCCTCCATTGTTGATTCAAAAAAAAAATAGACAATTATGAGAATTCCTTCATGTTTGACCGGTTGTGTACTTTGGACGGAGCAGATTCATACTAAATTCGTTAAATTATTTTGAAATAAACTGGAGAACTTGGCCTATGTAGTTTTCTAGTTTATAAATAGGCGATTAACGCATTTGCCTTAGGCTTAGAAATAGAAAATCGTGTATTTTTATTTACAGCTTATTTTTATTTAGTATACCTTCAATGTTACTCCATTTTATAGAGAAAATAGAGGTCAAGCGCTGATTTTTCGTTGTTTCAAAGTGTTTCCACGAATTTTTCCCTCTCTCCTGTCATCACAAACACAAATGGAGGTTATGGATTGGTTCAGAACTTCAGTAGTGTTTTGATGGATTCTATGGTTTTTTACTGCGAGACTGGAGTGTGATGTCTCACGTAATTTTTGAGTGTTGTGCAATGAGTGAGTGGGAGAAAAATAGTCATAAAATGTGTCACGTGGTTTTTTATTTTGGAGTAGATCTACTGATGATAAAAATACAAACTATTTTATCATCTGCAGGCTATTTCATCACTTGATGATAAAGTGAGGCTAAATGATGGTAAGTACTGTCCAAAATACGTTCAATGCTGTAGAGATGTCGTTCCTAAATTGATTTTTTCAATTATTGTAGATTCGGTAATTACTATTTCAGTAGTGAAGAGGTAAAACAAGATAAGTCTATTTTTTTCTCATTTAGTTGTTTGAAAATACCTTAGAAAATAAGCGAAATAGAGCAATTTTGTCCGAAAAATCTTTTGTAACTCTTGAAACTCTCTACAAAAAAAGATAAGTAATATCGCCTTATCTCGCTTAGTTTCCAAGATATTTCCTTCCAAATGATCGCAAAGTCAACTTAACCTGTTTTACCTCTTCACCACTGATTTCTGAATATTGAAGAAAAAAAATGATAATTTTAAATAAAGTTGGAATATTTACATAAAGTAGTTCACAGTAGCTCCCTTTTTATTTAAGTTTATTTATTATATATCCATCAACATATTAACATTATATACAGGCTTAAAAATAAACTGACTTAAGAAAAAAATCATTTGATGATTCGGCAATTAGTTTTTATACATTTTTTGAAGTGAAACTTCTTTTCGGAGGATACCAACTTTTTTCTCGTGTCACAAAACGAGTGAAAGGTTTTGAGGGGAACATTGATAATTTTTCCATTTCAATCCCATAAATTGATGGGAAATGATCTCACTTTTCATTCAAGACTAACCCTAAGTTGCTGGGACCAATGGCACCAAAGATATTCTCAAAATACTATTTTGTTTTGAGAATTGCTTCAGATTTTGGCTGAAAAATCACAAAAATTTGATCCAATACTCATATTACAACGCAAAATTTCTCAATTTTTCTATGGAATCATCAAAAGAAATCGATCGTCTCCCAAAATACCTATTTTGACCCATTTTTCCTCAAATTTTTGAAAAAAAACCTGAATTTCAAATATTTTATTAGAATTTTTTCATAATTAATTCAGGATTACATCACCCCAAACCATTGTAATTCTAAAGTCAAGCTAATTCAATAGGTAGGAAAGCTGGGCCATGCTAGAAAGGGAGTCTAGACAGGGGTGAGGAATATCATCTTCCAAAGTAGGGAGTCTCAGTTTCTCTCCGTTTACGTACCATTCTCTATCTTGATTGCTTTATCCTTCACCTTCCATTCCACCTCATCTCCACCCACTCTGTCTCTTCTCTCTAGCATAATCGAACAGGGGGTGATACCATCGTAGTTGGATTCCTTGTCTTTTGGAAAACTGCAGACGTAGTTTGCAGAATTCCGCAACCCTCAAAATAAAATAATAACTGTACATTATTCAATTAACGTTCATCTACAAATTTAGGGGAAGATTGGGCAAAATGGACAGAAGGGGTAAAATGGAAACTTGTTAGTTTTGGTATTTTATACTATGGAAATTACGAGAAATCGATGGAAATATTGGAGATAATTTTTTTCTGATGATTCCATTGGAAAGCTGAGGAAATTTACCATGAAAATCATATGTCGGAAGTTATTTTTTGGAATTTTCCCAAAATTTGACTCTTTTTATGCCAGATTTAAAGGTGAAAATCTTCTGTTTTTGAAAATTTTCAGGTTTTCGAGAATATCTCTGGTTCTATTGATCGTAGTGACCTGGGGTTGGTCTTAAATAAAAGGTGAGCTCATTTCCCATCGATTTAGAGGATTGAAAAAGACAAATATCCATTTTTCTAAGTACTTATAGGGCAAAAACTAATTTTCAGGAAATGAGCCGAAAATATTTGAAAAATTGATTTAAAAAAAAATTTGAACTACATAAATCGATGAGAAATGAGCTCACCTTTCATTTGAAATCAACTCCAGGTCGCTACGACCAACAGAACCAGAGATATTGCTGAAATAGTGAATTTTTTCGATTTTCAAAAGGGAAAACCCTTCAAAACTTTGCCAAAAAAGGAAATTTTTTCCAAAAATTGAGAAAAAAAATGTTGCACATGTTTTCCACCTAAAATTTCCTCAGCTTCTCGATGGAATCATTAGAAAATTTCAATCAGTAATATTTACCGTATTTATTTCAATAATCAAATAAAAGGTCAATAAAATGACTATAAAAAGACTATCTCCATTGGATTTTAATTCAGTGTTTCTACCAACTTGTTGTTATCCCAAAAAGCATTAATTGGAAAAATTGTGGGGATAAAGTATAATATAGGATACAGTAATATATGTAGAACCTCACACATTTCCCAAGAGACAAGAGATGAAACGTAGGATCAAGCTGAGGGTTGAATTGGTGAGTTTGGGTGACTGAGGGTTGGGCAGTAGCCACAAGTGTCTGCCCAAGCGCCCTCACTCATTAATTCTCCACCCTTGTTGCTTGTTAAGGAAGGGTGTGCTACTTCTCCTCCTCGCTAAAATCCCTCTCCCCCACCCTCTCCCCTCCTTCTTTCTCGCTGTCTCTCTGCCACGATGATGTTTCTACCGTGGCGCGTAACCATCCTAGGATGTGCTCGTCGAGGGTTGGAAATGCTTTCTCAAGTAGATCCCAGGGATGAAACGAAGCGTCAGAGAGTGAGACAAAAAAGAAAAGAGGAAAAAAAAAAAGAGAAATGAGAACTAGGGTAGACTGAGAGATATTCCGGAAAAGTCTCGCTCTTGAGGGCGTGTCAGAATAAAAGGAAACTTCTCTGACGAATGTATTATGTATGTACCAGTGTCTTCTGGATGCTAAGTGGCCGATACAAGTCAAGTGTCAAAAAAGTTTAGGGCTCAAAATTTTCATGAACTTGATATTTTGAATTTATTCTATTATTTAAAGTGAATGAAAAATTCATTTTCCGTCTGGTAAAATGGAATAAACTGGTAAAATGACCAGGTCAATTAGTCTAAATTATTGTGAACTCTCATTTGCCCCCACCCCCTCCCCAAATCAGTAGTTCACAATTTGCAAAAAAATCGAAGAGCAACCAACTGGTATTGGATGGATCGATAATTATTGGCCTATTTCGTTTCTTCCATCGTCTAAATTCTTTTCATCACTTTTTCCCCAATACTCTCATATTTTCCTACTTTTTTTTTTTTTATTCTTCTTTATTCACGTTCATCCTTCAGCGTTTTATAACCCTCGATCGTGCTCACCGGAGTCTCAGCGCCCTCCATAGTACCTACATATAACCCCCAGATAGAGAGTTATTGGGGAGTACAAGAGAGGCTGTGCGTTGAATTAATTCGCGCTTCGTTGAAAGCGGCCTTCTGTTCATGCCAACTTCTTTTTTTTTTTTTTTCTTCCTCTTTCTTTTTTTCCCTCTATTCCTATCTTCTCTGCCACCCTGACTCGTTAAGTATTCCAGCGAGTTTTACTCCCGGATTTTTTTATTCTAATTTCTCTTTGACATATATTGAATTTTTAAAACGTTACTCTCTAGTTTTTAGAAAGAATGATAATAGGGAAAGTTTTACAGGATGAATTTAATTTTTTAACAATACTCTAATTGTATGTTATATTGATTGTATTTAAATGGACCAATTAATTCACGTGAAAGGGAGGAAAAAAAAATTCGGAGCGACACTATTGATTTTTATATTTGAAATTTCAAACTACAGAAGTCAGAGATTGTATGATCAAATGAATGCCTAGTGTATGGTTGGATTTCGCACAGTTGTTGAGAGGGTGGTATAAGCTATTCAGAATGAGTTAGCTCATAGTTTGAAATGCACAGAGAGAGGGTGGGTTATATACGAGTGACTCGCAAACATGGAGAAGTACACTTGGGTGCACATTGGAACACCCAATAGTCAATGAATGGTTGCCGCATCAGGGTTAAGCCTCTATTATCAGCAGATGGAAGATTGTATCGATTTTTTTCTTTACCACCAACTTTACCGCTCTTTGAGTTTTCTTTTGAGCAGTGTCGCGACTTTTTCAGCACAATTTCGGAATTTTCTACTCATCTGATTGATTAATTTCAATTAATTAATGGAGGTGAATCATGAGAATTTTTATTTTATTTTTAAAATGAAGAAAATACAGATTACAGTATGAGTTTATATGTAGAATGTATACAGAATTAATAATTTACATCTTTCCATTGAGCTACAGAGAAGAGGGTTGATGTATTACTACTGTTATGTCCACCCCAAGATGAGATAAATTTTTTGTAAAACAGATTTGATAATAATGAGAAATTTATACGATAAAGAAATATGCATAAAATCGAACCAGTTTAAGAATGTATGCGTTACAAAAATGTCCAAATAAAGTGGAAGATTTTCTCAATCAATTCAACAAATGTGTCGCAAGAATATGAAATGAACAATGATGATGAAATGACAAAACGAAACATCTTTCAATAAACTCGAAATTTAATCAGTCGCAATTTTACCGGGAACGAGCAAGGTTCCCAATTGATTTTCGTATGGTCTTAAATAGCTAAACCGATTTTCGTTAACACCCATTCATCATAATTTCAGGACAAGTTTTGGTGTTTTTTTACAGCATCTGAAAAAAGAAAGAAGTATCTTCAGGATTTCTATATTCAAGGTAGCTACTAGGGATTGCACATTAATGGGAAGTTGAATTAGAATACGTAACTATTTCTTCTCTCTTAAAAGTGGTTCCGACAAATCAATGTTTTCTGCAATCATGAGAAATTAAATTGTAAACTTTGTGGATGTGAATGCGAGAGAGACGATAACGGTCTTCAGAATCCGTTGGTGACCCCGACTAAACTAGGGTTCACCGGTACCGTGTTGAGATCAAGATTCCCATTGCATAGTTGACCGCTGGACCACAGCATCCCTCAACTGGATGGGGTAGATTCCGACCAACGGATTCACATAGGCCGGACACAATTCCTTTACGCTTGCGCTCTCTCTCCTGTATCTCACGGCACTATTCAAAATCTGAATAACCAGAATTTATTTGGAAAAATAAAAGCTGTACAATTGCGTCTAGTGAAAAATTAATTCCGGGTTTTTTTCCTTCTTTTATCTTGTAGAATAATTCAAATAATTTGAAAATAACTATAAAAAAAATAGTATTTAGGATAAAAAAAAAATTACGAGGATGTAGACACTGAGTGTTATTTTACCAAGCGATTTTCGACCCAATTATCGTTTATAACGAGCCAGAGAGCAGCAAGCTCGTCGTTCTCTCGTCATCTACCGTCTAATCTCACCCTGGAGGTGGGTACTACTCCTGTCACATTATTAACTTGCTTGATGAAACTATCGTGGTAAGGAGAGGTAGGGAGGGGGAAGGGGACTGGTAGCAAAATGTTGTTTAGTTCATGAAGAGGAAAAATGCAATGTGGAAAGAGTGGGAATGACGAGACGGGACTCGAGCACGCCACACGGCTTAGCTTTCTATGTACAACAGGGGAAAAAAAAAGAGAAAAATGAGTGAGTTGAGGGGTAGAAGAGGGTAGTGAGGTAGAACAAGAGGTCACACGGAAGGAAAATAAAAATAGGGAGAAAAAATAAAAAAAGAAGTGAAGAGAAAGAGGTGACGACAGCCAACGAATAAGAAAAAATACTGGGAAGTACATTTGCACGGTTAGACACCCTCACTGCAAACGTGACCGTCTCGACATCTTGGACGGGACGTTTTTCCGAATATGATTATTATGCATGAATGTCTCATGCAAAATGGGGAAAGAAAAGAAGCGAAGATGTCGGTGTTGGTGATGGTGGTAGTACTTTGAGATTCAACGCAGAAGAATGGACAACTTGTGTGATTTCAACGTGTCGATACATAACTTGACGTTCAACTGACTGGATGGAATTTTGATATTTTTCCAATAGTTGTGGAAAAAAATGCAGCATCTTCGAAGCACAAGTGAAAATCTGAGGCAATCGATAAGGTACTTTGGGCTTAGGACTGGTAACACTGCCTGTGGCTTTGGAGTCTTATCCCTGGGGTTACATCTCTCTCCCAACCCTTTTTTTTTCCTTCTTTTCCTCAAGAGGCTCAACCAACCATCAACGTTATCAGATCACCCTACCATTACTGTTATTAGATGAATCCCATCCTGCCTACTGTGTAATCAGGTGGAACTTTGTACATCCTCTCGTAATTTTATTTCTCTCCACGTTCATTAAGCCACCATACTTCCCCTTGTGTCTTTTTTTTTCTTGTTTTTTCAGAAAAAAAAATGGAGAACGAGTCTTCTCAATTTGGTGAATACAGATTTGCGTTTCTTGTGGAATTATGGAAACACCTGGTTATCTGCGGTGGCAGAATTGTATTCTGATATATGAATGATGACATAAGCCAGAAACTAGGAGACACGGTAGTGGCAAAGGGAAATCAAGGGGTGAGAATGAGTGAGAGAGAGATAGATATAGATAGATAGATAGATAGAGAGAAGTGGATGGTAGATGGTCTGTATGCATTATACATAGAGGTAATTGCGTAGCCACATGTATCCCAGCACAGCACCATGGCCAGTGTTCTACCCACTGGGATTGCACAGCAACGCCGAAAACCTGGGCTTCAACTCACTCCTCTGTATGGCTGTTCACTCCCTATAATCCTGTTAGAGGGTTTGAATCACCGAAAGCACGTTTATACCCTGGGCACACTAGTTGGCCTTAACTGTTCTAATTAATATAAGGGTTTCTATCCTACCAACTGTACATATACATCCAACTAGTGTATACTCAAATAGCATCGTACCATTTTCAACGTTTAATCTCGTATCGAGATAACCATTTTGCCTCAAAGAGCCTTTTGATCATTTATTTTAATTTACAACTTGTTCGAGTGAATTTATCGCTATGCGAATCATTGCACTCCCCCCCCCCCTCTTTTTTCCCCTCCCCTACATACACAGATTAGATGAAAATTCAACATATTCAATAGTGATAACGAAAAACGAATGTTATATCATGAATTTTCAGAGTTCAGCAGGTATCAAAAGCAGAGAGTTTTAAAAATGAATTGGATTTATTCTGTGAATGGGTTTCGTTACATATATATATATTGTTGTGTATTGGTTCGTCTCTGCTTAATAATGGAGCCAATAATGCATCCACCGATGTGTTGCACTGGCCATCGGGCATACACCGGTGATTTCCAGTTTCGAAATGGCCGTAATTACATCTTCATTAAAATGATGGTTCAGGCCAGGCAGTGTGGTGTAGAGAGAGGACCTATGCATTCTAGTATAGGAAACACCATCCACTGGTATTTGTCCCCTTGTCCGCCTCTCAACTCTGGGCTGTGCACATACGGGACCAACCAAAACTAAACCAGCCAGACTGTTGACAACTGGCGAGAGAGAGAGAGAGAGAGGGATAAAGAGAGGAAGAGAGATGGAAAGATAAAGAGAGACAATGTGTCGCATATATGTTTGGGTATAATACCGGAAAGAGGGGAAACTGAGGGGAGAGAGGAGGAGTGTTCGTGTATTCCGTCCGCTCGTTTATAGCTATATCATGGTTTAGCTGGCATACGTTACCACCATGTATAAATGCCTGTCGCTGCCGGCACCAGAGACACACACAAACTCCATGGTGCAAAGGCTACAACGTCAAGTGACAGAGAGGAAAAGGATTTATATCCATTTCACTGTTTCATTTATTTCTTAACGTTATTCCACTGTTAGTGGTGTAAACTAAAACACAAAAAATGTAATAAAATAAAAAGGGAAATGAAGAAAAAAAAGTACTCTGGAGGAAGTTTGAATGAAGTACTGCAATCAGATTAAATGGAAAAGCTCATATTTTCAATATTTCATTCATCTTATTTTATATATATATAACTCCACCGAGCTACATGTTTTATGGTTAATATAGCATGCATTATATGTATATGTACATGTAAAATTCTGACGGATAAAAAGCGTCTGTTGCAAGCAGCTCGTGAAGCCTTTTGCACACATATATTTTTCTCCTCTCTTTATTTCCTTTTTTTTTTCATTTTTTTTTCACTCAGGCTCAACGTTAGTTCCAAAGTGCGAGTATGCATCGGCTCGAGAGGCGCGACGCATCGATCCCCCCTTTCCATTTCTCACTTCGTTCTCATTCCTCCCTTCCATACAACGCTATCGCCAGAGTAGTGTAACCCCCCTGAGCAAGGTTTTTCCCTTTATTTTTCTTTTTTTTTTTTTTTTTGTTCTTTCGTTCTCATTGTAGTTTACTTTCTCTCATTTCTTTTTCTCTCTGTCTCTATCTCACATTTGCCGTTGGTGGAATTTTATTCAAATTCACGGAAGAAAATTTCTTTCAAAGAGTCAATGGAAATTTAAGTTTCTCTTCCCTATTTGTATTTTTTGATGAAAAATACTTGGAAGAAATAGGGATTTCCTTTGTGTTCTGCACTTGTTGGTCAATCGTTGAATAGTCACGGCTCTCTCTCTCTCTTTTAGTGTGACCAGCTGGCCAAAGGTAAATTCAACTTGGTAACAAGCCGTTTCAACCCCTCGGCATTAGTCCCGGGACCATACCCGGATTTCTCGAATTATTATTCTGTATAGAAGGGGAAAATTTTCCATGTCCAGTGAATTAGAAACCGGAAATTTTCAAAGTCTTTGTATTAATCATTGAACGAAACAATTCAGCAAATTCTCAGATTAGTTCAATTAGAATTGGCTTCTTTGCTAAATAATTGTTTCGGATAGGATTCATATTCTCCACTCGAGTGGAATGGGATGGAAAAAATACGAGCTAAAGGCTTGATATCAGTGAAAATATCCTAGATAGGTTCTTTCTTAACTTTAACTTTAACAGATTTTATTAACATCATATATATATACATTACAACAATATTCAAAATAATAACAAAATTGCGCAATGGTTACAGAAAGTTTGGAGGATAATGTTCCAGCCCGTGGGCTTCTACAAATATATCGTGACTGTATGATAGAAGTAACTTAATGAGTGGGGATAATTGAATGAAATGAGAAATAGGGAAAAGCGCATGAAAAACCCTGTTTTGTGATGAGTGATGAGTGGTTAATAGCGGCAGTTTGTTGACCACCTGGAGAGAATATGTGGATTTAAATCTTTGAGGAGGTGATTTGAGTACATTGCGAGGTTTAGGGAGAATTTTTTGGTTAAGTTTTTGATGTGAGTATTGAGGAGGTCTATATAGGTTCTTCCTGATGATTCCATTGGAAAGCTGAGGAAATTTGCCTTGAAAAAGATATGTCTAAATTCATTTTTAATAATTTTTTGGAAATTTGACTTTTTCAACCAAAAATTAGGGCTCTAACCCTTTGAGACATTGAAAAATTCCACTCTTTTTGGAATATCTCTGGTTCTATTGGTCGTAGCGACTTGGGGTTGGTCTCAAATGAAAGGTGAGCTCATTTGCCATTGATTTGTGTGGTCGACAAGAACAAATTATCGATTTTTCTAATACTGGTCGAGTAAGAACGGATTTTCACGGAATAATCCATAAATACTTCAAAAAACGATAAGTTTTCCTTTCAAACCCCATAAATTAATGGCAAATGGTCTCATCTTCCATTCAAGACCAATTCCAAACTGCTACGACTAATAGAACCAGAGATATTCTCGAAAATGTGAAAAATATCGAAAATAGAAAGGATTGGAGCCCTTAATCGTCACCAAAAAAGTGGAATTTTCAAAAAATAATAAAAATCTATTACGACACATGTTTTTCACCGGAAATTTCCTCAGCTTTTCAATGGAATTATTGGAAAAATTCCATCTCAAGTGGTTTCCCTAGAATTTCCATTTTACCCCACTTTCTCCAATAAGGAATCGAGAGAGAATATCACTGGGCTCATAATGAAATCAGTGGTGTAATGGCCTCGACAGAGAGACGCTATATATATATACATATATATAGAGAGATTCACCACAGTTGGCCTGTCCACTAGGCTGGGCTCCACAGGAATCACTGTATAGTGTCCAACGGGGGTTCCAGTATTCTACCCTGTTGACCTATGGACCGATGGATGTTCCGATAGAGAATACTGCATTACCTATCTCTTCTGGCTTTGACATTCTGTGTTGCCCATTATAGTCTAAGGCCTGATGGTCAGTAAATTGGATGGATATCATATTCTGCTCGGTGCTCTAATGCAAATTCAGGGCAATTTATTATGAAATAAAAAAAAAAAAAAATTTTTTATCCCTCACATCTCATAAATTCTTTATGAAACATGAGAATTCAAAAACTTTAAACCAGATTTCACAGCAATTTCCATGACTTTGTGGAGAGGGAGGGGGGGGGGGGAGGGAAAATTCATGTAACGTTTTAACTGCAAATTTTCGTACAAAGTCAAACAAGAGCAATGTAAGAAAATAATAGTATAGTGGATAGAGATCGTTGACGATATAGAAGTGGCAACAGGTTGAACTCCTTAGGAGGAAGGGGGGGGGGGGGGCGTTCTTGATTCCAGGTGGAAGACGAATTGAGTTCAGTTTGAGTCTTGCCAAAGTATTTATGCACGGCTTGGCCTGACGAGTTTGCTCGTCGACGTTAAACTCCCAGTTAATTACGGGCCAAAAGAGAAGGTTGACTGGTTAGGTGGGGGGGGGGGGGGGGGGGGATCTGAAGGGTGGAGAAAAAGGGATAGGGACAAGCGAGAACTGAGGGAAATGAATGAGCTCATGAGAGGGAAGGGGGAGGAGGGATGGAAGCAGTAGTAGAAGCTTAGGTGAAAAGCTAACGTCAGACGTTGTGTTAGAAGGATTTCCAAAGTTGTGCGTTTGAAGCCACAAAAGACTAACATTTGAATCTCCAAATATATCATTAAATGCCTTCAACTTCTCATTTACACATTAATCGTCAACTAAGTACATAATTAATAGTTAAATATATTGATAATTGCAAATAGTCTCATATTTGACTGTTGGCAGCCGTGAAATATTGTGCTGAAACATAAACACATTTACTTTGGCTCATAAAAAATGCTTATCACGTATTAACAGTAAAAAAAAAGGAGAAGAAGAAGAAAGAAGACGGAAATTGGCCAGCAATGTGGCCAAAAGGGAAGAGTGCCGTTGATCGACCCATCCGATTACATCGGATGTACCGTCCTCCTTTCTGTCTTCATTTCCCACTCTTCTTGCTACTTTTTTTTTTTCCTCCTTTTCTCTACCTTTTTTTTCCTCAATACGTTAACTCTATATAGAAGTACTCTCGTTTTTAGTAAAAAAAAAAATGCCTGGTGCGGCACTGGGTGTGCCGTTGAAGCCAGGTTCTCTCTATCGTTCTCTCTACCTCTTCGTGTTCTCCGATAATTTTGACTCGGGCTTTTATTCCCGGGATTGGAATCGAGCGACGTGGGAAAACGGTGAACGCCGCTGGGAAAACGTCTATCGCCTCTCGTCTCCCCTCCTCTCAATCCCTCTTCTCTTTTACTCTCTGTTACTCGGCTCTCTGTATGGCTGGGATAGAGTATATTGCTCTCAGTGGAGTGGGATTTTGTATAATACTACCACCACGGTTAAACAGCCAACCACTGCATTCTCTCCACATCTCCCTTTTACAAACCCATGAAAATCCAAATTCTCTAGGGTAAAAACGATTCTCCGAGTATATTTTAACCGGGTATACCCTTTGGAAATCCTGTTAAATTATTAGTCAGTGAATTACGTTTTTTAACCCCCCCCCCCCCCCCCCCCCTCTCTTTAGACTGAGTGACAAGTATGTGAGAGAAAAGAAGTGAGAAAAATCTTTGACGTATTAACACTATTCTTTTTTTTTATCATGTGCAAAGTCGAGGATTGATGAAATCCAGGGTTGAATAAGATTTACAATGGTTACGTAATTGAAGTCTACAATCAATTTCTAGTGCACTTGTTCAAGAGAGGTGAATCTCTCATCGTCCTGGTTTTCTCGAGGCTTCAAAGGAATCAAATGATCTCTTTGACTCTCTGCTCCTGATTATTTGTGGTAATTAAAGTAAAACCATCGGCAATTGAGATGTCCTCAGGTATATGAAGCATTTTCCATTGGGCTTCTCTATAATCTGTAATTCAAAGACGTATTAAATTTTTCCCCATTATGTCAACATGTATTTATTATGTATTTGAATAATGAAAAGGGGAAGAAAAAAATAAATGGAAAAGGGAATGTGTTTTTAATTAATCGCCCGCTAATGAGCCAACTGACTGTTGCAAGGGAGTCCAAGGGACGCGATTGAAGTCGTTAAAAGGAGAAAAAAAGGAAAAAGCTGTGAGAAAGAAAGAGAGAGAGAGAGAGAAAAGAGGGGAAAGATGAAAAATCTCGAGGTGAAAAGCAGAGAGAGCCTTTTTAGTAAGTTCATCGCTGTGCCTTTCTTCACCAACTGCATTTCTACGTCTCACTTTTTTTTCCTTCTCTTCCTCCCTATTTTTTTTTTGTTTCAACGTTCTTTTTTTCTACCTCCTTTTTTTGTTTTGTTTGGTTCTTTTTTTGAAAATAAAAAGAAGGTAATGTTTGTACGGGGTTTGCCCGAGCGCTTACTGAGTCGTGCACGAGACCGACTAACGAGCCGACACGAGGAATTATAATTACGGGAGTCGATGAACCAGGCCTGGGCTTTCACCTTCGCAATAACTGCTTCCACCCTTTTTCTCTCTCTTTTTTTCTCTCTCTCTCTCTTCCTCTCTTTTTTGCGTGTCCACAGTTTTTATGGATAATAGTTCAGTTCGCATAAGTGAGTTTAGCTACGGTTTTAGATTTTGGTTTTTTGCATACTATCGGGAACTCCTTTATTTTTTAATGAAAAAAAGGAGCACGAGATCCTCCGGACCATTGGTTTGAGGATTTTATTGATAGGGGAAGGTGGGGCAAAATGGACATCAGGGGTAAAATGGACACATCTAAATTTTTAGGCAAATATTATGGAAAACTCTTGAAATCAATAGAAATATTGGCGGTAGATGGTTTTTGATGATTTCATTGGAAAGCTGAGGAAATTTTACGCGGGAAACAAGTGCCGGAATTAATTTTTTTGAATTTTTGGCGATTTTGACTTTTTTTGAGCATTTTAGAGGGATAAACCCTTTCTTTTTTAGAAAAATTCCAGTTTTTTGAGGATATCTACGGTTCTATTTGTCGTAGCGTAAAAATTCCGATGGGAGGTGAAAGGTGAGATCATTTGCCATCGATTCATAGGGTTTTCAATCAAAAAATATCGATTTTTAAGGTATTTATGGGCTTTTTTGTGAAACAGTTTTGTGAAGCAGTTTTTGGCCTATAACTATCCCAAAAATGAATATTTTTGAATTCAGAACCCCATAAATTGATGGGAAATGAGCTCACTTTTCATTTGAGACCAACCCCAAGCTGCTACGACCATTAGAACCAGAGATATTTGCAAAAAACTGAAAATTTTCAAAAATGCAAACGCTTTTACCTCTCTAAAATGCCGAAAAATATCGAATTTTCAAAAATTCGAAAAAAATACATTTGACACTCGTTTTCAGGCTGAAATTTCCTCAGCTTTTCAATAGAATCATTTAAAAAAAACATCTCCAACCGTTTCATTACAGTGTCCATTTTGCCCCACTCTCCCCTATAGCTGAATTTAATTTTTTCCTCTGTTATCTCATTTTGGAGAGCAAAATTCACGCTAAATATTGGCATTCACTCCATTGTATTACAAAATACAAATTTCATTGAAATTTAATGCTCGATATTTTTCTTTCCTTGTGAAGCTTCAGAAGTTAGGCAAAAATGATCGAAAAAGTGACTGAAATAAAAAATTACCGTGAGTTTCCATCTATATAGATGATTTTCCATCATAAAACATAATTACTGACGATTTATAAAAAAAATTACTGTCAGTTTCCAACAGGAATTACAGGTCAGGTCAGAAATTGTCAGGAAACCGTCATTTTACAACTGACCTGACACATCCAAAAAATGACGGTAATTTTACATCTCTACCTCCGGTTGTGTTTACGAAATCCGTGTAATCTCGGATACACACTCTGCCCCTTATTGAGAATGTGGCGAAATCAAAAGGGGGGGGGGGGGGGGAGATGGGAGTAAAATTCAGTGGTGCGAGTGAAATTAAATTTAATCGCTCGAATTAGTGTCGGTGAACCGATGTGGGTGACGGGAAAAACGTGGAACAATCGAATGGGTATTATAGCACTCACCCTCATTCGTATGTATATATATGAATACATGTTTTATATATGTAATACCATCGATGAACCGTGCAATTTCCTACAATGTCTAGCCCTCTGATTTTTTTTACGGCTATTCATTGTTATTTGTTTTTTTTTCGAGAAGAATAGACAAAAGGTATTTTCTGTAAAAGGTATTTTTGTACTTATCATATTCTTCAAATATTTCAATGCACAACAAGGATATATTCAGCACAAGTATACACTGTATTTTTATATGAAAATAATGTTCATTACGGTAAAAAGAGAATATTCTCTGGTTGTTTAACGAGGGAATACAGCATGACAACACAGTGTGCTGGGACGCGTTTTTGCAAGGGCTGCACGAGATATGTACCAACATAATACGAAAAACGTTATTGAGGGTAAAGAGTCGAGGAGTCGTACTCCCCCTGGGGCTTACAGCTGTCGCATATTCCAGCACCATTGCCTATTATTAGGGGATGGAAAGAAAAAAAAATAGGAAAAGAATGAAGAAAAAAAAAGACGATAGGATGAAAAAAACAGGCGAATGCATTCAATCGTATTTTCATGCGTATTAATCAAATTAACAGCGAGAAATGTATGATTGTACGAGAAAATGTTTCCACCTGATGACTCTATTATTCTGGTTTATTTAATTACTAAATTGTAATTAATCTCATTGTTGACTTTATCCCAAATAATTATAAAATTAATAAATTTGTTTTCACGTACAATTAAATTTTTTCAAATATTATATTTGTTGAAAGATGAATTAGTGAAGATAATTTAGTGGGGATGAATTTCATGTTGATTCATAGGAAGAATCCGCATTTATCTTTGAATAAATTACTTGCCCCTTCACAACGGTTTGGTCATATTATAACCATTCGTTGGCTGCTTCTCATCATCGGATAATCGAGGCTCATAAAGAGCCCCATGGATCCTAGCAATTTTCTATTCTCAAACCCACCCCAACATTGTTGGATACGGTTTCACTGGCACACACGGCCATTACGTGTTATTTATTCACCCGAGGGATGAGTCTAGCCTGTGCATACTGCTACTGCATCTCCGAGAAATTTTGGTTGACTAGATGTCATTCTTTCAAACTCTAACAGCAATCAATAATTAGGATGTACGACGTCAAATATTTAATACATTAAATTCAATGGTGGCCTTGTAGGTCTCTGCTGCATCGAAAGAAAGATAGACGATTGAGACAGAGGTTTTGATTTGATCAAGTGAGATTGCCTCGACATCTCGCGTTGTCTTGGGTAAATATTGGTCAAAAGTCGAAGAGTGAATATCATTATTATCTATTTTTCATTTATTCTTTGATTTTTATATTAAAATATACTTTTGAAATAATTGAGGAGAACTCTCCGATCATTGAACAATTTTGAATAAAGCACTGGATCAATTGTAAGTAACAGTGTAATTACTTTTCATCTCCTTAACTCTGCAATTTCTCATTATTTCTGGGACACCCAAATTGAACGAAATTTATTCGTCCTTTTCCGCTTTGATCGACGTGCATTGGACATAATTATCTTCTTTCAAGGTTTATTAGTTTTTCCCTAAAACTAATTGGCGCCCAACATTATCGTTAAATTATTTATTTTGACCAATAGAATTTTATTCTTTTACTTAATTTTCTCAAGTTTTTATTATTATTCAAAATTATTAATTGATTAAAATATTAAAATCATACAAATTAGAAGAAGCCTCTATCACGAGAATTTTAACTTTTCGAAACTTTTCAAAAAGTACAAAATTTATATAAAGCATTCATAAAGCATATTTATATAAAGCATTCATTTCCAGGAGTAATCCGATAAAAAATTTTCCTCCAGAAGGATTTTTTGTATAAAAAAAAACGATATTCTTTGATTGCAGAATCTTATAATCCAATAATAACCTAAATGGCTCTCCAAAATATATATCTAGTATACGAGGCATATCTCAATCAGGATGTGCTTAAGCTCAGTGGCAAGTACTGAGGACTTTTCAACCGAGGCAAAATCCGCCTCCACACTCAATAATCCCCAGCACCGGTTGCTTTATCCCAAGCACAGCATAACAAAGCCCAGACCCCACATCTTCTCATAGCCTTCTTCATCCCCCTTGTTCACTTTCACCTAGTACTGTTGAGCTCCAACGAAGCTACTTCTCCTCCTCTTGACTGTACACAACCAACAGTACGAACAACAGAAGCAGCAGCAGCAGCACTATATATAGATACTATCAAACTGGCGTCACTGCGTCTTACAATGTCTACTAAATTGATGAAGTTACGATGCACTCTCTGCGTTTGTCCTCAAACTATAGATCTAACCAAGAACCACTATCCATCTCTCCGTTAATTCCAATGGGAGCCATGAAACACTTGCTGCTGCTGTGTTGTGCTTTACCTCATTCAGCGTTTAATTTATACATTCATCTATTTGTGTAATTTTTTTATTTTTTTTCAATCCATAGGTGTCAATTGGTTATTTTAAATTGCCCTGAATCCCTTTGAGTGCTGGAATTAAAAATGACACTTGAAAATTGTGCGATGGTTTAAGTGCTCTAAATCTCTCTCCAGTTTGGAACTCATTAACCCTCAACTTGGAAGCCAGAACCACTCTGCTCCTCTACCTGAGGTAGTAGAGAGAGAAAGAGACAGAAAAAAAAAGAAGAGAGAGAGAGAAGGACGTGTCCCATTGAGAGTATATAACTAAACTCATGTTTTTTAAATCAACGTTTCCCCATGTATTATTCATTAAAAGTAAAGTAGACCTTTCCGCCTTATAAGTCTCAACTTAAATAACATGGTGGCGCGTGCCTTGATAATCAGAAGTCAAGGACTACTGAAAAGACACTTTTTTTTTTATCCACATAAAAAAAATTTAGAAAAATCAAAATGATTTCATCGGAATTATTGGATTAGATGGAAAAATGATTTGAACGTTAAATGAACGAGGTGATGGATTTGAATCTGTTGAATGGGGAATAGAAATAGGGGAGGGGAAATGGTAGTAGTGAGTCGAATCGGTAGTTAAACGTCGGTGGTCTTCACCGCTCAAGTACCGTTCCACTTTTCACCATTTCAATGCAGAGTGAGAGATAGAGCAAGAGAGAACGAATTGCGCGTCCATTGGATTTAGCGAGGAGACGTCATGGTGAAAATACGCGCAATTGAACTTTTCAACCCCTCGAATCGTGATGCCAAAGCGTCCCATTTCTATCTTCTCTTTTCCACCCACTACTTCTCTCTCTTTCTCTTTTCTCCCTCTCCCCCCCCCCTCTTTTACGGGCTACTGGGCTTCTCTCTGAGCAGAGATATAGCAAAAGTTCCCCTAACTCCGTTTTGTGCTGCGTTCCATTTACCCCACAGGGTTGAAGACAAGGGAGAGAGAAAGAGCAAAAGAGAGAAAGAGAGAGAGAGAGAGAGAGAGAAAAAGACAGAGAGTAGTACAGAGCGAAGTCGCCTGGTCCCAACGACCCCCGGCTGTTCTATTCCTCTTTTACCCTGCTGCTGCCAGGTCCTTCGCTCTTTTGTTACAGCCGCCCTCTCTTGTTCGCACTGTCTCACTCTATTTACCACCCCTTTTCCTCTGTGTTACGTACAGAAAACCTCAATTTTTCTCTTTCTCTCCGACTTACCCATTTCTCCCCCCCCCCCCCCTCCCTCTTTCGTGAGACTATCTCCGTCATTTCGCAGCAATTCCGCAACTTTTTTTTCTTCTTACTGAATTTTACTCTGAGCTTCCCGTAGTATTTAGATGAATTGATTAAACTCTGAACATTTTATGGATCACCTGTTACCCTAATTATGAGTTTCTTTTTAATCTCTCGGCAAAGCTCTCTATTTCTTAGTTTCTTAATTTATATTGGAGCAGAAAAGAAAAAAGAAGTCTCATAAATAAATTGCTATTCTAGATTTTCATTTGATATGATTTATTTACTGTACAGTATGTTGTACAATATACAAGGATTATAATAATCGTAGAAAAACGAAAAAAGAAAAATAGATGGTAAAAAAAATTTGACAAAGTCATAAGTGACACTATGAAAAGATTCTAAATTTAATTGTAGTCGTAATTGTAATTGTGATTTTGCGGGCTCCCATTATTGGTATAAGTGATGATTTCACGAGTGTAGTGGAATAACAGGTTAAGTCGAAAAAATTAAATTTTCCAGGAGAGCCGAAAAACCGTAAAATGATGATGCGATTTTGATTATGCGCTACATTCATGATGAACGTCATTGATCCGCAGTCAATTTAGATATTCAAAAGCTACTATTGTCGGCAGTCTTTTTTTTTCTATAATTTCAACGACTTAACTTGAAATGTCTGGAAAGAAATTCAAGTTATGTCGACTTAACTCTCCAAATAAAATAAATACTAATATTAAATGAATACTTGTCGATTATAATTATTATAATCGATGAGTATTTATTTGAATTATACGAAGAATATATTTATATTGAGTAAGATCGTCTAAGCAGATCATAACACAATATAAACTCAATGAAGAGAGACTGAGTTATGTCGACTTAACTTTGACAAGTATGATTATTTTTCAAGTCAAGTCGACATACCTTAAATGTTCTCCTGAAAATTGCGAAAAGCGAACTTAACCTGTTATGCATTTTCAAAAATGAGGCCTTAAATGGTCATATTCAGCCAAATCCTTTCTGTGGGACACGTGTCCATACATCCTGAAGCAAATTCTGATAAAATCTCATTTTTGACAAAAAATTGACTTAACCTGTTATTCCATTACACTCGTGATTTAAAACTGAAGAGTGATGAGAATAGATGAAAAAGAGAAGATGAAAAAGATGATGAGAGAGAAAGACATGGCAGGCTTCTCATTCAAAAACCGTAGTATTATTCAGAGGGAGTGCCAGGGAATTTTGAGAATGAAGAGGTCACGAGAATGAGTTCTTCAGAAGAAATAAGAATGAAATGAAAACGATAAAAATCGAGAGAACTGATGGTGGCAATCTCAGAGGACATTTTGTGTAGCTGGAAAAGCGGAAGGCAATAGAAACAGAGACGGTAAGTTTTTACCTCCCTCAAACCTTTACTACAATAGTATATATATAAACCCTCTTTCTCCGGTTATAAAGATACGAGAGAGGTCGAATCTGACAGCCCTTTCTCACGCGATGATCACCATCCCTCTGGATCAAAAACCAGAATTGAACTTAGCCCCAAACCCCTTTCGATCTCAGGAGATTCCACTCCCCACTAGATTTCTCTCATTCTCTCTCTCTTCCACTCTCATGTTGGATGGTACAGTAGCTTGACCGTTGTCCAGTTTTCTCAACGATACCAGTACCACAGCATCCCAGTTTTCATTATATATATATTTCTTCTCGTCTCTCTTACTTGAACTCAATGATTTTTCTCACTCGTACACTTGCAGTTTTGCCCCGTGAGAATCAGAAATTCACAAAACTGGTCCAGCAGCGAGATGAATTATCATTTATTTGGTGGGGATGAAAATTTTTGTGGAGGGATGAACGAAGTCTGAAGTTTTTCAGTGAAATTTCTGCCAGTATCAGTTGTTTAGTTGTGGAGAAAGAAACATTTGAAGACTGATCCTTTTTTTAATTTTTCATTTGTTTATAAGTTTAATGTGTTTTGTGCAGTGATTTGTGTTTTTCCGGAGTTTTCGATCTATTCAATTTGATTTTTTTCATTAGAGTGGAAAGAATCAAATTGAATCATCATTCAAATTATATTTTTCTCTTTTTTCTTCATTTTTTCCTCTTATTATTCA
>OZ012614.1:16435612-16590920 GCA_963942555.1 Aleiodes leptofemur | reverse complement strand
AGACCTAGGGGACCCGAAAAAAGGAAGCAATTTGGAGAGATTGATTTTTGGTCGAATTTTCGGGATTTAATTTCCTTTCAAAGTCATTTTTTCACCCATTTCTCTTGGAGATACGAGGTTTTCCTTGAAATTTGGCAAAAGTTGCATAAAAGCACGGGGTTTGGGGGAACCTAGGGGACCGAAAAAAGGACAGCGATTTGGAAAATTGATTTTTGGTCGAATTTTCGGGATTTAATTTCCTCTTCAAAGTCATTTTTCACCCATTTCTCTTGAAGATACGAGGTTTTCCTTGAAATTTGGCAAAAGTTGCATAAAAGCACGAAGTTTGGGGAACCTAGGGGACCGAAAAAAGGAAGCAATTTGGAAAATTGATTTTTGGTCGAATTTTCGGGATTTAATTTCCTTTCAAAGTCATTTTTCACCCATTTCTTTTGGAGATACGAGGTTTTCCTTGAAATTTGGCAAAAGTTGCATAAAAGCACGAAGTTTGGGGAACCTAGGGGACCGAAAAAAGGAAGCAATTTGGAAAATTGATTTTTGGTCGAATTTTCGGGATTTAATTTCTTTCAAAGTCATTTTTCACCCATTTCTCTTGGAGATACGAGGTTTTCCTTGAAATTTGGCAAAAGTTGCATAAAAGCACGGGGTTTGGGGAACCTAGGGGACCGAAAAAAGGAAGCGATTTGGAAAATTGATTTTTGGTCGAATTTTCGGGATTTAATTTCCTTTCAAAGTCATTTTTCACCCATTTCTTTTGGAGATACGAGGTTTTCCTTGAAATTTGGCAAAAGTTGCATAAAAGCACGAAGTTTGGGGAACCTAGGGGACCGAAAAAAGGAAGCAATTTGGAAAATTGATTTTTGGTCGAATTTTCGGGATTTAATTTCCTTTTCAAAGTCATTTTTCACCCATTTCTTTTGGAGATACGAGGTTTTCCTTGAAATTTGGCAAAAGTTGCATAAAAGCACGAAGTTTGGGGAACCTAGGGGACCGAAAAAAGGAAGCAATTTGGAAAATTGATTTTTGGTCGAATTTTTTCGGGATTTAATTTCCTTTCAAAGTCATTTTTCACCCTTTCTCTTGGAGATACGAGGTTTTCCTTGAAATTTGGCAAAAGTTGCATAAAAGCACGGGGTTTGGGGAACCTAGGGGACCGAAAAAAGGAAGCGATTTGGAAAATTGATTTTTGGTCGAATTTTCGGGATTTAATTTCCTTTCAAAGTCATTTTTCACCCATTTCTTTGGAGATACGAGGGTTTTCCTTGAAATTTGGCAAAAGTTGCATAAAAGCACGAAGTTTGGGGAACCTAGGGGACCGAAAAAAGGAAGCAATTTGGAAAATTGATTTTTTGGTCGAATTTCGGGATTTAATTTCCTTTCAAAGTCATTTTTCACCCATTTCTTTTGGAGATACGAGGTTTTCCTTGAAATTTGGCAAAAGTTGCATAAAAGCACGAAGTTTGGGGAACCTAGGGGACCGAAAAAAGGAAGCAATTTGGAAAATTGATTTTTGGTCGAATTTTCGGGATTTAATTTCCTTTCAAAGTCATTTTTCACCCATTTCTTTTGGAGATACGAGGTTTTCCTTGAAATTTGGCAAAAGTTGCATAAAAAGCACGAAGTTTGGGGAACCTAGGGGACCGAAAAAAAGGAAGCGATTTGGAAAATTGATTTTTGGTCGAATTTTCGGGATTTAATTTCCTTTCAAAGTCATTTTTCACCCATTTCTTTTGGAGATACGAGGTTTTCCTTGAAATTTGGCAAAAGTTGCATAAAAGCACGAAGTTTGGGGAACCTAGGGGACCGAAAAAAGGAAGCAATTTGGAAAATTGATTTTTGGTCGAATTTTCGGGATTTAATTTCCTTTCAAAGTCATTTTTCACCCATTTCTCTTGGAGATACGAGGTTTTCCTTGAAATTTGGCAAAAGTTGCATAAAAGCACGGGGTTTGGGGAACCTAGGGGACCGAAAAAAGGAAGCGATTTGGAAAATTGATTTTTGGTCGAATTTTCGGGATTTAATTTCCTTTCAAAGTCATTTTTCACCCATTTCTTTTGGAGATACGAGGTTTTCCTTGAAATTTGGCAAAAGTTGCATAAAAGCACGAAGTTTGGGGAACCTAGGGGACCGAAAAAAGGAAGCGATTTGGAAAATTGATTTTTGGTCGAATTTTCGGGATTTAATTTCCTTTCAAAGTCATTTTTCACCCATTTCTTTTGGAGATACGAGGTTTTCCTTGAAATTTGGCAAAAGTTGCATAAAAGCACGAAGTTTGGGGAACCTAGGGGACCGAAAAAAGGAAGCAATTTGGAAGATTGATTTTTGGTCGAATTTTCGGGATTTAATTTCCTTTCAAAGTCATTTTTCACCCATTTCTTTTGGAGATACGAGGTTTTCCTTGAAATTTGGCAAAAGTTGCATAAAAGCACGAAGTTTGGGGAACCTAGGGGACCGAAAAAAGGAAGCAATTTGGAAAATTGATTTTTGGTCGAATTTTCGGGATTTAATTTCCTTTCAAAGTCATTTTTCACCCATTTCTCTTGGAGATACGAGGTTTTCCTTGAAATTTGGCAAAAGTTGCATAAAAGCACGGGGTTTGGGGAACCTAGGGGACCGAAAAAAGGAAGCGATTTGGAAAATTGATTTTTGGTCGAATTTTCGGGATTTAATTTCCTTTCAAAGTCATTTTTCACCCATTTCTCTTGGAGATACGAGGTTTTCCTTGAAATTTGGCAAAAGTTGCATAAAAGCACGGGGTTTGGGGAACCTAGGGGACCGAAAAAAGGAAGCAATTTGGAAAATTGATTTTTGGTCGAATTTTCGGGATTTAATTTCCTTTCAAAGTCATTTTTCACCCATTTCTTTTGGAGATACGAGGTTTTCCTTGAAATTTGGCAAAAGTTGCATAAAAGCACGAAGTTTGGGGAACCTAGGGGACCGAAAAAAGGAAGCGATTTGGAAAATTGATTTTTGGTCGAATTTTCGGGATTTAATTTCCTTTCAAAGTCATTTTTCACCCATTTCTTTTGGAGATACGAGGTTTTCCTTGAAATTTGGCAAAAGTTGCATAAAAGCACGAAGTTTGGGGAACCTAGGGGACCGAAAAAAGGAAGCAATTTGGAAGATTGATTTTTGGTCGAATTTTCGGGATTTAATTTCCTTTCAAAGTCATTTTTCACCCATTTCTTTTGGAGATACGAGGTTTTCCTTGAAATTTGGCAAAAGTTGCATAAAAGCACGAAGTTTGGGGAACCTAGGGGACCGAAAAAAGGAAGCAATTTGGAAAATTGATTTTTGGTCGAATTTTCGGGATTTAATTTCCTTTCAAAGTCATTTTTCACCCATTTCTCTTGGAGATACGAGGTTTTCCTTGAAATTTGGCAAAAGTTGCATAAAAGCACGGAGTTTGGGGAACCTAGGGGACCGAAAAAAGGAAGCGATTTGGAAAATTGATTTTTGGTCGAATTTTCGGGATTTAATTTCCTTTCAAAGTCATTTTTCACCCATTTCTTTTGGAGATACGAGGTTTTCCTTGAAATTTGGCAAAAGTTGCATAAAAGCACGGGGTTTGGGGAACCTAGGGGACCGAAAAAAGGAAGCAATTTGGAAAATTGATTTTTGGTCGAATTTTCGGGATTTAATTTCCTTTCAAAGTCATTTTTCACCCATTTCTTTTGGAGATACGAGGTTTTCCTTGAAATTTGGCAAAAGTTGCATAAAAGCACGAAGTTTGGGGAACCTAGGGGACCGAAAAAAGGAAGCAATTTGGAAGATTGATTTTTGGTCGAATTTTCGGGATTTAATTTCCTTTCAAAGTCATTTTTCACCCATTTCTTTTGGAGATACGAGGTTTTCCTTGAAATTTGGCAAAAGTTGCATAAAAGCACGAAGTTTGGGGAACCTAGGGGACCGAAAAAAAGGAAGCAATTTGGAAAATTGATTTTTGGTCGAATTTTCGGGATTTAATTTCCTTTCAAAGTCATTTTTCACCCATTTCTCTTGGAGATACGAGGTTTTCCTTGAAATTTGGCAAAAGTTGCATAAAAGCACGGGGTTTGGGGAACCTAGGGGACCGAAAAAAGGAAGCAATTTGGAAAATTGATTTTTGGTCGAATTTTCGAGATTTAATTTCCTTTCAAAGTCATTTTTCACCCATTTCTTTTGGAGATACGAGGTTTTCCTTGAAATTTGGCAAAAGTTGCATAAAAGCACGAAGTTTGGGGAACCTAGGGGACCGAAAAAAGGAAGCAATTTGGAAAATTGATTTTTGGTCGAATTTTCGGGATTTAATTTCCTTTCAAAGTCATTTTTCACCCATTTCTCTTGGAGATACGAGGTTTTCCTTGAAATTTGGCAAAAGTTGCATAAAAGCACGGGGTTTGGGGAACCTAGGGGACCGAAAAAAGGAAGCGATTTGGAAAATTGATTTTTGGTCGAATTTTCGGGATTTAATTTCCTTTCAAAGTCATTTTTCACCCATTTCTTTTGGAGATACGAGGTTTTCCTTGAAATTTGGCAAAAGTTGCATAAAAGCACGAAGTTTGGGGAACCTAGGGGACCGAAAAAAGGAAGCAATTTGGAAAATTGATTTTTGGTCGAATTTTCGAGATTTAATTTCCTTTCAAAGTCATTTTTCACCCATTTCTTTTGGAGATACGAGGTTTTCCTTGAAATTTGGCAAAAGTTGGCATAAAAGCACGAAGTTTGGGGAACCTAGGGGACCGAAAAAAGGAAGCAATTTGGAAAATTGATTTTTGTCGAATTTTCGGGATTTAATTTCCTTTCAAAGTCATTTTTCACCCATTCTCTTGGAGATACGAGGTTTTCCTTGAAATTTGGCAAAAGTTGCATAAAAAGCACGAAGTTTGGGGAACCTAGGGGACCGAAAAAAAGGAAGCAATTTGGAAGATTGATTTTTGGTCGAATTTTCGGGATTTAATTTCCTTTCAAAGTCATTTTTCACCCCATTTCTCTTGGAGATACGAGGTTTTCCTTGAAATTTGGCAAAAGTTGCATAAAAGCACGGGGTTTGGGGAACCTTAGGGGACCGAAAAAAGGAAGCGATTTGGAAAATTGATTTTTGGTCGAATTTTCGGGATTTAATTTCCTTTCAAAGTCATTTTTCACCCATTTCTCTTGAAGATACGAGGTTTTCCTTGAAATTTGGCAAAAGTTGCATAAAAAGCACGAAGTTTGGGGAACCTAGGGGACCGAAAAAAGGAAGCAATTTTGGAAAATTGATTTTTGGTCGAATTTTCGGGATTTAATTTCCTTTCAAAGTCATTTTTCACCCATTTCTTTTGGAGATACGAGTTTTCCTTGAAATTTGGCAAAAGTTGCATAAAAGCACGAAGTTTGGGGAACCTAGGGGACCGAAAAAAGGAAGCAATTTGGAAAATTGATTTTTGGTCGAATTTTCGGGATTTAATTTCCTTTCAAAGTCATTTTTCACCCATTTCTCTTGGAGATACGAGGTTTTCCTTGAAATTTGGCAAAAGTTGCATAAAAGCACGGGGTTTGGGGAACCTAGGGGACCGAAAAAAGGAAGCGATTTGGAAAATTGATTTTGGTCGAATTTTCGGGATTTAATTTCCTTTCAAAGTCATTTTTCACCCATTTCTTTTGGAGATACGAGGTTTTCCTTGAAATTTGGCAAAAGTTGCATAAAAGCACGAAGTTTGGGGAACCTAGGGGACCGAAAAAAGGAAAGCAATTTGGAAAATTGATTTTTGGTCGAATTTTCGGGATTTAATTTCCTTTCAAAGTCATTTTCACCCATTTCTTTTGGAGATACGAGGTTTTCCTTGAAATTTGGCAAAAGTTGCATAAAAGCACGAAGTTTGGGGAACCTAGGGGACCGAAAAAAGGAAGCAATTTGGAAATTGATTTTTGGTCGAATTTTCGGGATTTAATTTCCTTTCAAGTCATTTTTCACCCATTTCTCTTGGAGATACGAGGTTTTCCTTGAAATTGGCAAAAGTTGCATAAAAGCACGGGGTTTGGGGAACCTAGGGGACCGAAAAAAGGAAGCAATTTGGAAAATTGATTTTTGGTCGAATTTTCGAGATTTAATTTCCTTTCAAAGTCATTTTTCACCCATTTCTTTTGGAGATACGAGGTTTTCCTTGAAATTTGGCAAAGTTGCATAAAAGCACCGAAGTTTGGGGAACCTAGGGGACCGAAAAAAGGAAGCAATTTGGAAGATTGATTTTTGTCGAATTTTCGGGATTTAATTTCCTTTCAAAGTCATTTTTCACCCATTTCTTTTGGAGATACGAGGTTTTCCTTGAAATTTGGCAAAAGTTGCATAAAAGCACGAAGTTTGGGGAACCTAGGGGACCGAAAAAAGGAAGCAATTTGGAAAATTGATTTTTGGTCGAATTTCGGGATTTAATTTCCTTTCAAAGTCATTTTTCACCCATTTCTCTTGGAGATACGAGGTTTTCCTTGAAATTTGGCAAAAGTTGCATAAAAGCACGGGGTTTGGGGAACCTAGGGGAACGAAAAAAGGAAGCAATTGGAAAATTGATTTTTGGTCGAATTTTCGAGATTTAATTTCCTTTCAAAGTCATTTTTCACCCATTTCTTTTGGAGATACGAGGTTTTCCTTGAAATTTGGCAAAAGTTGCATAAAAGCACGAAGTTTGGGGAACCTAGGGGACCGAAAAAAGGAAGCAATTTTGGAAAATTGATTTTTGGTCGAATTTTCGGGATTTAATTTCCTTTCAAAGTCATTTTTTCACCCCATTTCTCTTGGAGATACGAGGTTTTCCTTGAAATTTGGCAAAAGTTGCATAAAAGCACGGGGTTTGGGGAACCTAGGGGACCGAAAAAAGGAACGATTTGAAAATTGATTTTTGGTCGAATTTTCGGATTTAATTTTCTTTCAAAGTCATTTTTTCACCATTTCTTTGGAGATACGAGGTTTTCCTTGAAATTTGGCAAAAGTTGCATAAAAGCACGAAGTTTGGGGAACCTAGGGGACCGAAAAAAGGAAGCGATTTGGAAAATTGATTTTTGGTCGAATTTTCGGGATTTAATTTCCTTTCAAAGTCATTTTTCACCCATTTCTTTTGGAGATACGAGGTTTTCCTTGAAATTTGGCAAAAGTTGCATAAAAGCACGAAGTTTGGGGAACCTAGGGGACCGAAAAAAGGAAGCAATTTGGAAAATTGATTTTTGGTCGAATTTTCGGGATTTAATTTCCTTTCAAAGTCATTTTCACCCATTTCTTTTGGAGATACGAGGTTTTCCTTGAAATTTGGCAAAAGTTGCATAAAAGCACGAAGTTTGGGGAACCTAGGGGACCGAAAAAGGAAGCAATTTGGAAAATTGATTTTTGGTCGAATTTTCGGGATTTAATTTCCTTTCAAAGTCATTTTTCACCCATTTCTCTTGGAGATACGAGGTTTTCCTTGAAATTTGGCAAAAGTTGCATAAAAAGCACGGGGTTTGGGGGAACCTAGGGGACCGAAAAAAGGAAGCGATTTGGAAAATTGATTTTTGGTCGAATTTTCGGGATTTAATTTCCTTTCAAAGTCATTTTTCACCCCATTTCTTTTGGAGATACGAGGTTTTCCTTGAAATTTGGCAAAGTTGCATAAAAGCACGAAGTTTGGGGAACCTAGGGGACCGAAAAAAGGAAGCAATTTGGAAAATTGATTTTTGGTCGAATTTTCGGGATTTAATTTCCTTTCAAAGTCATTTTTCACCCATTTCTCTTGGAGATACGAGGTTTTCCTTGAAATTTGGCAAAAGTTGCATAAAAGCACGGGGTTTGGGGAACCTAGGGGACCGAAAAAAGGAAGCAATTTGGAAAATTGATTTTTGGTCGAATTTTCGAGATTTAATTTCCTTTCAAAGTCATTTTTCACCCATTTCTTTTGGAGATACGAGGTTTTCCTTGAAATTTGGCAAAAGTTGCATAAAAGCACGAAGTTTGGGGAACCTAGGGGACCGAAAAAAGGAAGCAATTTGGAAAATTGATTTTGGTCGAATTTTCGGGATTTAATTTCCTTTCAAAGTCATTTTTCACCCATTTCTTTTGGAGATACGAGGTTTTCCTTGAAATTTGGCAAAAGTTGCATAAAAGCACGAAGTTTGGGGAACCTAGGGGACCGAAAAAAGGAAGCAATTTGGAAAATTGATTTTTTGGTCGAATTTTCGAGATTTAATTTCCTTTCAAAGTCATTTTTCACCCATTTCTTTTGGAGATACGAGGTTTTCCTTGAAATTTGGCAAAAGTTGCATAAAAGCACGAAGTTTGGGGAACCTAGGGGACCGAAAAAAGGAAGCAATTTGGAAGATTGATTTTTGGTCGAATTTTCGGGATTTAATTTCCTTTCAAAGTCATTTTTCACCCTATTCTCTGGAGATACGAGGTTTTCCTTGAAATTTGGCAAAAGTTGCATAAAAGCACGGGGTTTGGGGAACCTAGGGGGACCGAAAAAAGGAAGCGATTTGGAAAATTGATTTTTGGTCGAATTTTCGGGATTTAATTTCCTTTCAAAGTCATTTTTCACCCATTTCTCTTGAAGATACGAGGTTTTCCTTGAAATTTGGCAAAAGTTGCATAAAAGCACGAAGTTTGGGGAACCTAGGGGACCGAAAAAAGGAAGCAATTTGGAAAATTGATTTTTGGTCGAATTTTCGGGATTTAATTTCCTTTCAAAGTCATTTTTCACCCATTTCTTTTGGAGATACGAGGTTTTCCTTGAAATTTGGCAAAAGTTGCATAAAAGCACGAAGTTTGGGGAACCTAGGGGACCGAAAAAAGGAAGCAATTGGAAAATTGATTTTTGGTCGAATTTTCGGGATTTAATTTCCTTTCAAAGTCATTTTTTCACCCATTTCTCTTGGAGATACGAGGTTTTCCTTGAAATTTGGCAAAAGTTGCATAAAAGCACGGGGTTTGGGGAACCTAGGGGACCGAAAAAAGGAAGCGATTTGGAAAATTGATTTTTGGTCGAATTTTCGGGATTTAATTTCCTTTCAAAGTCATTTTTCACCCATTTCTTTTGAGATACGAGGTTTTCCTTGAAATTTGGCAAAAGTTGCATAAAAGCACGAAGTTTGGGGAACCTAGGGGACCGAAAAAGGAAGCAATTTGGAAAATTGATTTTTGGTCGAATTTTCGGGATTTAATTTCCTTTCAAAGTCATTTTTCACCCATTTCTTTTGGAGATACGAGGTTTTCCTTGAAATTTGGCAAAAGTTGCATAAAAGCACGAAGTTTGGGGAACCTAGGGGACCGAAAAAAGGAAGCGATTTGGAAAATTGATTTTTGGTCGAATTTTCGGGATTTAATTTCCTTTCAAAGTCATTTTTCACCCATTTCTCTTGAAGATACGAGGTTTTCCTTGAAATTTGGCAAAAGTTGCATAAAAGCACGAAGTTTGGGGAACCTAGGGGACCGAAAAAAGGAAGCAATTTGGAAAATTGATTTTTGGTCGAATTTTCGGGATTTAATTTCCTTTCAAAGTCATTTTTCACCCATTTCTTTTGGAGATACGAGGTTTTCCTTGAAATTTGGCAAAAGTTGCATAAAAGCACGAAGTTTGGGGAACCTAGGGGACCGAAAAAAGGAAGCAATTTGGAAAATTGATTTTTGGTCGAATTTTCGGGATTTAATTTCCTTTCAAAGTCATTTTTCACCCATTTCTTTTGGAGATACGAGGTTTTCCTTGAAATTTGGCAAAAGTTGCATAAAAGCACGAAGTTTGGGGAACCTAGGGGACCGAAAAAAGGAAGCAATTTGGAAAATTGATTTTTGGTCGAATTTTCGGGATTTAATTTCCTTTCAAAGTCATTTTTCACCCATTTCTTTTGGAGATACGAGGTTTTCCTTGAAATTTGGCAAAAGTTGCATAAAAGCACGAAGTTTGGGGAACCTAGGGGACCGAAAAAAGGAAGCAATTTGGAAAATTGATTTTTGGTCGAATTTTCGGGATTTAATTTCCTTTCAAAGTCATTTTTCACCCATTTCTCTTGGAGATACGAGGTTTTCCTTGAAATTTGGCAAAAGTTGCATAAAAGCACGGGGTTTGGGGAACCTAGGGGACCGAAAAAAGGAAGCGATTTGGAAAATTGATTTTTGGTCGAATTTTCGGGATTTAATTTCCTTTCAAAGTCATTTTTCACCCATTTCTTTTGGAGATACGAGGTTTTCCTTGAAATTTGGCAAAAGTTGCATAAAAGCACGAAGTTTGGGGAACCTAGGGGACCGAAAAAAGGAAGCAATTTGGAAAATTGATTTTTGGTCGAATTTTCGGGATTTAATTTCCTTTCAAAGTCATTTTTCACCCATTTCTTTTGGAGATACGAGGTTTTCCTTGAAATTTGGCAAAAGTTGCATAAAAGCACGAAGTTTGGGGAACCTAGGGGACCGAAAAAAGGAAGCAATTTGGAAAATTGATTTTTGGTCGAATTTTCGGGATTTAATTTCCTTTCAAAGTCATTTTTCACCCATTTCTTTTGGAGATACGAGGTTTTCCTTGAAATTTGGCAAAAGTTGCATAAAAGCACGAAGTTTGGGGAACCTAGGGGACCGAAAAAAGGAAGCAATTTGGAAAATTGATTTTTGGTCGAATTTTCGGGATTTAATTTCCTTTCAAAGTCATTTTTCACCCATTTCTCTTGGAGATACGAGGTTTTCCTTGAAATTTGGCAAAAGTTGCATAAAAGCACGGGGTTTGGGAAAACTAGGGGACCGAAAAAAGGAAGCGATTTGGAAAATTGATTTTTGGTCGAATTTTCGGGATTTAATTTCCTTTCAAAGTCATTTTTCACCCATTTCTCTTGGAGATACGAGGTTTTCCTTGAAATTTGGCAAAAGTTGCATAAAAGCACGAAGTTTGGGGAACCTAGGGGACCGAAAAAAGGAAGCAATTTGGAAAATTGATTTTTGGTCGAATTTTCGGGATTTAATTTCCTTTCAAAGTCATTTTTCACCCATTTCTTTTGGAGATACGAGGTTTTCCTTGAAATTTGGCAAAAGTTGCATAAAAGCACGAAGTTTGGGGAACCTAGGGGACCGAAAAAAGGAAGCAATTTGGAAAATTGATTTTTGGTCGAATTTTCGGGATTTAATTTCCTTTCAAAGTCATTTTTCACCCATTTCTTTTGGAGATACGAGGTTTTCCTTGAAATTTGGCAAAAGTTGCATAAAAGCACGGGGTTTGGGGAACCTAGGGGACCGAAAAAAGGAAGCGATTTGGAAAATTGATTTTTGGTCGAATTTTCGGGATTTAATTTCCTTTCAAAGTCATTTTTCACCCATTTCTTTTGGAGATACGAGGTTTTCCTTGAAATTTGGCAAAAGTTGCATAAAAGCACGAAGTTTGGGGAACCTAGGGGACCGAAAAAAGGAAGCAATTTGGAAAATTGATTTTTGGTCGAATTTTCGGGATTTAATTTCCTTTCAAAGTCATTTTTCACCCATTTCTTTTGGAGATACGAGGTTTTCCTTGAAATTTGGCAAAAGTTGCATAAAAGCACGAAGTTTGGGGAACCTAGGGGACCGAAAAAAGGAAGCGATTTGGAAAATTGATTTTTGGTCGAATTTTCGGGATTTAATTTCCTTTCAAAGTCATTTTTCACCCATTTCTTTTGGAGATACGAGGTTTTCCTTGAAATTTGGCAAAAGTTGCATAAAAGCACGAAGTTTGGGGAACCTAGGGGACCGAAAAAAGGAAGCAATTTGGAAAATTGATTTTTGGTCGAATTTTCGGGATTTAATTTCCTTTCAAAGTCATTTTTCACCCATTTCTTTTGGAGATACGAGGTTTTCCTTGAAATTTGGCAAAAGTTGCATAAAAGCACGAAGTTTGGGGAACCTAGGGGACCGAAAAAAGGAAGCAATTTGGAAAATTGATTTTTGGTCGAATTTTCGGGATTTAATTTCCTTTCAAAGTCATTTTTCACCCATTTCTCTTGGAGATACGAGGTTTTCCTTGAAATTTGGCAAAAGTTGCATAAAAGCACGGGGTTTGGGAAAACTAGGGGACCGAAAAAAGGAAGCGATTTGGAAAATTGATTTTTGGTCGAATTTTCGGGATTTAATTTCCTTTCAAAGTCATTTTTCACCCATTTCTCTTGGAGATACGAGGTTTTCCTTGAAATTTGGCAAAAGTTGCATAAAAGCACGAAGTTTGGGGAACCTAGGGGACCGAAAAAAGGAAGCAATTTGGAAAATTGATTTTTGGTCGAATTTTCGGGATTTAATTTCCTTTCAAAGTCATTTTTCACCCATTTCTTTTGGAGATACGAGGTTTTCCTTGAAATTTGGCAAAAGTTGCATAAAAGCACGAAGTTTGGGGAACCTAGGGGACCGAAAAAAGGAAGCAATTTGGAAAATTGATTTTTGGTCGAATTTTCGGGATTTAATTTCCTTTCAAAGTCATTTTTCACCCATTTCTTTTGGAGATACGAGGTTTTCCTTGAAATTTGGCAAAAGTTGCATAAAAGCACGAAGTTTGGGGAACCTAGGGGACCGAAAAAAGGAAGCAATTTGGAAAATTGATTTTTGGTCGAATTTTCGGGATTTAATTTCCTTTCAAAGTCATTTTTCACCCATTTCTCTTGGAGATACGAGGTTTTCCTTGAAATTTGGCAAAAGTTGCATAAAAGCACGGGGTTTGGGGAACCTAGGGGACCGAAAAAAGGAAGCGATTTGGAAAATTGATTTTTGGTCGAATTTTCGGGATTTAATTTCCTTTCAAAGTCATTTTTCACCCATTTCTCTTGGAGATACGAGGTTTTCCTTGAAATTTGGCAAAAGTTGCATAAAAGCACGGGGTTTGGGGAACCTAGGGGACCGAAAAAAGGAAGCGATTTGGAAAATTGATTTTTGGTCGAATTTTCGGGATTTAATTTCCTTTCAAAGTCATTTTTCACCCATTTCTCTTGGAGATACGAGGTTTTCCTTGAAATTTGGCAAAAGTTGCATAAAAGCACGAAGTTTGGGGAACCTAGGGGACCGAAAAAAGGAAGCAATTTGGAAAATTGATTTTTGGTCGAATTTTCGGGATTTAATTTCCTTTCAAAGTCATTTTTCACCCATTTCTTTTGGAGATACGAGGTTTTCCTTGAAATTTGGCAAAAGTTGCATAAAAGCACGAAGTTTGGGGAACCTAGGGGACCGAAAAAAGGAAGCAATTTGGAAAATTGATTTTTGGTCGAATTTTCGGGATTTAATTTCCTTTCAAAGTCATTTTTCACCCATTTCTTTTGGAGATACGAGGTTTTCCTTGAAATTTGGCAAAAGTTGCATAAAAGCACGGGGTTTGGGGAACCTAGGGGACCGAAAAAAGGAAGCGATTTGGAAAATTGATTTTTGGTCGAATTTTCGGGATTTAATTTCCTTTCAAAGTCATTTTTCACCCATTTCTCTTGGAGATACGAGGTTTTCCTTGAAATTTGGCAAAAGTTGCATAAAAGCACGGGGTTTGGGGAACCTAGGGGACCGAAAAAAGGAAGCGATTTGGAAAATTGATTTTTGGTCGAATTTTCGGGATTTAATTTCCTTTCAAAGTCATTTTTCACCCATTTCTCTTGGAGATACGAGGTTTTCCTTGAAATTTGGCAAAAGTTGCATAAAAGCACGATGTTTGGGGAACCTAGGGGACCGAAAATAAGAAACGATTTGAAAAATCGTTTTTTTGTCGAACTAGACTGTTCCGCGCACGTTGCGCGCGTACTGCTTGTCTTGTGGGCGAACTAAGTCATGTATTTTTTTTTTAATTAAGAAAATTACAGAAATGAAAATTCAAGTGAGTTACAAATTCTCATGAATTCTATAATTTTTCGAGTGGATTTCAATTAGTGAAATCTTACCTTTATCTCTCCTTGAGATCTCATATTTTGGTAAATATGGTTCAAACAGCTAATGTAAATTAGTAGGGCATCTGGAAGAGATCATCAAGATGCTGAAAAACTATAAATATCATGGAATTGTCGAAAAATATAAGCCGGAAAATCTCATTGACTGTTTAAAGGAACTTACTCGATTTTTTCAATCGAGACTCATTATTTATATTCATATGCCCATATTTTGGTGAATATGGTTCAAACAGCTGATGTAATTTAGCTTATATTTTTCGAGAATTCCATGATATTTATAGTTTTCCAGCATCTTGATGATCTTTCTCAGATGCCCTACTAATTTACATTAGCTGTTTGAACCATATTTACCAAAATATGGGATCTCAAGGAGAGATGAAGGTAAGATTTCACTAATTGAAATCCACTCAGAAAATTATAGAATTCATGAGAATTTGTAACTCACTTGAATTTTCAATTCTGTAATTTTCTTAATTAAAAAAAAAATACATGACTTATTTCGCCCGCAAGACAAGCAATACGCGCGCAACGCGCGCGGAACAGCCTAGTATACATATATTATGTATGCATAGCGTTTTGCGGTCATCTCCGTTCGGACTCCTTAGAAGGGATATTGAGTGATTTGAAGGGAGAAAGACAAGAACAGAGAGAGGGAATGCTCCAAATCTGATGAAATAAGGTCCTACAGCTGGAAAAAGACACCTACAGTGGTCCGTGCTTATTACACATTGAAAGTTTCATGGAAAATCGACCCCGATCATAATTTCCACTTCCTGCATACAAGTTCGGACTCTTTAGAAGGCATATTGAGTGATTTTAAAGGAGAAAGACAAAAACAGAGAGAGGGAATGCTCCAAATCTGATGAAATAAGGTCCCACAGCTGGAAAAAGACACCTACAGTGGTCCGTGCTTATCACACATTGAAAGCTTCATGGAAAATCGACCCCGATCATAATTTCCACTTCCTGCATACAAGTTCGGACTCTTTAGAAGGCATATTGAGTGATTTTAAAGGAGAAAGACGAAAACAGAGAGAGGGAATGCTCCAAATCTGATGAAATAAGGTCCTACAGCTGGAAAAAGACACCTACAGTGGTCCGTGCTTATCACACATTGAAAGTTTCATGGAAAATCGACCCCGATCATAATTTCCACTTCCTGCATACAAGTTCGGACTCTTTAGAAGGCATATTAAGTGATTTGAAAGGAGAAAGACAAAAACAGAGAGAGGGAATGTTCCAAATCTGAAGAAATAAGGTCCTCCAGCTGGAAAAAGTCACCTGCAGTAGTCCATGCTTACTACACATTGAAAATTCCATGGAAAATCGACCCCGATCATAATTTCCACTTCCTGCATACAAGTTCGGACTCTTTAGAAGGCATATTAAGTGATTTGAAAGGAGAAAGACAAAAACAGAGAGAGGGAATGTTCCAAATCTGATGAAATAAGGTCCTCCAGCTGGAAAAAGTCACCTGCAGTAGTCCATGCTTACTACACATTGAAAATTCCATGGAAAATCGACCTGGATCATAATTTTCACTCCCTGCATGCCACTGGGCGGTCCCTGTTTCTCCAGTGATGAATGATATATTCGAGTTCGTCGCGCATTCCCATTTGTACATTTTGTATTTTACAGCCAAAGTCCCTCGATTCGCTTCTTTCGGACTATATTCTATAGATCGCACCGTGGCAAGAGTCATTGCACATCGATTTTGATATAGCCATGTGCTGGGAAGGGCAAAATGAATATTCAACCTCCTAACATTAATAATTATTGAAAAAAAAATTCTCATGACGATTAAATTAAATTAAAAAAAAAATTGTAATAATTATTTCGTTAGAAAATTAAAAGACACTTACCAATTACAAAAATATAAATTCGAAAAAATATTATTTACAAAAGAATTGGGAAAGGATATTTTGGGTGTCAATATTATAAAATAATAGAATAATGAAAACATTTCACAGATGTCATTTATTTTGTCAAAAATGGAATAACAGCTGATGGAATTTCACAGACGAAAATTTATGCAATTTCGTTTAAAAAGATCTTAGTAAATATGAAGATACGCCATATCTTGTCCTAAGAATATCATGTGGAAAATGATGAAACCTACAAAAAAGTATTGCATATTGCTAGAAAATAGGAATTGTAATTTCTTCTGAAAGAAGAGTAATTTTTTTGCATTAATTCGATTCGAGTAAATAGTAAAGATACGCCCTTCTCACCCTGAAAAAAATTTGTAGAAAATTTTAAGAGGTACAAAAAATAATTTTTGCAAAATTGCTCTCACGCATGCTGCACTTCGGCTAGCACCTCAAGCAAAGTTATACGCGCGCATAGCGCGCAAAACAGCCTAGTTAAAAAAAAAATCGAAAAAAATCTCAAATATTAAAATAAAACTAATTTTTTTTTACCCCTTGTTTTTTTGGTGATGAATCCAATATTCAAGTAGAACGAGCAATCTGGCTCAACGAGATAGTAGCATTCCAAAATGCAGGCTTGAGCTTCACAAAAACACCAAATCATGCTCGGTGCATGCGTTGATCCAGTAAATGAGAATAAAATGAATTAAATGAATATTAAAAACACCTCCAAATGTATTCACTAATTGATAAACAAAATTCAAAAGTTTCCACGTGAAATATAAAATAAAATAGAATAAAATGAAATAAAATAAAAGAGGAGGAGAGGAATAAAAAAATAAAAACAATTTTATTCAACAGATTAAAGTGAACAGTCGAAATTCAAGGGAAAATAGAAACTTTTGAAAAAGTTTTCAAAGTAGAAAAGCCACACGAAATCCCTTGCGTCTTATTTTTCCAATTTCCCATTCACTTCCACTTGCTCTTCAACAATAACAATCCCATGTTTTCATCTCACTCTTTCTCTCTCTTTTTCCCTTATCCTTTGAAATAATGGAGTTGAAGCGATCAGATGAATTTGACAAGAAGCTCCTCACAATAGAAAAAAAAAAAAAAAAACTTGAAACGGAAATTGCTTCACTTTAATTACCGTACAAGCCTGATTGTACGTCGTATAAGAATTTACGATCATACTCTAAGATTTAGAAGCATTGAGATCTCCTCCTCCTCTTTTTTTTTTTTCTTTCGTTCCTATGATCCTTTTATCTACACTTTATTCCAGTGAACAGTGACTATCACCGTTTGAAAACTTTTTATAGCCAATACGTGAATGCAATGACGAGAGATTGAATAAAATTGAGATTGAATCAATGAAATATGAATTAAAGCTTCTTAAAAAATGGAAAAAAAAAGAGAAAATATTCAATTGTGTATTGATTTATTTTATTTTTTTTATCTCCCTTCGTCGTTAGTGGAAAATTTCATTTGCCTTTATTCAATTTGCTTTCAAATTCTTTTTCAATTCCAACTTTCTCGTGAAAAATTCTCTGAGGATAAAAGAATAAAGGTGAAAAAGAAAAGAAAAAAAAAAAAAAAAAAGAAGAGAAACGACAAAATCGATTATGTCATCATTCTCCCTTGATAGTTTCGAAACTTTTCCCCTACCTAACATTTTCCCCTTTACTCTCTTCAATGCCTGATCCCAACTTCGTTACTCATTTTCTAGGCTGTTTGAATCTCCCAGGCATCACAAAACTGCATCTTCTCTATCTACTACTACTAAAGTACCAAAAAGCATACGAATTTGATTTGCATCAAATGTGGAACAGTTCTACACAATGTAGTGAAAACTTTTGCGTACATACACATGATGAAAATATATATATCACATGACTGGTATTCATGTGGGTGGGCCTCTATATATATATATATATATACATAGAATGACACATTGAATGTTTGTGACAGGATATTTGAAGTAATGGTATATACAATATCACTTGGATTCTCCAGGTGTCTTGAAGGGGGGGGGGGGGGGGAGGGGGAGATAAAAAAAAATTGGATGTAGTATGTCTGTCACTTTACTTGTCGCTTGTGTCCACTTTGTCATTCTCGTGTGTAAGCAATACTTTATTTATTTTTTTTTCAGTGTCGAGACACAATAGATAATGGAATTAGTAGGTAAATAAAGTGGGGAAAAAGATAATGATAAAGACAAGTGGATAATAGTATTGGTTTCTGACTGATATAGCTCATTCTGCTGATACTTTAGCAATATGCTTCTGAATGGAGGTGATGCAACTTTTTTTGAACCATCATTGAAATATCAAATTTTGGAAAAATTCATTAAAACGCAAATAACTCGAGAACTAATCATGCTAATGAGCTCGAAATTTACAGGCATTTAACTGATACAATTCTCGAGATAATAGGGGAGAATGGGGCAAAATGGACACTGTAATGAAACGGTTAGAGATGGATTTTTTTTGATGATTCTATTGAAAAGCTGAGGAAATTTTAGCAGGAAAACGAGTGTCAGATGTATTTTTTTCGATTTTTTTGAAAATTCGATATTTTTTGGAATTTTTGAGGGGTAAAAGGCTTGTCTTTTTGGAACATTTTCAGTTTTTTGCGAATATCTCTGGTTCTATTGGTCGTAGCAATTCGGGGTTGGTCTCAAATGAAAGGTGAGCTCATTTCCCATCGATTTATGGGGGTTTAAATTCAAAAATATCAATTTTTGGTATAGTTATAGGCCAAAAACTGTTTCACAAAACTGTTTCACAAAAATTCCCATAAATACCTTAAAAATCGATATTTTTAAATTCAAAACCCTATGAATCGATGGCAAATGATCTCATCTTTCACCTCCCACCGGAATTTTTACGCTACGACAAATAGAACCGAAGATATTCTCAAAAAACTGGAAATTTTCAAAAAAAGAAAGGCTTTCACCTCTCTAAAATGCTCAAAAAAGTCAAAATCGTCAAAAATTCAAAAAAATTAATTCCAGCACTTTTTTCCCGCCAAAAATTTCCCCAGCTTTCCAATGAAATCATCAAAAACAATTTACCGCCAATATTTCTATTAATTTCAAGAATTTTCCATAATATCTGCCTAAAAATTTAGATGCGTCCATTTTACACCTGATGTCCATTTTGCCCCACCTTCCCCTATATGAGTATTAATAACATCAGTTGAATAGTTTCCAGAAATTCTATTAAAAACCGATTTTCGAAAAATGAACATATCTCAAAAAGTATCGATCTGATTCTCTTCAAATAAAGCTTAAAAAATAGACTTCGTCGAGAGAAAGTTTTCCACAAAATATGAAATTTTTCTATAAAACTGTTTTGCTGTAATTGAGACTTTTATGCACACACAGACATCAGCTAAAAATATCATTTTCTCTCTATTTAGATCATTTTAAGTATCTTCTATTAAAAAAATTACAATAAAAAATTCTGATGATTACATAGCTTCCATTCGGAAGCAAAACATCAAATATTGATGCCACTGGTTTTTAACAAAAAAATTTTTTGGAATAATTAAAAACATCTGTTAAATTGATTGAATTCAGTTAATTTAACCAGTTAATCGGTTTGAATTAACTAAATCCAGTAAATTCAAATTTTTTAATTATTTCAAAAAAATATTTGCTAAAGACCATTTGCTTCAATATTTCATTCTTTTAACTACTATTTTTTCTCCTCAGTGTAGTGAAGTTTTAATGAAGCAAATTGATTTTTCCAATATTTTGAGATCCAGTTTAAAAAAATTGAAGCATCATGACTTTTTTAAACATATTTTTTCACCTCTCAGTAACATTTAATCCATCATTTCATCAATTTTTACTTATTTATTTATTTTTCTTTCTAAACTCTCGAGTGAATTTTTCTTGCTAACAGATTGAGATAGAAATATCACGAGATTTTTCAAAAAAAAAAAAACTTTCTCATAGAAAAGATGTATCTCTTTTGAAAAGGAATTCTTGAAAATTTCTTTCATTACATGAAAACGAAGTTTTCTACCAAGAAAAACTCCAATCTTCTCAATAAAGTAAAACTCGTTGAGAGATTTTTCAATTGTAAACCAAGATGGATATACTCCTGTTACTGAGATAATTTTCCTAAGAAAAAGAGAAAAAAAAAACTTCGTTTTTTTTTACCTCTTCCATCCAACAACAATTTCCTTAGATTCTCATTTCTTTTATTACTTCAAAAAATCTTGTGATGATTTCAATTTTTCTCAGTAATAAAAAAGCAGAAGTTAAAAAAATATAAATTGTAAAAAAAATTGACTCGCTTTTAAGGATGTTCTATACCTACCGTAAGCGGGGGTTGTGCGGCATGAGAGGGGCAGTGATTTCGTCAGTGTTCCAATCCCTGAACATGAAATAATGATTTTTTAAATTCCTCATTAAAATGATTTTCAGGGAATTATGGAACGCTGTCAGTGTTCAAATATTATATTATTATCATTACATTTCATAGATATTTTTTTTATCCTTTATTTAATTAGTTTGAGAATTATTTGGAAAAAAGCGTTGAATTCTAGGGAATTCTGGCGACACAAGTTGGCAGCACTTAAGCGAAATCGACAATTTTTCAAGCATTTTTATTAATTTTAATGCCAATTATTGACCCAATCGTTGTATAAAAATGAACAAATTGTGCGGGGGGTTATTGCTCACCTATATCCGAAGTTTCACCAAATTTGAACAATTTTTCGAAAAGTTTCTTAAACTTTTGTGAATTTTCCATAAGAATCATGTTAAAAATGGTTATTAAAAAATTTATAACTTTTAAACCAGGTATGAAAAAAATCCAAAATTTTGCATACGGTTTTTTTATAATTTGGAGAACCTTGGAAAAAAATTTCAATGAAATCGTACATTTTTAAATTTTGATAAAATACCTATAGAACATCCTTAAATTACAAAGAAAAAAAATCCAATTTACCCAATATTTTTCTTAAAAATAATTCTTTTAATTTAAATAATAAATAAAAAATGAACTAAAAAATACAGTTAAAAAAATACGAGGCAGACAATCGACTGGAATTAAATAGCCATAAATAATGAATTCACGTGGGTAATAAAAAAAGCAAGAGTTAAAAAAAATAAATAAATAAATAAATAAATAAACATTAAATCTCAGTAATGGTTTTGGAAGCACCCTCCTGACAATACACGGTGATAGCGTAACCGATACCGATCTCCAAATGGAAGGTCAATCGATTACCGAGCAGTTTTTGGGAATAGCCATTCATTCTAGTGGGAGGGGGGAAAGGGGGCGGGGAGGGGTTAGTACAGTGGAAGAAGTGGATTATAGGGAAATCGTCTAACGGTTCACGCCAATTGGCCGGAAATTTGGACTGAAGGGAGCGAATGAGAGGAATAGAGAGAGAAAAAAAAAGAGAGAGAGAGAGAGAGAGAGAGAGATGAAGATAGTAAGCCGTTTGCTCACACTCGGTGATCTTGGATTGAGGATTTCCACTCTGATAACGTTATTCCTCAACTGTCCTCTGTCGTTTTCACGTGTGCTCTTGAATACGATGAAACGTCAGGCGGCCAGAAAAATTCGATTCATTCCCCTTGGTCGAAAAAAAAAAAAATGAAAAAAAAAGGGAGGGAAAAAAATGTATCCTTGGAAACTTGCAGACTTTTCTCCAACTCATCCTTCAATTTTTTGCCACTCACATCCTTCCTTTGACCCTTCGACCCTGTCAACGGGAGGGAAAAAGGGGGAAATTCTTGCTGATTATGTGCGCGAATGTGAGATAGGAAAAAATGGGATTTTTCTCTGACAGGTCGAACAGGAAAAGCTAATTATTGGGGAAAAAAATGATTATTCCACTTTTTTTTTTATTTTTTTGAGGTTTTTTTTCACTTTATTGGATCGTAAATCGACGGTTTTTAGGAATTTTCTCTGAGGGCGTTATCAAAAATATTGATAACATTTTAACATTTTCAATTCTGTGGAAGACTGGTCGTTGCATTAACTATAACTATAATTATTTATTGGTAAATAATAAAATAGTGGACATTTTCTGAAAGTAAAGTAATTTTTTTTTCTCAGAAAAATAGGGGCAGGTGGGGTAAAATGGATATTTCAATTGAACGGTTCGAGATAGAAATTTTCTGATGATTCCACTGAAAAGCTGAGGAAATTTCAGGCGGAAAACATGTGTCAAAATTTTTTTTTTCAATTTTTGTAAAAAGTTACTTTTTTGGCCGAATTTGAAAATCGAAAAAATTCACTTTTTTCGGGGATATCTCCGGTTCTGTTGGTCGTAGCGACCTGGGGTTGATCTCAAATGAAAGGTGAACTCATTTCCCATCGATTTATGTGGTTCAAATTTTTTTAAAATCAATTTTTCAAATATTTACACGTCATTTTCTAAAAAATCAGTTTTTGCCCTATAAATACTTGAAAAAATTGGTATTTTTCTTTTTAAACCCCATAAATCGATGGGAAATGAGCTCACCTTTCATTTAAGATCAACCCCAGATCGCTACGATCAATAGAACCAGAGATATTCCCGAAAACCTCAAATTTTCCAAAAACAGAAGAGTTTTACCTTCAAATCTTGCGCGAAAAAAATGAAATTTTTGAAAAATCCCAAAAAATAACTTCTGACATATGATTTTCATAGTGCAAAATACCAAAATGAACCCTGGCCCGTTTTACCCCATCTTCCCCTATATTCATTCAACCCAAACATTTTTCCATAGACGTTTTTCAATAAAAACCTCAGAAAAAATCCTCAAAAAAACTCGATTTTTTGACTTGAAATAATCGAAATACTTCTTAAGAAGCTTGCGAATTACTCAAAAGTTATTGGAAACAAGAAAAGATCCTCATTGTAACGAACCCAGTGGTTCATGCAATAATTCTCAAATAATGGTGGATGGAGTGAATCAATAATATCGTATGCTATGAAGGAATACTCAAAAAAAAAAAAAAAAAAAAAAAAAAAAAAAAAGAGGAGAAAAACGGGCGAAACCTCGTATGTGAAACTCTCAGCGTTTGGATTTAAATTGAATTCACTTGGAATTGAAGGGGAAAAACTTTTACTCCAACACTGAATGAGAGAGAAAGAGAGATGAAGAATTGAGAGCTAAAAAATATATATATCTATAAAAATCTTTTTCATGGAGAAAAAGAATCCATGAAATATTTTTTACGCTCTATCAATGCTCTGACTCATAGAATATGTTGATAATAATAATAATAATGAAATAAAAAAAAAAATAATAATAATAATGAAATATTTTTCAATTGACACTTGATAGTTGAATGATTTTCCTTTATTTGGGAATTAAGAGATTCTTCAGTGTTTGAAGATAAAAAGCTTTTCTTGATTTTTTCTTGCAAATGATTTAAATTATCGATTGTAAATGAAATTAAATGTGCTATTCAGTGGCGGTTGCTTTCATGTTTTCAAAGCAACTGTTTAAGAGTAATTTACTAGCTTATTTACCACTTCAAAGGGGCGTAAAAGCAACAAGCGAATGGCAGGAGAAAATAAAAAAAATAAAAGAAAATATACGTATACATATAAATAACACTAATAGCAGAGTTAAAGGGTTCAAAAAAAAAAAGGTCAGATAGTGTGAAAATCAATGGATCAAGTGTGGTTTTTAAAAGGAAATTTCTTTTGTTTTCTCACGTGGAATGAACGAAATAAATGTAAAGAAAAGCTGCAAATCACTTCTCATTACACAGAGAAAAATGTTTTCTTAATTTAAGAATGTGCAGTCACTTAATTTAAGAATGTGCAGGTCACTTAAATTAAGAATGAAAAAGTCACTTGATTTAAGCGAGAAAAGTCACTTAATTTAAGTGAGTTTTACTTTCTTAAATTATGAAAGAAAAAGTCACTTGATTTAAGTGAGAAAAGTCACTTAATTTAAGTGACCCTACTTTCTTCAATTAAGAAAGAAAAAGTTATTTAGTTTAAGTGAGAAAAGTCACTTAATTTAAGTGACTTTTACTTTCTTAAATCAAGAAAGAAATAGTCACTTGATTTAAGTGAGAAAACGCACTTGATTTAAGTGAGTTTTACTTTCTTAAATTAAGAAAGAAAAAGTCATTTGATTTAACTGAGAAAAGTCACTTAATTTAAGTGACTTTTACTTTCTTAAATTAAGAAAGAAAAAGTTACTTGATTTAAGTGAGAAAAGTCACTTGATTTAAGTGAGAAAAGTCACTTAATTTAAGTGACTTTTACTTTCTTAAATTAGGAAAGAAAAAGTCACTTGATTTAAGTGAGAAAAATCACTTAATTCAAGTGAGTTTTACTTTCTTAAATTAAGAAAGAAAAAGTCACTTGATTCAAGTGAGAAAAGTCGCTTAATTCAAGTGAGTTTTACTTTCTTAAATTAAGAAAGAAAAAGTTACTTAATTTAAGTTAGAAAAGTCACTTGATTTAAGTGAGAAAACGCACTTGATTTAAGTCAGTTTTACTTTCTTAAATTAAGAAAGAAAAAGGGACTTGATTTAAGTGAGAAAAATCACTTAATTCAAGTGACTTTTACTTTCTTAAATTAAGAAAGAAAAAGTCACTTGATTCAAGTGAGAAAAGTCGCTTAATTCAAGTGAGTTTTACTTCCTTAAATTAAGAAAGAAAAAGTTACTTAATTTAAGTTAGAAAAGTCACTTGATTTAAGTGAAAAGAGTCACTTAATTTAAGTGACCTGCACATTCTTAAATTAAGAAAACATTTTTCTCTGTGTACGGTAATACACAGAGACTTTATCGAACACGTTAATGCCTCTCATTTTGTAGAAAAAAAAAGATTAACATGAGAAACAATTCAAACTGAATAATAATCCACAAGTCAAGAATGAAGAAAAAAGTAAAAAAAAACACACCAGAAACATTAGGAAAAAGTGATTTGGTGAGTAATGAGAGTATTGCGTGACGTAGTAACGTTAATCGTCCATCGAATCAGTGTCGCCAATGGTTGGGAGGAGTCAGAGGCAAATGGATTTGATTTTACCCATGGGAGATGACGAAAAAAAAAATTCTCAAACTAAAAAAAAAATAGTTAAAAAAAAAAACCTAAACAAATATTTTTAGAGTGTCAATGTCAGGCGTGCGATGAGCCCTGAATGTCACATTCATTCCCCAGTGATAAAAAAAATGGGGAAAAAAAAAAGAAAAGAGTATGAATGGGACTTGTCAAGACGACAGGATCAATTTATCGCAGTTGGAGCCAAATGTTGTATCATCATGGGAATTATATCTCTGAAATGGAAAAAAAAACGGAAAAAAATCAAGAAAAATATAAAAAATTGTTATTTAATTCCACTTTTTTTTTTTTTTTTTTTTGACGTCAACCAGATATAGTTACATTCATGTACAGCACGAATTTACAGCCAATTAGGTGAATTCATCTGGGATTGCTTCAATTTTCCTCCTTTTTTTTTCCTTTTTTCCCCCGCATTTATTTCTCTCTCTTTTCATTCCAAAAAGCCCACATCAAAGACCTAAGCGCATTCGACTGAAATGAACCATCCGTAGAGTAAACAAAACAAATACAAAGTGAAAAATAAATGAAAAAAAAAAAGAGGCTGTGGAATGATGAGGATTCTCAAATGAATAACACTCGCAAAACATTCTGGTAAAAAGTGTTGCACTTTTTTTTGCCTAAATCCTTTAGTTAATTTTTTTTTCCTTCTTTTTTTTTACAAACTTTCTATTATTCAGAGGCTTGCTCACCTTTAGTGAGTGAAAATTGCATCGAAATTTTAAGGATGTTCTATAGGTATTTTATCAAAATTTAAAAATGTACGATTTCATTGAATTTTTTTTCCAAGGTTCTCCAAATCATAAAAAAACCGTATGCAAAATTTTGGATTTTTTTCATACCTGGTTTAAAAGTTATAAATTTTTTAATAACCATCGTTCAAGGATGTTCTACTGGTATTTTATTAGAACTTAAAAATGTACGATTTCAATGAAATTTTTTTCCGAGGTTCTCCAATTTATAAAGAAACCGTATGCAAAATTTTGGATTTTTTTCATACCTGGTTTAAAAGTTATAAATTTTTTAATAACCATTTTTAACATGATTCTTATGGAAAATTCACAAAAGCTTAAGAAACTTTTCGAAAAATTGTTCAAATTTGATGAAACTTTGGATATAGGTGAGAAATAACCCCCCGCACAATTTTTTCATTTTTATACAACGATTGGGTCAATAATTGGCATTAAAATTAATAAAAATGCTTGAAAAATTGTCGATTTCGCGTAAGTCCTGCCAACTTGTGTCGCCAGAATTCCCTAGAATTCAACGCTTTTTTCCAAATAATTCTCAAACTAATTAAATAAAGGATAAAAAAAATATCTATGAAATGTAATGATAATAATATAATATTTGAACACCCACAGCGTTCCATAATTCCCTGAAAAATCATTTTAATGAGGAATTTAAAAAATCATTATTTCATGTTCAGGGATTGGAACACTGACGAAATCACTGCCCCTCTCATGCCGCACAACCCCCGCTTACGGTAGGTATAGAACATCCTTAATCATACAAATAGAATCATATGGGAAACGATGATGTTTTGAAAATACAAAATTTTCCATACCGTATAATTAATCAAATCAAAAAGCTTTAATTAAAACGTAAATTTAAATTTGTAGAGTATTTTAATTACTTGGTAAATTGAATGGGAAAATTATTTGCTGGAAAATTTGTGGTATTTTGAGTACTGTGAGAATGTATCAGGGGTTTGGAAATGTTCCAAATGAATGAAGTCCTTTCATCGAAGTAAATAGATTTTTTTTCAATGATTATCCACGTTTTTTTTTTATATTTCTGAAAATTCGAACATTTTCGGAGCGGAAATGTCACTTTTCCCTTTTTATTCTCGTTTCATGAAAGCTCTGAATATTGATCTCTCATTTATTCAATCATTTTTAATTATAGAAATGAAGGACTAATGAATTAAATGAGAATTTTCAGTGAAATGAATATATTTTCATCATATGAAAAAAATTATTATTCATCTGAAAGCATTGGGAACACATATCCATCACTTGAATTCGTTTGCTCAGCAATTATTTGCCAATTCTAGAGAGAAAGCTTTCAATAACGATCAATAAATTGGAAAAAGCGGAAACTGGTACAACGTTAATATTTGAATTGAATTAATTTAAAGTCTAGTCAGTTAAAAAAATTACTGCACAAACAACCAGAAAAAAAAAATTAACCAATTTGAGTAAAATTTGTGCTTTTTAATTTCTTTTTGCTTCTTAATGGAAGTTATGTAATCATCAGAATTTTTTGATTGTAATTTTTTTAATAGAAGATACTTAAAATGATCTAAATAGAGAGAAAATGATTTTTTTAGTGCATGTCTGTGTGTGCATAAAAGTCTCAATTACAGCAAACCGATTTTATAGAAAAATTTCATATTTTGTGGAAAATTACCTCTCGATGAAGTCTATTTTTTAAGCTTTATTTGAAGAGAATCAGATCGATACTTTTTGAGATATGTTCAGTTTTCGAAAATCAGTTTTTAATGGAATTTCTGGAAACTATTCAACTGATGTTATTAATACTTATATAGGGGAAGGTGGGGCAAAATGGACATCAGGTGTAAAATGGACGCATCTAAATTTTTAGGCAAATATTATGGAAAATTCTTGAAATTAATAGAAATATTGACGGTAGATTGTTTTTGATGATTTCATTGGAAAGCTGAGGAAATTTTTGGCGGGAAACAAGTGCTGGAATTAATTTTTTTGAATTTTTGACGATTTTGACTTTTTTGAGCATTTTAGAGAGGTAAAAGCCTTCCTTTTTTTGAAAATTTCCAGTTTTTTGAGAATATCTTCGATTCTATTTGTCGTAGCGTAAAAATTCCGGTGGGAGGTGAAAGATGAGATCATTTGCCATCGCTTCATAGGGTTTTTAATTTAAAAATATCGATTTTTAAGGTATTTATGGGCATTTTTGTGAAACAGTTTTGTGAAACAGTTTTTGGCCTATCACTATACCAAAAATTGATATTTTTGAATTTAAACCCTCATAAATCGATGGGAAATGAGCTCACCTTTCATTTGAGACCAACCCCGAATTGCTACGACCAATAGAACCAGAGATATTCGCAAAAAACTGAAAATGTTCCAAAAAATCAAGGTTTTCACCCCTCAAAAATCCCAAAAAATATCGAATTTTCAGAAAAATCGAAAAAAATACATCTGACACTCGTTTTCCTGCTAAAATTTCCTCAGCTTTTCAATAGAATCATAAAAAAAAATCCATCTCCAACCGTTTCATTACAGTGTCCATTTTGCCCCATTCTCCCCTATTATCTCGAGAATTGTATCAGTTAGATGCCTGTAAATTTTGAGCTTATTTGAATGATTAGTTCTCGAGTTATTGGCGTTCTAATGAATTTTTCCAAAATTTGATATTTCGATGATGGTTTGAAAAAAGTTGTATCACTTCCATTCAGAAGCATATTGCTAAAGTATCAGCAGAAAAAGCTATATCAGTCAGAAAGCAATACTATTACCCACTTGTTTTTTTTTTTAATTTTTAAGGTATTTCTATACCTACACGAATTGAAAGATTAAACTATCTCATGAAATTTCTAATCAATTGACCGTTTTGTTTGGTCAATAATAAATAAAAAAGAAATAGAAATAACACGGTGGATTATATGCTAATGCAGATTTTTGCACTTTTAGATTAGGCAAAAGGTTAAAATCTGAAAAGTGTCTTGAAAAAAAAGTAAAAATTTACGATCCAATCTATAAATTATTGACCGTCTCATAACTTTGTAATTAATTTTTTTTTCTTTTTTCAACTTTGTAATGAATGATTTTCTATTTAGCATAAATAAATTACAAATAATTAATATAATTCCTAAATTCTTCTTCAAATCCGCTTTGAACCCCAAGAACTACGTTTTTAATCGTAAATATTAATTGTTAGGTGATTTTCCCGTTCATTTCTTGCTTTTACTCTCAATGACTAGTGCGAAGAAGTATAGAACTCCTTTTCAACACTTCCAAAAAAAAAATCAAGACACAATTGATCCTTTGAAGATTCCCTCGAGGATCTTTATGAGATGCAGCACAGTACCGGAGAATGTATAGTAAAGTGGAAGATGAAGTCTTGGAGTGAAGCGAAGTGAGCGCTAGAGCTTCAATGCATCAAAAGGGGTAGAAATAAGGGAGAGAAAGAGAGAAAGAGAATTGCAGAATAGGGGGAGGTGGGAAAACGATAATGCGAACGACCGAGTGGATAATACCAGTCAGATGAGGCACATTGGTGGATAATGGAAAGATCATTATATTCAAGAGAACAAAGTCCTTTACTTCTTCATATTTTTTTTTCTTCCTACTTCTCTTCCTTTCACTTGATAAAAGAAAGAAAAAAGAAAAAAAAAAGGAGAAAGTCATTACGATAATTTAGCCAGGCTCAATTAGCAATTCTATTTAATTATCGATTGTGGAGAATATAATTTATAAAATAAAATTTCAAGCATTTGCTTGAAATATTTGATTTTATTAAAAAAAAAAAAACGACTTTTTTTTTATCAGAAATTTATTCCAAAACGGAAAATACTCAAATTGAATTGAAATTTCTCTGGCATTTGATGTTTGATGCGAGTGTGCAGTTGATGATTTATTCATAACATTCCAGATGATTGCTCTTGTCAGTATAAAGCATCTACCTTTTATTAATAATACAAATTTTTGCTTTCTCATTTTTCATTTTAATATAATTTTTTTTATTTTTTTTATCAGCCAATCAATCAAATTAAACGTGGAAAATTCAAAAACAATCTGTAAATTGAATTGTTTGACCTGTATTTTCAGGCTGTGATCGTTTTAAAATTTACAAAACGTATGTAGCATCAAAAGCAATAGCATCCAATCGTTTATTTTGTTTGCATATATATATATACGCTTTATCCCATTTTATTGGCAATTTGAAAAGCTTTAGCTTGTTAGTTTGGAGTGATTCTTTTTTCCCCATCATTTCATTTTACGAATAATAAATTTTTTTTTCGAAAGAGAGAGAGAGAAATAAAAATTAGTAGCAAGAAAAAAAAAAAAAATTTAACTTAATTATTATTACAGTGTTTTGAGTACTTGGTAATGGGTAATTGAAAGTTCCCTCAGACTTTCTGACGCCCAAAACTGGATGGGCTGGATGCAATTAGTAGCATTAACGTTTTCAGGGTGGAAAAGAGAGGGGGGGGGGGGGAGAGGGGGGAGGGATAGTATAGAGTAGGCAAAAGCACCAGTCGTATTTAATTCGATAACACCCGAAACCCCCTGGATAACACCAGAGTAGTCCAAACTTTTCACATGCTTTGTTTAACGCCCCTCAGACATGTCTGGAGTCATTACGTTTAAACAACAACACACACGATGCTGCTCTCATAATAGAAAACGAGACCTATCGCTCGCTCTAGGGCACGAAAAATGATTTCATAAGTTTTTTTTGTTCAAATTTACTTTTTTTCAATTTTTTTTTTTTGATTATTCTCGAGTTACATTGAAAACTATTACTAATTATTGATAATTAATTTAAAAAAAATGGTTTTTCTGCTCAGAATACTTGAAAATTTTGAATTACAACTCAAATCATTCATTTATCCAGAAACTTGGTGTAGGCAAAGGGCTTATAAAAAGAGCGATTGATCTAAATCATGAAGAGTATCGCAAAGTGAATATCAATGAAGTGAGGAGTATACTTGAAATCAACAACTATCCAACGAATTTGGTGAACAAATGGCGAATTTAGGAGAAAAATTTTGATTACTTTCTCAATGAAAAATTTGAATTCTTAAATTTTTCATTAGTTTGAAAATTAATTTTTTTTTTTAACAATTTTGATTACTATTGTAATTTAAAATTTGACTGATGGAATTTCATAATTATTTTCTTTATTAAACTTATTAACATTTTTATTAGTTAAATTGAATTATAAATGTCATATAAGCGTCATTTAGATTGGATTAAATTATAAGTTCTTATTTGTGTTACATTTAGTTAACACTCTCAACTCAAAATTTTTGTCTGAAAGACGATTATATTTGGGAAGATTAAACATAGTAGCGTTGATTTTATTATAAAATTAATTATTCCAATCAATTAATAAGTAAGAAAGAATCAAAATTTCGAATAAGAAAAAGAATTATAAAATTTCATCAGTCAAATTTTTAATTACAATAGTAATCAAAATTGTTAAAAAAAAAATTAATTTTCAAACTAATAAAAAATTTGAAAATCCAAATTTTTCATTGAGAAAGTAATAAAAAAATTTTCGATGGAAATTACAGAAATAAAAAAAATTAAAAAATTAGACGTGACATCTTTAGCTGAACTTTAACATTACATTTGAAGTTTATGAACATTTTACAGTAGAAAAAATGCGAAGAAAATGAATTTCTTATGAAAAAAGAAAAATCCGATTTTATTGAAAACTGAGGAAATAGCATTTTCTCCTTATTTATTAATATCAGATAAAATCGTAGGAGATATTGCAAAAATACAGAAGAAAAAAAGGAAAAAAAAAATTCATCCTTTTCAACCGAACATCAATAAGTCATGCATGAATGCATGTAATATCAGAGGTATTCGTGACCGAGTTGGTGCATTATATTGAAGCAAAAACACATGAATTTTCTCGATCGCAGTGAATTAAATTTAAAAAATAATCATTTTAAATATTAAAGTGATGGATAAGAATTGTTTGAGATTTTTAATAATTCATTATTTCTCAATTCTTCTTTTCTATCATTTTTTTTTCTTTTTTTCTAAAGAAAAATCCTCTTTAATTCGCCAACGTACTCAGGAGTAAAAGAAAGGGGAAAAAAAAGGTAGGATAACTAGGCAACCGATATTATCGTTCACCACGATTAATTGCTCACGACAAATCGAGCAGGAATCGTAACGGAAACTCGATCTACCGTGGAATTACGGTTCTGATAAAACCCCTCTAGGCACTCTTGAAATAAAATGTAAGCTTTCTTCTATTTATTTACTTTTAAATCACTTTCTTATTTAATTTTTTATTTTTTATCATTTTTTTTTCATACATCCCCCAAATAATAGAGAATAGTAGAGAGAAATTTATTCACTATTTATCTGTATCATAATTAATTTTACGTAATGAACATTAACCAGTGTTATATCAAGTTAAACAGTGAATTAAATATTATTTCGTAAATTCTCATCTCTGTTTACTGTTGAGAAATGCATTAATTACTGAAACTAATTAATTATTTATGCTTGCAATGAAACATTGAAATAATGCCATTGAATGAATTCAAAAATGTTAAATTCTAGATTTATGAATCTGTTTTTATAATTGTTTTAAAATTATTTTGAAATTATGCAGGAGGGGGGGGGGGAGGTTGAAATGTATATGATCTAGTTGATTTTAGTGGGAATTTGATGTTTTGTATAATGAAAATCAATCTGGAATTCGTGACATTATTTGAGATGTGGAGTTTTCGATGATTTTATTGAAAAACTGAGGAAATTTGCGCGGGAAAACATGCGTTGAAATGAATTTTTTTGATAAATTCGATATTTTCAGTCGAGAATTGACGATTTTTTTTCTGAAAAATTATTTTTTAATTCGTTCTCAATAAGATAAGACATTACAAATGCATATATACACAGAGAAAAATGTTATCTCAATTTAAGAATGTGCAGTCACTTAATTTAAGAAGGTGCAGGTCACTTAAATTAAGAAAGAGAAAGTCACTTGATTTAAGTGAGTTTTACTTCCTTAAATTAAGAAAGAAAAAGTCACTTGATTTAAGTGAGAAAAATCACTTAATTTAAGTGACTTTGATTTTCTTAAATTAAGAAAGAAAAAGTTACTCGATTTAAGTGAGAAAAGTCACTTAATTTAAGTGAGTTTTACTTTCTTAAATTAAGAAAGAAAAAGTCACTTGATTTAAGGGAGAAAAGTCACTTAATTTAAGTGACTTTGATTTTCTTAAATTAAGAAAGAAAAAGTTACTTGATTTAAGTGAGAAAAGTCACTTGATTTAAGGGAGAAACCGCACTTGATTTAAGTGCGTTTTACTTTCTTAAATTAAGAAAGAAAAAGTCACTTGATTTGAGTGAGAAAAGTCACTTGATTTAAGTGAGAAAAGTCACTTAATTTAAGTGACTTTTACTTTCTTAAATTAAGAAAGAAAGAGTCACTTGATTTAAGTGAGAAACCGCACTTGATTTAAGTGAGTTTTACTTTCTTAAATTAAGAAAGAAAAAGTCACTTGATTTAAGTGAGAAAAGTCACTTGATTTAAGTGAGAAAAGTCACTTAATTTAAGTGACTTTTACTTTCTTAAATTAAGAAAGAAAGAGTCACTTGATTTAAGTGAGAAACCGCACTTGATTTAAGTGAGTTTTACTTTCTTAAATTAAGAAAGAAAAAGTCACTTGATTTAAGTGAGAAAAGTCACTTGATTTAAGTGAGAAAAGTCACTTAATTTAAGTGACCTGCACATTCTTAAATTAAGAAAACTTTTTTCTCTGTGTACCCCTCTGCATTGCTGTCGGGGATAAAAAGATAATTGATAAACCTGAAAAATGAAAAAAAAAAACAAGAATTTAAGTATTCCGTTAAATTTCGAAGATCACAATCTAAAAATGTGAAATGGGCACTGATATATAATCGGCAAAATGCTCGTAACAATGTTTTCCAGTGGCTCTTGTGTTTACCATAGCCCATTTCTCGCCGCAACGAAGCAGAGAAAGCTCTGCCCCATACCTCTGTCCACGTCTTTTTATCTCTCTCTCTCTCTCTTTCTCTCTCTTTCTCTGTGAGGTCGCAAACAATGAAAAAGCCCCGAGACTACCGATACCCAAGTACACCTATCCGCCCTTTTCTTTTCCTCCCCCCCTCTTTACACGATCGATTATCGATTGAATATTCTCCTTTTTTCTCTCTCCCTTCAGGCAGTTTCTTTACCCTCCTCCTCCTCCTTATTCTTTCACTACAGCCATGCAAACTCTGTCGACAATAACCCTAGCACAACTGGTGATGCAATTCTCTCTCTCTATCTTCATCTTCCTCCTCCTCCTCCTCCTTTCTCCTCCTTCTCCTCCTACCCTTGTTCCTACACTCTCTGTTACTTCTCCTGTATTTGAAACTGAGTCTTATCTTTTTCGCACGTACAAACGCCACAAGAGTGTGACCCTTATCTCGAAAAGCCACTTTCATTTGTGTATGTGAATATTAAAAGAAAAGAATTTTTCTATTATTTTTTTTTTTTTTTGAAAAAATGAAGAGAAAAAAGAGGAATTATGGGAAATTCTCACAATGAATAAAACTTCATAGTTGTATTATTCAAACGGTGAAAAAAAAACTAAATCCAGGGATTAGAGTGTAGAATTAAATGTTATTCTTTTCCTCAATTTCTTAATTCCTCAAAAGTAGAGACAAAAATAAAATAAAAATTAATTTTCACATGCTTCAGTGATTGCTTTTATTCACTTACAAACAATGACAGCGAGAGGAAATAATGACAAATAAATGAAAGGAGTAGAGGAAAAGTGTGTCATTGGACATTGGATGAAAAAAAATAAAAAGAGAGGAATCATTGGTTTTTCAGCGAAAAAAAATAATTAAAAATTGGAGCGTGGACCGAAATGACCGGAAAATTTGGCACGTCTCGTTCTGTGTGTGTGTGTGGACAGAATGTGAAGAAGAGAAAAATAAATATATATATATAGGGGAGTCTGGGGCGAAATGGACCAGCGATTTCACATGATGCATAATTTCGATATTTGATATTCGATATTTTTTAACATTTTTGAGGGGTAAAAGCCTTTTATTTTTTGAAAATTTTCAGTTTTTTGCGAATATCTCTGGTTCTATGAGTCCTAGCAATTCGGGGTTGGTCTCAAATGAAAGGTGAGCTCATTTCCTATCGATTTATGAGGTTTTGAATTCAAAAATATCAATTTTTGGGGTAGTTATGGGCCAAAAACTGTTTCACAAGACTGTTTCACAAAAATGCCCATAAATACCTCAAAAATCGATATTTTTTAATTGAAATCCCTATGAATCGATGGCAAATGATCTCATCTTTCACCTCCCACCGGAATTTTTACGCTACGACAAATAGAACCGAAGATATTCTCAAAAAACTGGAAATTCTCATAAAAAGGAAGGGTTTTATTGAAAAAAAAACCCGAAAAATCTCAAATATCAAAATAAAACTGATTTTTGTAATGTATATTGGCGAAGGAAGGTTGCCGGAGTTCGATTTGAGGGAATTTCGAGAAAAAAATTCCAAAAAAATTTGGAAAAATTCAAAAAAAATCCAAAAAAATTGGTAAAATTTGGGAAAAAAACGAAAAATCTCAAATATCAAAATAAAACTTTTTTTTTTTACCCCTCTAAAATCCTCAAAAAAATCAAAATCACCAAAAAATTCAACAAAATTAAATCCAGCACTCGTTTCCCCCCTAAAATTTCCTCAGCTTTCCAATGAAATCATCCAAAACAATCCAATATTTCCCTAAAAATTTAGATGTGTCCATTTTACCCCTGATGTCCATTTTGCCCCACCTTCCCCAATCCAATTTTTTCTTTAGTCACACTTTCTTTAGTATTCTTGCAGGAAATTTCTAATTTTCAAAGCTCTCACCAGGTAATAATGAAGTCTCTTCAGGGTATTTTCTCTATTAAGATTTTGCGAGACAAAGTCGATCAAGATGTTCATTTCACAATTGTAATTATCGTTGTTAGCATTAATTGGATTCAGAACGTAAAAGGTCCAAGGTCCATTTTGTCCCCACTCTCTCCTATATATCGTCGCCTTAGAGTGAAAGGGACGTAAGTGCCAAAAACACGAAATTCTGGTGTGAAAGAGGCGTATGTCCACTTATTTATTTATTTACTTATTTATTTATTTATTTATTTATTTATTTATTTATTTATTTATTTATTTATTTATTTATTTATTTATTTATTTATTTATTTATTTATTTATTTATTTATTTATTTATTTATTTATTTATTTATTTATTTATTTATTTATTTATTTATTTATTTATTTATTTATTTATTTATTTATTTATTTATTTATTTATTTATTTATTTATTTATTTATTTATTTATTTATTTATTTATTTATTTATTTATTTATTTATTTATTTATTTATTTATTTATTTATTTATTTATTTATTTATTTATTTATTTATTTATTTATTTATTTATTTATTTATTTATTTATTTATTTATTTATTTATTTATTTATTTATTTATTTATTTATTTATTTATTTATTTATTTATTTATTTATTTATTTATTTATTTATTTATTTATTTATTTATTTATTTATTTATTTATTTATTTATTTATTTATTTATTTATTTATTTATTTATTTATTTATTTATTTATTTATTTATTTATTTATTTATTTATTTATTTATTTATTTATTTATTTATTTATTTATTTATTTATTTATTTATTTATTTATTTATTTATTTATTTATTTATTTATTTATTTATTTATTTATTTATTTATTTATTTATTTATTTATTTATTTATTTATTTATTTATTTATTTATTTATTTATTTATTTATTTATTTATTTATTTATTTATTTATTTATTTATTTATTTATTTATTTATTTATTTATTTATTTATTTATTTATTTATTTATTTATTTATTTATTTATTTATTTATTTATTTATTTATTTATTTATTTATTTATTTATTTATTTATTTATTTATTTATTTATTTATTTATTTATTTATTTATTTATTTATTTATTTATTTATTTGTTTATTTATTTATTTATTTATTTATTTATTTATTTATTTATTTATTTATTTATTTATTTATTTATTTATTTATTTATTTATTTATTTATTTATTTATTTATTTATTTATTTATTTATTTATTTATTTACGCAATTCTGCATTTTTCATCATTTGTACATTCGTATATAAATTTTATATAATTTACTCACTTTTTCTTCAATTCATGAACAAAATAATAGAAGATTTGATTTATTAACATTAAATAACGAATTTATTGAAAGTTTTTTATCAAGTTGCATTTCACCATTTTTAGTGATATTACTGAATCTCTCCCATGATTTGACTTGGCCCATTCATATCACAGTTATTTGGCCTCTAGTATTTAACCTCAGTCTTCAGTGATTGTCTTATTCTCTAAATATCATCAACACTTCTCTTTTAAACTTCGAATAACTACTATCATAAATGTCTAAGACAGATGACACTTCGTTCACTAGATTAAACACTCTATTCCTCGGACTGTTCAAAACATAGTTTTTTTTTACAGGCACTAGTTGCAAGATCACTCAAAAATGTTTTTTATAGCCTCTGTAACATTATTTGGATAATTGAGAATTAAAATAACAAAGTGGCGTTACTACCAATTTTAAAATAAAAAGGGACGTATCTTCGCACTTACGTCTCTTTGTTTTTATAATTTTTTTTTATCTCATGAGAATTTTTGGAGTTACGCCCTTTTGTTTTTAGGATTTTTTATTTAAATTTTGGCACTCACGCCTTTTTTGTTTTTATAATTTTTTTTTACAGTATATGAAAATTTTTGGAGTTACTACCTTTTGTTTTTAGGATTTTTTATTTCAATTTTCGCACTTACGCCTCTTTGTTATTAGTTTCTTTTCCCGATGATTAGGGAAAAATCAATGAAAACAATAAAAACAAAGGGGCGTATCTCCAGCACTTACGCCTCTTTGTTATTAGTCAGTGGTACTTACGCCTTTATGTTATTTTTTTTTATTTTTCTTCACTAATATTGCGTAAAAGGCGTTGGAAAGCCTATTGGAGCAATAATGGTGGAGATAATTTGGAAAAATTCAAAAAAATCCCCCAAAAATTGGAAAAATTTGAAAAAATTAGGAAAATCTCAAATATTAAAATAAAACTGATTTTTGTAATGTATATTGGCAAAGGAAGGTTGCCGGAGTTTATTTGAGTAAATTTCGAGAAAAAAAATCCAAAAAAATTTGGAAAAATTCCAAAAAATTTGAAAAAAATTGGAAAAATTTGAAAAAAAAACGAAAAATCTCAAATATTAAAATAAAACTGATTTTTGTAATGTATATTGGCAAAAGAAGGTTGCCGGAGTTTATTTGAGTAAATTTCGAGAAAAAAATTTGAAAAAATTCCAAAAAATTGGAAAAATTTGAAAAAAAAAACGAAAAATCTCAAATTTTAAAATAAAACTGTTTTTTTTTGTTATTTTGAAGAAAAAAAAATCGGGAAAAATGTTACATACGCCCCTTTCACTCTAAGGCGACGATATATCTATATAAAATGAAATAAAATTGAAATAAAAAGGATAAAATTTGTTGGAAGTAAAAGAGAAACGAGGGGGGGGTGCTTTTTTAGTGTTTTTTTTTTCGGCGGGGACAGTGGAGCCGGAGGAGAGAGTGCAAAAGCACAGGAAAAAGAGGGGGGGGAGAAGGTTGTTGGAACCAAGAAAGAAAGATAGTGGAAGAGCTTGGGGAAATATCCGTTGTAGATTCTTGTTTCGGGAGAGAACGCTTGCGCGTAGCCCGGGCGGGCGCTGGCAGTGCCACTGGAGCCCGGGGGTTGTCAGAGCTTCGCCCGGGACGTTTGGACGAACTAGCACCACGACACCATAGCACCATTCAAAAATCTTCCAACATACACTTCATAATACATAATCCTGGAGAATTTAAATTTAAAAAAAAAAAAAAAAAACTGGTGAAATTGATAAGAAAAATATTTAATAATTCAGCGAAAAAAAAACGTCAATAAGGATTTTTTTCTCGTCCCAATAAATAAATAAAAAAAAACTCCTTTTTAAACTCTTTTTTTTTCTATTTCCATTTTCATCAGATTTTACTTTGAATCCAGTGAAAGATAAGTGATGAATAAATAGATCACTGGAGGATACAACAAAAATAATAAAAAAGTGGATACGAGAGTAATAAAAAGGATTTTATTAAAAGAAAAATAAAAAAAGAGGATTATGTGAAATTGTTGACTATTTTATTCGTGATGATACGAAGAAAAAGTGGTTTTTATAAAAAAAAAAATTGAATAATTATTTTTCCTTTTTTCTTCAATTTTTTTTTCCTCATTAGATTAGAAAATTATCTCTCGCTATTGCGTGCACTTGTGTGCGTTTGTGCGTTTTTTGTGTGTGTATATGTGTTTTTTTCTGTGGGTGAATGATATATATAATGTGTTGTTGGCGGTGGTGCTATCACTGAGATGTTAGTCCAGCCATGGTCCTCGTCGTTACCATGAGGACACCCTCATACGTTAACTATTACGTATTGTGTCTTGTTTGTTGGATTCTCCTTGGAATAACCGGTGAGTAATTTTGGCAATTTTTTTTTTTTTTTTTTTTTTTTTATTACATTTTTGGCATATTGATCTCCAATAAATAATTCAAAAAAAAAAATCTTCAATAAATCTATTTTCACGAATAACATCAATCATGTCCAGTAGTGAAGAGGTAAAACCGGATAAATCGACTTATCTTTGAGGTCATTTTCAAAGGAAATATCCTCGGAAACTAAGCGAGATAAGATGATCCTATTCATCTGTTTTTGTAGAGAATTTCAAGAGTTAAAAAATAGTTTTAGGGCAAAATTGCTCTTTTTCAGTTATTTTTCAAGGTATTTTCAAAAAAATTGATGAGAAAAAAAGAGACTTATCTTGTTTTACCTCTTCACTACTGATGTATTCCCCCAAATTTAGTAAAATTTTCTATTTCAAGTAACACTGACTGAATTATCGAATAATCACTGAAAATAACATCGTGAAAATTAGTCAAGGGTCATGAGGTGTTGGATTATTGGGGATCAATAGGCTCCAGATTTGAATCTTGGATTTCTCGAAAACCGAGGTCAATGTATTCCTGTTTCATCCCCCCCCCCTTTTTTTCCTCCATAAAACATGAAGCAAATGAAAAAAAAAGATGCAGCAACACACAGAATCGCTTAAAATCTTCTGATTATCATCAAAAAAAAAGGGGGGGGGGGGTTAAAAAGCACATATATATATGTGAGTGAAACGTGTGTCTCTCGTGTATCAAAATTTCATTTTTTCTGCTCTATCATTCTCTCTCCAAAACATGAATCTGATATAGCCCAGGCCTTTTTTTCATTCCACTTGTGAAATGAGAAACAAAAGGAATGACTTGGTGTCACGGGAGTCGTGTTTCCATTTGTCGAATGAGGCTAAAAGAACTGAAAAAAAAAAAAAAAAAAAAAAAACAAGCAGAAGAGTGGAAACAAAAAAAAAAGTAGAGAAGACAAGGGAATGAAAGTGGGGCCAATGGATTGACAGATTCGGGTCACTAGAATTATTGAAAAGAGAAGGAAAAAAAAAAAAAAGAATTGATCTTGGGGATGAAATCAGTTGTTTGCCCTCCGGAAACACCAGTGGATCTTCCACCTCTCAGAATTGCTCGAGATAATCGGAGATAGTGGATAGGGAGCTGAGGGTAGAATAAGGGAAAGGGGGGGGGGGGGAGGGGGTGGAAAGGATATATATATATATAAGAGGAAGGGCTTGTCGATCTGGCAACCCAATATTGCAGAGAGCAACGAGGGGTAGAGATGATCGGGTGCACCCTCTGGCGTCCATTTCTCTCTTCTCTCTCTCTTCTCTCTCTCTTTTTGGTACTCACCTTTCTATCTATATCTCTTCATCTCTCTTGTGTTTCTGTGATTGAATGGATCCTGACGGATTTCACGAGTCGATAGACACTTCAGGCAAAAGCATTTGACCCACTAGCAAAGGCAATACACTCATGGCATTTATTTTCACTGATATTCTATGGATATAGACATATATAGACACACACAGTGTCATTCAATTTGTCAATTTATTTCAATCTCTTTGGTTTCCTATTTTTTTTTTATGGTATTTTATCATATTATATTGTATTATATTGAGGAGATTTATTACGGATTATTTGGTTCTCTCGGTTAATTATATATATAACGTGGTGGTCCCAGTTTCTGACACTTTTGAGCCTATTCCTGACAGAATTAAACGAAAGCGACAAATATTTGCTTATTGCATGTTATTTAATGATATTAAATAGGGGAAATTGAGGAAAAATGGATATCTGCAACAACATAATTTAAGGATTTTTTTTCCGAGTTAAGGAGTCGATGAAAAAATCTGAAAAAATTTGAGAAGATGCTTCAATATGTCTTCATTTTTGTAGAATTTTTTCAAATTTTTTTATAAAGCTGCCTATTCTCTAAAAAAAAATCCGTATTATTCGAACAAACTGGCTCATTTTGCCCCATTTTCACCTACAAATCATCGCTTTGGAATCAAAAGGGCGTAAGTGCTATGTTCATACACAGCACTTACGCCACTTTGTTTCTAAGGTGGTACATTTGTAGCTCTAAATGCGCTTAACAATTGAACATTAAACAATGTATTGTACATTTAAATAGGGAAAATGGGGAAAAATAGATTTCCGTGACAACATGATTTCGCAATTTTTTTCTGAGTGAAGGACTCGATGAAAAAATCTGAAAAAATTTGAGAAAATGGGAAAATGTGTAGAAATTGTTGCTGAATTTTTTCAAATTTTTTTTTACATTCCTTCACTCTCAAAAAAAATCCTGAATCAAATTGACCAGCAAGTTCATTTTATAACCGAAAAATTTGCAAAAAACTTTGTCAGAAACTGGGCCCACCAAGGAAATAGAATTTCTCGCGAATTTTTTATCATCCTCAGCTCCAAAATTTCAAAAAGTTTGAACAGAAGGAGTTAATGTTGAGGTGAATTGTGGAGTTTTGGTGAGTCAAGAGGTTCCAGTTGGTTTGAGAGGATTTTAGCGGGGTTTGTTTTGGTGATGAGTGGGACTTGAGCAAGAGTATTTATCTTTTTTAAACTCTGCAGTTTTTTTTTTTCACCGTTCTTCATTCTAGTTTTCCCTTTTTTTTTCTTTTTTTCTCGAGGATTAAACGTAATTGGGTAATTTTGTGTTGGAGAAATATTTGATGCTGAAAGCGCATTTTTTATTGTTTCAATGAACTCACTCGCAAGCTCTCCCTCCCCCCCTCTTTTCGTGTTTCTTTCACTCCCTAAGCTTAAAAAATTTATACTTTCAAATTGTTAGAAAGAAAAATGCCACATTCCTTAAAATTCACATAAATTAATTCACATTTTTTTAACTTCACGCAATAATATAATTTAATTACGTATTATTAGCACTAACAATGGATTCGTGCTAGTATCTTGATACAGAATTTTCACTTTGTTCACGTGTACTTTAACGATAAGAAGTAAATAAATGCAGGGAGTCTCATTAATGTCTCATATCTTCCGTGTAATAGTGTAGTTACATATGAAAGGAAAAAGAAAAAAAAAGGGGGATTTAAAAAAAAAGGGGGATATAAATAATTAATACGTGACGTTGAAGGCAGAAGTTTTCAGTAGGTGATAATTTAATGGCCACTTTTTTTCTCTCTCTCTCTCATTTATTTCTGCGAGAAAATGAAGAGCAAGAGATCGGCAAAAAAAAATTCGCATTTTTAATTTTTTAATTTTTTTTATTTCTGTAATTTTCATCGAAAAAATTTTAATTACTTTCTTAATGAAAAATTTGGATTTTTAAATTTTTCATTAGTTTGAAAATTAATTTTTTTTTTTAACAATTTTGATTACTATTGTAATTTAAAATTTGACTGATGGAATTTTATAATTATTTTCTTTATTAAACTTATTAACGTTTTTATTAGTTAATTTGAATTATAAATGACATATAAGCGTCATTTAGATTTGATTAAATTATAAGTTCTTATTTGTGTTACATTTAGTTAAAACTCTCAACTCAAAATTTTTGTCTGAAAGACGGTTATATTTGGGAAGATTAAACATAGTAGCGTTGATTTTATTATAAAATTAATTATTCCAATCAATTAATAAGTAAGAAAGAATCAAAATTTCGAATAAGAAAAAGAATTATAAAATTTCATCAGTCAAATTTTTAATTACAATAGTAATCGAAATTGTTAAAAAAAAAAATTAATTTTCAAACTAACGAAAAATTTAAAAATCCAAATTTTTCATTGAGAAAGTAATTAAAATTTTTTCGATGGAAATTACAGAAAAAAAATTGAAAAATTAAAAAGGCGAATTTTTTTTTGCCGATCTCTGATGAAGAGCAAGATAGATAGATAGATAAATTTATTCAGTCTTGGACTTATGAGTTCATCAGACCAAGATAATACAAAAAAGATTGTGTGGAGATGTTACATAGAACCTCATATGATTTTTACATAATAAAAAAATTAAATTCTTAAATGTCAAATTGAAAGACAATGAGAAAATAAAAAAAAATAATACAAAATAATTAATTTTTGCAAAAAGAAATGGTGCCAAAACGTAAAAAATAATAGAAAAATAGAATAATAAAATTTTTACAAAATTATTAAAATTGTACTGATAATAATCACTTTTTCCAGTGTTAAATTAAATTCATTAAATTTGTCCACTCAATTGTTCATAATTTCTAGTCTTTTTGTTAAAGCAATTTCACTTCATATGCATTTATCTTTAATTAATCATTTAATCATTAATTAATTCACTTTCCTCAAACAACTTTGCACTCATTAAGACAGATATTCATCCGATTTAAGATGAATTATGACTCCTGTTCAAATAGTGGACCAGAATGAGAGAGAGATTCAAAAAAAAAAGACATTGAAGAAATAAAAAATCGCGATTTTTAACTTCAAATAACGCGTGACCTTTGATGTGTGCATTCAAAAGTGGATGGCAATGCAGAAAAGGTGATTGAATGAATGAGGGTCATTAGGTGGGCGTATAGACGACACTTATCCCAGATACTCTGGAGTGGAACAAAAGAGCCTGACATTCAGGAGCTTCAGACTCTATTCATTGAATTTTCGAGGATTTCTCGAATTTTTTACTTTTTTCTTTTTTTGCTCTCTTTATTCCTGAGCCCCGATGTGAAATCTAATGAGGCCAATTGTTTGATAATTTGAATTGAAGTATTTTTTTTTCTCTCTTTTTCTCCACTTTTTTTTGTGCAGGCAAAACTCATCTCAACCGTATATTCATTTCCCTTTAATATCATTCAATTGAGATGCACCTATTCTTAGGTACAGAGGATAATTGACCAATTGAATTATTTAACGTGTTTCTATTTGTACAGTGAAAAAGAAGAAAAGTTAAATTTAAAAATTGAGAAATAAAATAAGTTTCAGAAACGAAAAAATTAATTGGTAATTGGGAAAATTTTCTGTTTTTTATATTTTTTCATTTTTTCAAGTTTTGAATGAATTTTCAAAAATCACAGAAAATTTACAATTTCAATCAATTTCTTGTTTCTAGAACTTCTTTTATTTATCATTACAGTTCTTTACAGATTCATTTCATAAAATTTGAGAATTTTATCTCGTATAAATTGTTATTAATGATTTTATTAAAAAAAAAATCAACTTTTTTTTTTTTTTACTGCAATGATAGAAATATTTTTAAGTAAATTTGTGATTTTATTTATGATTACAGGGGTAAGCACGAGATCACATTCACTTGTAAAGAGATTTGCTGGTATTTATCCTGGTCCATATTTCGACGAGAATAGCCCGAGAAATTGTACAGCACAATTGGGTACAAACGCCTTTTTACCCTGCAAAGTACGACAGCTTGGAAATAAATCAGTGAGTAAAATAAAATTAATATTAATAAATATATATATATGAGGTAGCTCACAATATCTACAATGTATTTGTTTAGTCTCACTATTCTCGTATTTTCATCGTTGTATGTTTCATTTGAGTTTATTAATTTGTTTATTTATTATCCCCGTGAAAATAAAATATAAATAAAAAATATATTGGAATAAAAAAATATATATAAAAAATATAAAAAATATATTTTTTTTTATATTTACATATTGCCATTTTCAATATATTTTTCATATATTCTGAGATATATTTTTTATTTTATATTTATTCTAGAAATATAAAATATATATGAAAATCGGCCAAAAGTTGTATATTGAGAATATATTTTTATATATATTTCATATATAATTATATACTTTTTCTATATTTTTTAAATATTTTTTATATCCCAATATATATTCTATTCCTATTTCATTTCCATGGGTTTCATTGAATGTTATATTGTTAATATAGTGATGGGAAGTGTTAAAATACGATACTATTCTTCAAATTTAATATTATCATGACAATTCACATTAATCTAAAGTGCCAGAAGAAGCTCCGAATCAGCAGAGATCGGCAAAAAAAAAATTCGCATTTTTAATTTTTTAATCTTTTTTATATCTGTAATTTCTATCGAAAAAATCTTAATTACTTTCTTTAAAAAAAATTTGGATTTTTAAATTTTTCATTAGTTTGAAAATTAATTTTTCTTTTTTAACAATTTTGATTACTATTGTAATTTAAAATTTGACTGATGGAATTTCATAATTATTTTCTTTATTAAACTTATTAACATTTTCATTAGTTAAATTGAATTATAAATGTCATATGAGCGTCATTTAGATTGGATTAAATTATAAGTTCTTATTTGTGTTACATTTAGTTAAAACTCTCAACTCAAAATTTTTGTCTGAAAGACGGTTATATTTGGGAAGATTAAACATAGTAGCGTTGATTTTATTATAAAATTAATTATTTCAATCAATTAATAAGTAAGAAAGAATCAAAATTTCGAATAAGAAAAAGAATTATAAAATTTCATCAGTCAAATTTTTAATTACAATAGTAATCAAAATTGTTAAAAAAGAAAAATTAATTTTCAAACTAATGAAAAATTTAAAAATCCAAATTTTTCATTAAGAAAGTAATTAAAATTTTTTCGATGGAAATTACAGAAATAAAAAAAAGAAAAAAATTAAAAATGCGAATTTTTTTCTTGCCGATCTTTGCTAATCAGGAGCGAAATGTCGCGATTTTAGAAAAATAAATGGGAAGATTGACTTCGAATATTTGTTCAATTGTCCAATATCCCAATTACCCTCTGGATTAATAATAATAATAATAATAATAAAATCATGGAAAATAAACTATAAATTTTGCGTTAATATCGTAGTAAAATAGCTTTTATTTTCCAATATTTTTTTGCTTTTTTCTTATTTTGCGATATGAAAAAGCTACTGTAACATCGCTTTTTCTTTCCATCGTAAAGTGCGTACAATATTTATCGCACAAAAAATACGACTGTTTTGCCGATAATAAAACGAGTAAATATATTCTATAAACTTCACTCATTTTTTTTCCTTCTTTCTTCTTTTCTCGCTGTAAAGTTAAAGTGGATATTTGAAATATTTCCCAGTGAAAATTCATTTCATGTGTATTTATATGTGTTAGGAGGGGGGGGGGGAATAGTTCAAAAACTTCGCTTTTACGATGTCACGTTGCTTCGTGTTGAAAATTGCAGCTACGTCATTGCGTCATGAAGGGCTTTTATTATCTACTAGACTATCCCTCTCATTCTTTTTCATTTTAAAAAGTCACGGTAAAATTCATATCACGTTCTTTTTTTATTTTTTTATTTTTTTCAGTTGAAATGTTGAATTTTTCAACACACAGAGAAAGCTTCGAGTCAATTTTTTTTCTGTCCCCAGGATTTTTTCATGCTTTATATTATTTCTCAAAGAGAGAGAGAGAGAAGAGATGGAAAATTTAATTAAAAAAATAATAACAGTTTTTTTTTAACTTAGAAAATAATAAACATGAGGATATAAAGAATTTATGACACTTTGGAGTTCTTACATATTTTTCACAGCAGTACTAGTGTAACTTGACTGTTAAAAATTTCCGTCTGAATTTTACGTGCATAATCCTGGAAATTTTAAAACGAGTCACATTTCTACTGAAATTTCAGATAATTACGTCATTAAAAAATGAACACATCATTGATTTTCAAATAATTTTACGCCTGAATATCAATGATATTTGTAAATTTCAGTTTAATTGTTTCTTGAAAATTTAGGAAAAAATTGAAAATTCAAGTAATTTTGATTCTGAATATTCATGTTGAGTTTAAAATTCAAGTAATTTGTAGAATTTTCGTCTCAATTCTACTTGAGACTCATAGATTCCTTTGAATTTCCTCTGAAACTCACAGATTTCATAATCATCTTCCCATTAAAAAAAAAAATTCAATATCACGTTTATGAAAATTCCCATCAAATTGTCTATGAAATTTCCATTTTTTTTCTAACATTGTAAATTTTGGTAACAGGCAATTTCCAAATGAGCCAGATTTCTACTGAAATTTCAGATAATCTCGTCATTAAAAAATCTAAATCATTGATTTTTGAATAATTTCACCAGGATATCAATGAAATTGATGAATTTCAGTTGAATTGTTTCTTAAAAATTTCGTAAAATCCGGAAAAATTCAAGGAAAAATTGAAAATTCAAGTCATTTGGATAAAAAATATTTAGGCTCAGTTGAAAATTCAATTAATCTGTAAAATTTCCATTTTACTCCTACTTAAGACTCATAGATCCCTTTGAATTTCCTCTAAAACCCAAAATTTTGCAATTATTCGTTCCATTAAAACAAATTCACGATCACACATATGAAAATTCCAAATTATCAAATTAATTATTAAAAAAAAATCAGTTTTATTCCAATATTTTGGGATTTTCAAAATTTTCAATTTTTTTTTTTGAAAATTTTTAAAAAATATTTTTGAAAATTTTCTCAAATTAAATTCCAGCAACCTTCTTTTTTTATGAAATTGTCTATGAAATTTCCATTTTTTTTCTAACATTATAAATTTTGGTAACAGGCAATTTCCAAATGAGCCAGATTTCTACTGAAATTTCAGATAATCTCGTCATTAAAAAATCTAAATCATTGATTTTTAAATAATTTCATCAGGATATCAATGAAATTCATAAATTTCAGTTGAATTGTTTCTTAAAAATTTCGTAAAATCCGGAAAAATTCAAGGAAAAATTGAAAATTCAAGTCATTTGGATAAAAAATATTTAGGCTCAGTTGAAAATTCAATTAATCTGTAAAATTTCCATTTTAATCCTACTTAAGACTCATAGATTCCTTGGAATTTCCTCTAAAACCCAAAATTTTGCAATTATTCGTTCCATTAAAACAAATTCATTATCACACTTATAAAAATTCCAAATTATCAAATTAATTATAAAAAAAATCGGTTTTATTTCAATATTTTTCAGAATTTTCAATTTTTCTTTTGAAAACTTTTTTAAAAAATATTTTTTAAAATTTTTAAAAAATATTTTTCAAAAGTTTTTAAAACCTTTTTTGCAAATTTTCAGAAAATATTTTTTTGAAATTTTTTTTTTCGAAATTTTCTCAAATTAAATTCCAGCAACTTTTTTTTTTATCAAATTGTCTATGAAATTCCCATTTTTTTTTCTAACACATTTTTTGTGTACTTATATGTCTCTTTTCAGTTATTCCCTCTTTTCTGTCTCTCTTTCTTTTCTTTGGGCTCTCTTTCACAAGTAGGTAAATGCATAGACCAGTATAGCAAATTCATGAACACTGGGGCAATTAGAAATGGAAAACTTTTCGTGCATGGTGCAGCATGTAACCCCTTCTACATTTTGTAATATCGCGTGAGACACTCACCAAAGCAGAGAGACTTACCATGTGACAACAGCCTATATTCCTCTTTTTGCTCTTTGCTCTTTCTCTCCTCTTCTTCTTCTTCTCCTCTTTCTCTTTCTACACTAAAAATGATTTTACTGTAATTTGAAACAGTTCCAAGTTAACTAATTTGTTTTACTTAATATTCAAACATTAATCATAAGAAACTTTTATTTCAACCAAGCACGTAGCGTACTTCTAATTTCTCTCTACTTTTTTTTTTTTTTCAATTTTTCAACTTGCAACTTATTTCATTCATTTACACGTGATGTATGGATAAGATATGGAATACGTTTATTTATCACCAAGTGTCCAACTAAATTAGACATTGAATGATTACTGTAAATTCTTATCCTGTATAAAAGTTTTTGATGGAATAGAGTAGAGAGAAAAGCAGTTTTTTTTAAATGGAAAATTCAATACTTTTAAAAAAAGAATTGAAATTTTAGAGACAATTTGATAAAGAGAAAGGTTGATGGAGTGTAATTTAAGAAAATTTCTAAAAAAAATTTTTAAAAAAATATCGAAAAAAAAATTTCGAAAAAGAATTTCGAAAAAAAAATTTTCAAAAAAAAATTGAAAATCCTGAAATATTCCAAATATTGAAATAAAACCGATTTTTTCTATAATTAATTTGATAATTTGGAATTTTCATAAGTGTGATATTGAATTTGTTTTAATGGAACGAATAATTGCAAAATTTTGGGTTTCAGAGGAAATTCAAAGGGATCTATGAGTCTTAAGTAGGAGTAAAATGGAAATTTTACAGATTAATTGAATTTTCAACTGAGCCTAAATATTTTTTATCCAAATGACTTGAATTTTCAATTTTTCCTTGAATTTTTCCGGATTTTACGAAATTTTTAAGAAACAATTCAACTGAAATTTATCAATTTCATTGATATCCTGATGAAATTATTTAAAAATCAATGATTTAGATTTTTTAATGACGAGATTATCTGAAATTTCAGTAGAAATCTGGCTCATTTGGAAATTGCCTGTTACCAAAATTTACACTGTTAGAAAAAAAAAGGAAATTTCATAGACAATTTGATGGGAATTTTCTTAAACGTGATATTGAATTTTTTTTTTTAATGGGAAGATGATTATGAAATCTGTGAGTTTCAGAGGAAATTCAAAGGAATCTATGAGTCTCAAGTAGAATTGACACGAAAATTCTACAAATTACTTGAATTTTAAACTCAACATGAATATTCAGAATCAAAATTACTTGAATTTTCAATTTTTTCCTAAATTTTCAAGAAACAATTAAACTGAAATTTACAAATTTCATTGATATTCAGGCGTAAAATTATTTGAAAATCAATGATGTGCTCATTTTTCAATGACGTAATTATCTGAAATTTCAGTAGAAATCTGGCGTTTTTTCGAAATAGTCGTGATTTGGCACGAAAAATTAAGACGAAAATTTTTTTAAAAAAACCTTTTTATCTTTGACAAAACTATTTTATTTCTCAAAATAATTCCAATTTAATCGACAACATAAAGATGTTGAAATAAAGACATTACAGATTTATTTCACTCTGATTACACGATTTATTTTGATTTTATTACTTTTCTTTACTGTGGAATTTCCCTCGCGATTCTAATCTGACTTTTAGCATTGAGGGGTAGATTGAGACGAGTAAAAGAAAGAAAAAAGGGGGAGGAAAGAGGAGGGATGAGGAATCTAAGGGTAATGAAATGTCGTTGGCATCATTCCCATAAACTCGGTGACACAAATGCCACACGAGCCATAAACGACGACTCAATTACGTTAATTACTTTCGTTCACTTGGTAAATACTATTCCAATTGAAATTGGGACAAATTCATACGTAATTTATTCTGATTTTCAAAAGTTAATTGCTTTTTTCCTTAACTTTTCTCTCGTATTTTATCCTTTTATTTGAATAGAAATGAGGATCGCGCCCTTTTTTAGTTCGATTCGGAGATAAAAAAAAACGTAATATATATGCGATACATCATTTATGCATCAATTTTCATATCACCTCATCGAAAAAATTCATTTTTAATTTTTCCTGTGAATTATTGAAATAAATAGAAAATATGAAAATCTAAAAAAAAAATTTGCATTTTTTTTTTAAGTGCAATTTATTTTTTTAAAATAATTTTCGAAAAATTCTCTACAAAAAAAAAAGGATTCTTTATTAAAAAAGGCACAATCGCTCTATCTCACTTAATTTTTGATATATTCTTAAAAAGAAGAATTATTAAGATTTAACGAAAAAAAATCGAAAAAATTTATTTTTTCATAAATTGATTTAAAAAAAAATCGAAAAAATTTATTTTTTTATAAATTATTTTTTTAAAAATCTCTTTTTTTTTGTGGAACATTTCGAGAGCTATATATATTTTTGCTATATATTTTTTTAGAATATTATTAGGCAGATGAATTGATGAAAGAAAATATTTCATGTACTTTCTTAAAAGGGAATTAATTGGAAAAAATTCTTTTTTTTTTATTTAATATCGAAGGTATCATGGATCAGACGTAGAGACGCACATATACTGTCAGTTGACAGGATAATGTTCATTGCTGATGAGAGATTTCAGACGATATATGTGGATGGATCGGATACGTGGACACTACAGATCAAGTATGTACAGGCGAGAGATGAGGGAGAATACGAGTGTCAGATATCGACCGAACAGAAGATGAGCCACGTCGTTTATCTCAGTGTCATCGGTGGGTCTGAGTATTATTGGATAAAGTAGAGATAAGTCAATAAGAGAGTGAATATTTCATTTTTTTATCGTCAATTGGAGAGATCGTTAAAAAAAAATTCGCATTTTTTATTTTTTAATTTTTTTCATTTCTGTAATTTCCATCGAAAAAATTTTAATTACTTTCTCAATGAAAAATTTGGATTTTTAAATTTTTCATTAGTTTGAAAATTAATTTTTTTTTTTAACAATTTTGATTACTATTGTAATTAAAAATTTGACTGATGAAATTTTATAATTCTTTTTCTTATTCGAAATTTTGATTCTTTCTTACTTATTAATTGATTGGAATAATTAATTTTATAATAAAATCAACGCTACTATGTTTAATCTTCCCAAATATAACCGTCTCTCAGACAAAAATTTTGAGTTGAGAGTTTTAACTAAATGTAACACAAATAAGAACTTATAATTTAATCAAATCTAAATGACGCTTATATGACATTTATAATTCAATTTAACTAATAAAAATGTTAATAAGTTTAATAAAGAAAATAATTATGAAATTCCATCAGTCAAATTTTAAATTACAATAGTAATCAAAATTGTTAAAAAAAAAAATTAATTTTCAAACTAATGAAAAATTTAAAAATCCAAATTTTTCATTGAGAAAGTAATTAAAATTTTTACGATGGAAATTACAGAAATAAAAAAAAATAAAAAATTAGAAATGCGAGTTTTTTTTTGCCTATCTCTGGTCAATTGAAAGGTTGAGAGGTCATGGCTTTTTTTTTTAATCATTCCGGGGAAGCTGGGGTCAAATGAAGATAAGGGGTAAAACGGACACGTGTTAGTTTTAGTATTTTATACTATGAAAATTAATCGAAATTGATGGAAATGTTGGAGATAGGTTTTTTCTGATGATTCCATTGAAAAGCTGAGGAAATTTGTCATGAAAATCATATGTCAGAAGATATTTTTTTGAATTTTTCGAAAATTCCATTTTTTTGCTCAAGATTTGAAGGTGAAATCCTTCTGTTTTTGAAAAATTTCAGATTTTCGAGAATATCTCTGATTCTATTGGTCGTAGCAATCTGGGGTTGATCTTAAATGAAAGATGAGCTCATTTCCCATGGACTTATATGGTTCAAACAAAAAATTATCAATTTTTCAAGAACTTATGGGGCAAAAACTGATTTTTAGAAAATGAACTATAAATATTTGAAAAATTGATTTTAAAAAATTTGAACCACACAAATTGATGGGAAATGAACTCACCTTTCATTTGAGATCAACCCCAGGTCGCTACGACCAATAGAACCAGAGATATCGTCAAAAACGTGAATTTTTTCGATTTTCGAAAGGATTTCAAAAATTCAAAAAAAATTAAGAAAATTAAAAAAAAAATCGAAAAAATTCGAAAAATCTCAAATATTAAAATAAAACTGATTTTTGTCATGTATATGGATAAAAGAAGGTTGCTGGAGTTTAATTTGAGAAAATTTCGAAAAAAATTTCAAAATTTCAAGGAAAATTTGAAAAAATTCAAAAAAAAATTGAAAAAATTCCAAAAAAAATTGAAAAAATTGAAAAAATTCGAAAAAAATCGAAAAACCTCAAATATTAAAATAAAACTGTTTTTTTTTTTCAAAACTTGACCTCAAAAATAAAATTTTCCAAAAATGAAAAAAAAACATTTCAACCCATGTTTTCCGTCCGAAATTTTCTCAGCTTTCTAATAAAATCATCAGAATAATTCTATCTCCAACCACTCAACCAAAATGTCCATTTTACCCCATCCCCCCATCTAACTAATTCTAATCCATGAAAATTATGTTTTTTTTCAGTGCCAAAAATTGAAATATCTGGTGACCATGAGAGATTTGTCAGAACTGGTAGCACAGTAACATTACACTGTGTTATAAATCAATCAGTTGAGGCACCGTCCTATGTATTTTGGTATCATCGGGGTAAAAGGCTCCTAAATGATCCGTACGGTAAAGTTGTCATTCATCAGTCACAGCCAACTGAGAATGGCTATGACAGTCAACTAGTTATACACAATGCAAGATTGGAGGACACGGGAAATTATACCTGCAGTCCGAGTAATCTCGACAGTGCAAGCATAATCCTTCATGTTCTCAATGGTAATTTGTCTTGTTCCCATTTTTTTTTTTTTTTTTTTTTTTTTTTTTTTTTTAGTATATATTCTTTATAAATTTCGTTTATTGAGATACACTGTTTGTCCAATAAATTTTCGCAGCTCTCAGACAGGTGTCCAAAGTGTCGTGAATTAATTTCACGTGATTTATCATAATCCTTTTTATTTCTGAGATAAAAAATTCATCTGCATTTTAGTCGGAAGATATTTCTCTTCTTTTTCTTGTTTCCTTTTTAATCATAATTCTCTCAATTCTGTGATATTTTTTTCTTTTTTTTTTCTCTTTATCAAATTCCATCTTTATTATTATACACGAGATGATAATTATTTGTTGACCTAAATTTACTTTGATTTCATAAAATATTCTGTAATTGTGAAAGTTTTCTTTGAATCTACAATTGGATGATCTAATTAATGTTAATTATTCATTGGGGAGAGGGGGGGTGTGGAAAAGATAGATTTTCTCTACTTTTAACTCAATCATCGAGTTGCAACTGTGTTTAACGAAGGAAAATCCATTGCAAATTCCCCTTTTTTTCATACTTTTTATTTTTCGCTTGAGTTTTTCACGTTTTTTTTTTATGCAACGTAAAAATGAGCATTTTAATGGAAGGAAGAATCATTTTGTGAGAGATAGTACTTTAAAAAGCATGTAATTCACTGGGATTTCGTTCAATTTTATCGTAATTTTCGAAAGCTAAATTGGAGACTTAATTTTAGACCTCAGAGAGAGTTCAAATCCTATATTTTAAGGGGCGTTGAAACACATCTTTTATTCACAGTAATTTATAAGAGAATCGTTGGAATTAAAAGCATCCATTTGCTTGGAGTTTGAAAGCCATTTTGGGAATTAAGAAAAAAAAGGAATTATTACGAGTGAAGAAAAATTCAATTATCCCTTTTTTTTGATTATCGTGGAATTGAAGAAAGATAGAAAATTTTTCATAGAAATTTTTTTTTGTGGAGGAAAGTGGGGTAAAATGGAAATTTTAATTAAACGGTTCGAGATAGAGATTTTCTGATGATTCCATTGGAAAGCTAAGGAAATTTTAGGTGGAAAACATGAATTTGAATTGATTTTTGGGAATTTTTGGGAAAATTCGACTTTTTTGGCCGAGATTTGAAGGGATTTTCCTCTCCAAAACCGAAAAAATTCACATTTTCGGGAATATCTCCGGTTCTATTAGTCGTAGCGACCTGGGGTTGAGCTTAAATGAAAGGTGAGCTCATTTTCCATGGATTTATGTGGTTTTAAATTTTCTAAATCGATTTTTCAATTACTTATAGCTAGTTTTCTGAAAATCAGTTTTTGCTCTATAACTATTCAAAAAATCGATAAAAAAATTTTGCAATCATATGAATCGATGGGAAATGAGCTCACCTTTCATTTAAGATCAACCCCAGGTCGCTACGACCAATAGAACCAGAGATATTCCTGAAAAAGTGAAGTTTTTTAGAGACGAGAAGCTTTTGACCTTCAAATCTGGACCAAAAAATGAAGTTTTTGTAAAAATTCGAAAAATTAAGTCCGACACATGATTGCCATCGGAAATTTCCTCAACTTTCCAATGGAATCATCAGAAAAAACCTATATTCAATATTTCCATTGATTTCGAGCCATTTTCATAACATAAAACATCAAAACTAAGAAATCTCCGTTTTACCCCTTATATACCTCTTCCTCCCCCCCCCCCCCCCCAAATTTGGGGGGAAAAAATTAGGATAGGGGATTTTCTGGGGGGACAATTTTTTCAAGGTAATTTTTATGGGAAAAATTTTCAGAAACATAATCGAAACAAAATTTCCCTGATAATTTCTTCAGTATTTGTCTCTGTATTTTTTTTATAATTTTGTCAGTAACCAGAGAATGGCAGAATGCCGAAAGCGAGTAAAGTTTCTACAAGTAATTAACGAATTGGGAATCAATGTGGTTTAAATGATTGCACTTACACATGTGTCAAAAAAGATCAATCACTCAATTAACGTACTAATAGAAATCTATTTATGTAATTCTATATCAAATGAATAAAAATCAATTAGCCTATTTGTTTAGAACTCTTGTTTATTATTTTATAATAGAAATTTGTTATCCATAAATAAATAATGACTCATGTACATAGGTCAAAAAATTCAAACAAATATAATGAATCAATATATAGACCATAATAAAAATTATTTATGGATAGTTTTGATTACTGTTAATGATGTAATAGTTCAAAATTTCATTTCTTCCAAATTTAGGGGATTTTTTCTCAGATTTAGGCAAATCTAGGGGGTTTTGAGATGGCTTTGGGGGGAAAGTTTCTGAAGGGCTGGCAACACTGGCTATGTAGTGTTTACTATGGTGACATAGAAGTCACTACTATGTGATATAGTAACCATTTGCTATAACATAGTAATCATTACTATTTCTTTTTTCTCCATGTATTAAAATTTATTATAATTTATTTACAGGTGAGCATCCTGCTGCAATTCAAAGAGGCATAAGTGCAGCCCCAGGTGGCTGTCGTGCTCTATGGTGGCTAGCTGGTTCAGTGAGTCTATCGTCAAATCAGGGCAGACGGCTCTTTGTTCTCCTTGTCTTGCTATCAATGGTCCTTTTCACTTATCAGAGATCAATCCGGCTCGCCTACACTACACGATAATCATTCCCTACACACACACACACAAACACACCCATACAAACATGCAACACACACACACACACATGAAGGAAAAAAAAGAGGGAAAAAACTCGCCCCATTGAATCTTACAACTCAAGAGAAAAAAAAAAGAAAAGAAAAAATAGCGCAGAATTATTAAGAAGAGGAGAAAGAAGAAGAAGGAGCAAAATGCAATCAAGAGAATGGAGGTAAAATATTACATAATTTCTCTTCTTTTTTTTTTTCTTTTTCATTGAGTTGTGTGTTATTGATGGAGAAACGTGACGAAATTTTTCTACTCGACACATTTCTCAGTGCACACGCTGGGTGCTAACGACTGTCGCCTCGAGGTTCGCAGTATTTAAATCAATTTTCTTGGAAAAAAAAAAAAATTTAATTTTAAAAATGCGCGCGCTTTCTCTCTCTCTCTCTCTGTCTCTATTCCCTTTTTTTTGCCTCCTCCCCTCCTCCCACTTTTTTTTGCTCAATCCCTCGAATCGAGAACAAGCGAAAGAAATATGGAATAATAAAATTCAACCCTTCGATTTTTTTTTCTTCTTTCTCATATTCAATTGAATTTTCTTCTTACTTTAATGTATTCGTGAATTGAATGTCTACTTTGTGGCTTTAAGAAGGAGGAGAAACAGAAGACTCAAGAATTTTCCACAGTGTCTTCAGGCTCTAACCACCCCCCCCCCCCCCCCCCCCACCCCCTTTATCCCCCTTTCCATGCCTCCTCTATCACACCAAACCGAGAATTAGCCCCCCTGTATTCTCTCACGAAAGCCCTGGCTCATACAAAGTCAGCATCGATTTTGCTATTAGGCGCGCCAGGTTTCCGTTACAAGTCCGGTGGGAGGGGGGGGGGGTATTTCAATTCGATAGTTGCACTTCCTTTTAGAGTGGAGGAGGGCCTTTTTCTTTTAATTTTTACGACCAAAATCCACTTTTTTTTATCAATTAGCCCAAAAAATTCGTGTTTCAAGACAAAAAAACAGGCAATTTTCTAGATTAATATTTAATTATTTAACATTGTAACCTGTCATGTTACGCTATTTATTGAGTCTTCCGGGGTTTTTTTTTTTTTTTTTTTTTAAACAGCACTGCCCTCAATATTTCATCGATATTAAGGGGGTTGGCGTGCAACGCGCTCAACATAATCGTGGCAGGTTACGTACGTGGCTCTGTTCCCAAAACGTGGTTTCTCTCTTTTCTCCATTTTTTCTTTCTATCCTTATTTTACTCCCAACTGAACGGTATTATTTCTTCCTCTCCTATTTTTTTTTTTTTTTCATTCAACTTCTTCCGAGTGTAATTTTTCATTTTGATATTGCCCTCACACGCGCGACTACTTCACATTCAATCTACTCGTGTTCTCAATTCTTCATTTTATTCACTTTTTTATTTTTCCCTTTCTTTTTTACTGTAATATTTGATGAATGATAAACACCATTGGATAATAAAAAAATAATCGAGCAGTCGTCCAGATTAAGGGATAATGTCTGTAGGAATAGGGGAGAGGGGGGGGGGGGGGGTGATGAAGGGAAAAAGAGCGCATGAAATTAACCCTTGTTTGCCACATTTTCATGGAATAACATGTTTTTAGCACACCGTGCATAAAGTGTCACTTTACGCACGCTACGCGTACGGTTAGTCGCACTTTTCACACGTTGTACAATAAAATACTGTATTTTACACGTGCGAAAAGGATTTTCTCACTCGTGTCACTGCAAAACTCGCCTTCCGCTTGTTTTACAAGTTTACACTCGTCAGAAAAGTACTTTACTGCACTTGTTACGTAATATACGCTTTTCCGCACGCTACACAGAAAAAAATGTTTTCTTAATTTGAGAATGTGCAGTCACTTAATTTAAGAATGTGCAGGTCACTTAAATTAAGTGACTCTTCTCACTTAAATCAAGTGACTTTTTCTTTCTTAATTTAAGAGAGTAAAAATCACTTAAATTAAGTGACTTTTTCTTTCTTAATTTAAGAAAGTAAAAGTCACTTGAATTAAGTGACTTTTCTCACTTAAATCAAGTGATTTTTCTTTCTTAATTTAAGAAAGTAAAACTCACTTAAATTAAGTGCGTTTTCTCACTTAAATCAAGTGACTTTTCTCACTTAAATCAAGTGACTTTTTTTTTCTTAATTTAAGAAAGTAAAACTCACTCAAATCAAGTGCGTTTTCTCGCATAAATCAAGTGACTTTTTCTTTCTTAATTTAAGTGACCTGCACATTCTTAAATTAAGAAAACATTTTTCTCTGTGTACGCGTATGATTAGTCGCACTTTTCACATGTTGTACATAAAAAAGCTGTACTTTACACGTGCCGTAAAGATTTTCAGACTCGTGTGATTACAAAACTTGCCTTCCGCTCTTTTGCAGTCTCACACTCGTCAGAAAAGTACTTTACTGCACTTGTTACGTAATATACGCTTTTCCGCACGCTACGCGTACGATCAGTGGCACTTTCCACACGTTGTACATAAAAACCACTGTATCTTACACGTGCAGAAAGTATTTACTGACTCGTGTAATTGCAAAACTCGCCTTCCGCTCGTTTTACAGCCTCACACTCGTCAAAAAAGTACTTTACCGCACTTGTTAGGTAATGTACTATAGCCACACTGATGTTCATTAGACCCCAACCGACAAAAATCGTTATAAAAAAGCGGCCATTCAATATTTTTGCTTGAAAATTTTTCTAGAACTTCTTGAAAGCTTATTCCAAAGACCTATCAAGATTAAATATCCAAAAATTGCATTTAAGTATATTTAAAAAAATGCTAAAGTAAAAAAAAGGTTAAAAAATGACGAATAGTTAAACTATTCAGATATTGGCGAATGTTACTTTGGAATTCGCTGTTTTTGTCTTTAGGTATTTGAATTCAAGCAGATATAGGTCAGTGTGGCAAACAAGGGTTGAAGGCTCAAGGAATATGGAAATTATGGGAGGAAAAATTAATAGTCTGTCCGCTTGTAAATAAACAAGAATTTAAAAAAATTGAGTGAAAATTAATGAGAAGGGAGAGGAAGTGGGTTTTAATCAGAATATATTTTATTGATAAATTTTCCAGGGATGAGATACTCTAGAAGAATTGAAACTTGTTCGATTAATTAAACATTGTAATTGTTATTAACAGTATAATTAATATAAAAGTGTATGTACTCGACGTCCTATCAACCTGCTCGTTGTCTCGATTGAAAAACTAAAAATGATGAAAAAAAAAAACGATTTCTATAAAATTCATAATTAACATAATGAAAGAATATTACAATCAGATCTTGGAGAATTTGTAATAATTAGAGGTGTGCGAATAATTCGGATCCACGAATTATTCGTACCGAATCGAATATTAATATTCGATTCGAAATTTGAATCGACTAATTCGAATTTTTTTGAATAATTCGAATTTTCGAATTATTCGAAATTGTTCGAATTTTCTTGAATAATTCGAATTTTTTAGAATAATTCAAATTTTGGAATAATTCGATTTTTCGAACAATTCAAATTTTCGAATTATTCGAATTATTCGAAATTGTTCGAATAATTTGAATTTTCGAATAATTCGAATTTTTGAATAATTTCGAATAATTCGAACAATTTCGAATAATTTCGAATAATTCGAACAATTTCGAATAATTCGAACAATTTCGATTAATTCGAATTTTTGAATAATTTCGAATAATTCGAACAATTTCGAATAATTCGAACAATTTCGAATAATTCGAATTTTTGAATAATTTCGAATAATTCGAACAATTTCGAATAATTCGAACAATTTCGAATAATTCGAACAATTTCGAATAATTTCGAATAATTCGAACAATTTCGAATAATTCGAATTTTTGAACAGTTTCGAATAATTCGAATTTTTGAATAATTCGAATTTTTGAGTAATTCGAATTTTTGAATAATTTAGAATAATTCGAATTTTTGAATAATTTCGAATAATTCGAACAATTTCAAATAATTCAAATTTTCGACTTATTCGATTCAAAATTCAAATCGAATAGTAATATTCGATTCGAACACTATTCGCACACCCCTAGTAATAATGACAATAAAAGTTCTCAGATTTGATTTAAATAAATCTATGAAAAAAAAAAATTAATAATAAATTAATAATTCAATTTTTGAGACAATGAGCATTGTTATGTGGTCGCAGTTTCATTAATTGAACATTGAGTACATACACTCACTCACGTTTATCCTCATTGTGTATTTATATCCGCTTATCATGGGAAAATTGAAAATATTTGAACAGCGAGAGAGGAAAATTAATGAAGAGATGACACTGCAGTAGTAATTTTTTTTTATTTTTTTAATAACTATTGAAACAATATTGCTTGATTTAATTGTATCGAAATCGAAACATATGGATATTTTAATTACGTTTATTTCACTTCACTAGAGATTTTAAATTATATCATTCGAATTTTGAATATTGAATATTGATAATTGTTGCTTTATATTTGCTGAATAATTACAGAAAAGGATTTCATAGGAATTAATTGCGGTATAATTTTCCCACAATTTCAGTAAAACAAAATTAAGTTTATTTTCATTAAATGTATGTTTTTTTTTTAATATTTGGTAATGAATCATTTAATTAATTGATCAACATGAAATATTTTCACATCAGTATATAAAATTATTTTATCTGCATAATAATTCCGTGAAATTTAATAGTCTTGATAATAAATTGTTGATTTTTTTCCTTTTTTATGCAAAAAAAAAGAGAAAATTAATAACGTGATATCGGAGAAGGTGAATTTTTCGATAATATATGAGGATATATTGTATTACCAATTATCGTGAGGCAAAATATTAAAAAAAAAGAGAAAAACAGAATAGAAAAGAAACGAGTGTTAGAGGAAAATTGAACAAGTTTCAGCTCAAAAGAGAATTAAATAACGTAAGAGAAGAGAAACGCGAACTAAAGAAATTTATTATTAAATAAAAAAAGTAAAAATTAAATAAAAAAGAAATAAAGAGGGAAAAAAGCCAGCTATTCATTTATTTCGCAGATAAAAGGGATTGAGTTTCGCTTGCCTCGGAGGTAAAAGTCGTACGAGAAATATTAAATTGAGAAAAAAAAATTATTAAAAAAAAAATGAAAATAATAACAGGCTGGTATTTATAAACGAGTAAAAAAAAAGGAAAATTATACGAATGATAATTAGATTACCCTACGGATTCATGTGATTGTCTGTAAATAAATAGTTTATAAATAAACGTAAAGTTAATTATGATATGCCGTACGTGTTACATTAAATTAAATAAAAAAAAGGAATAATAACGAGAAAACCATAAAAGTTATTGTGTAATTTCTGGAAAAAAATTGAAAAAAAAAAAGATACACACAAACACAAAAAAACACACGAGACACATTTTCCCGCGAAAATTAATGAAAAAAAAAATAAAATAATAATAATAATGATTATAAAGTAAACAGGATATAAATAAATAATTAATAAAAAAAAAAACATGTCTGGCCGCCTGTGCTAACCGGTAATGAAATTATAAACAAAATACGAATCGCGAAAGTTAAATTTTTCAGGAGCTTAAATAATGTTTATGTTTTACTAAACATTGTTGTTGATTGTTATTTTAAAAAAAATGAAGAAAAATTGATTTCGTAAATTTATCATTTTGCTTATGTTCTTTATTTAAAGGGAGAATATCTTAAATTTTCCTATTTTTTAAATCTATAAAACATGTTAAAAACCCATAAATTACATTTTTTTTTAACTTCTAATTATTTAAATTCAATTGAATCCATTATTTTTTCAATTATTCTCCCTTTGAATGAAAATAAAAAAAAAATTAAAAAATTGTATTTTCGTAATTTCCTTAGGTAATAAAAGAGAGAAATTAAATTGAAAAAAACTTTAAAATTTACGGAGCAGGCATTGGCCTCTTAATTTTGCTCAAATAAAATCGTAAAGAGGAAAAAGAAAAAAAAAATGAAATTAGAAAAAAAAAGTCTATTCCAAAGAGAGCTCAAAAATTTTCATTGACGAGTGAGATTGAAGGGGGCAATTTTTCCTAGAAAATTGTAAAATTGATGGGGAAAATGAGATAAAAAAAATTAATAATAATAATAGTAATAGACCGCGACTGATGGTTAGCAGGGGCAGGCCACACGATATAGGTGTAATAATTAATTAATGCATAAAAATTAAGGTAATCATTAAAAAAAAAAAAACTGCTGGCAATTGTCCGAAAATTATTAACCAACGATTGGAGATGAGAGTAAGCTATTGAAGTGATGAAAAAAAAAATTAATTAATTAATTTAAAAAAACAAATGGGGAAAATAAAAACAGTTCGTTGGACTGACGTTTAAATGCGTTGGTCGAATGACGCACACATCGATGTAATAAAAGGACTGACCTGGACCAATTCAATTAAATTTTAATTATTTACCCATTTAATTTTTATAATTAATTTTTTTTAATTATTAAAAAAATTTTAAAAATTTCTCTTTCTTGGGTGGCCGGGTGAAACAAATGTAATATTAACACGCGTTTGCCACACGAGAACGCAAGAAAATTGAAAAAATTTGAATCGTCCTCGTCACTCCTTTAAATTAAATGAAAAAAGATGAATAATAAAAAAAATATTATATATAAATTAAGTATAAAAGAAAAAAAAATTCGTCTAGGGTATTGTAGCAGCATTGAATTTTTGTACCAATGTCTATTGTAGTTATTGAACACCACGCCTTCAGTTTTTTAAATTTAAAAGAAATAAAAAAAAAGGAGAAGACACAGAGAGAGGGGGGAGAGAAAAAAAGGGAGTTGGAAGAGACGAAGAATTGTCATTTTTTATTTTTTCTCTCTTTTTTTCTATGGCTTGCTTGTGAAGCCCGAAATTCACCGCACGTTCGAGGGAAAATTTCTGTCAGAATAAATTGAAGCGAAAGAAATAAAATATTGAAGAAAAAAGGAGAAAATAAATGTAAATCATATCGTCGTGCGAGTACTTCGGGATCGACTGATGTATTTTCGAAATATCATTTCGTTTTTGATATATATATATATATATTAGGGGTGTACGAATAGTTTTTGAATCGAATCGAATCGAATATTACTATTCGATTCGAATTTCGAATCGAATAATTCAAAATTATTCGAATTATTCGAAAATATTAGAATTATTTGGAATTTTTCGAATTATTCGAGAAGTTCGAATTATTCGAGAAGGTCGAATTATTCGAAAAAATTCGAAAAATCGAATTGTTCGAAAATTCGAATTATTCAAAAATTCGAAAATTCGAATTATTCGAAAATTCAAATTATTCAAAAATTCGAATTATTCGAAAATTCGAATTATTCAAAAATTCGAATTATTCGAAAATTCGAATTATTCAAGAAAATTCAAATTATTTGAAAATTCGAATTATTCGAAAATATTAGAAATATTTGAAATTTTTGGAATAATTCGAAAATTTTCGAATTATTCGAGAAGTTCGAATTATTCGAAAAAATTCGAATTATTCGAGAAGTTCGAATTATTCGAAAAAATTCGAAATATTCGAGAAGTTCGAATTATTCGAAAAAATTCGAATTATTCGAAAAAATTCGAATTGTTTGAAAATTCGAATTATTCAAAAAAATTCGAATTTTTGAATTATTCGAAAAAATTCGAATAATTCGAAAAAATTCGAATTATTCGATTCAAATTTCGAATTGAATATAAATATTCGATTCGGTACGAATAATTCGTGGATTCGAATTATTCGCACACCCCTAATATATATATGTATATATATATATATATATATTACCCCACGATCCGTCTTGTGTCGCAGGCTCATCGAAAAAAATCCTGATTTTCCTAATTTTATTCCCCTGAAAATGAAGAAAAAATTTATTTCAATGATTATTTGAAGAATTTCAATGAAATAAATTACAAAAAATTAAAAAAAAACTGTATGCATGCGAGAATACGTCGAAATTGCTCGATTAATTGCCTCGAAAATAATTGTACAGAAGCACTTTGCTTTAGTTAAATTGAACAGAAAAAAGAATTAAAAAAAAACAATGAAATAAATTAAAAAAAAACTATTTAAATAATTTCATTCTATTCTTAATATTGTATTGACGTTTTGGAGATAAATTGAATATGACAAGCATCAATATTTAATTTAATTTAAAAAAAATTATAAACTCATTTTATTGATTAATTGTCGTATTCAATTTAATTACAATTCCGCATTTTCTTCGACGTTTTCTCGTTGAAATAAAAGAATAAAAAAACGAGAATACGTCGAATAATAAAAGTCACCGAAGCTCAAAGAATAATTGTGTGTTACTTTGGCCCGAGGTGTCCATAATGCAAAGCATTAATTAACGATAAAATTAAAAAAAAAAAAAAAGAGTAAAAACGAAAAAATAATTGCGTCATTTAAATCCTACGTCCAATGAGCTTCGAGGTAAAATAACGAATAAAATATCTGATTATCTTCAGATTGAGAGTAAAAAAAAAAAAAGAGGGAAAATTTGAATTGAAACGTTCAACTGCGCATCGTCCATTGATAATAATCGTTAACGTCTAATTAGATGAATTTAAATTAAATAAATTAGTCTACTGCTTCGAGCGCTCGACGATAAAATAGAATAGAATTTACCTTAATTAATTGAAAAAAAAAATAAAAAAAATAAATTGACGTTTAATTTAAATGGGAGAATATCATTGTCGAGCGAGCGAATATGTGGACATTCATTATTAAGTTAAAAAAAAAAAAAAAGTTGAAAATAAATTTAAAAAGAAGAAGAAAAACCTCGAAGCATGCCTTGTCTCGTGGATTATTTGAAATTCATTGAATTATAAAATCCACGAGATGATGACCAAAAGACAAATTAGGATTGATGCGAATGATTTAAATGAGAATATTTAAAAATTAATATTGCGAAGGAAAGAATGAAAATTGTTTATGAGCAATCATGTGTGTGAGTGTGATTATGACTGTTGAGTGAATAAAAAAAATCATTGCATTTGCAGTTTAATGAAAAAAGAAAAAAGAAGCAAGAAAAAATGTGGAAAAGAAAAAGAAATTAATTCGTTAATGAGAAATGATTTTTTTTCGAATAATTCACTAATCAATACATCGAGTGGAGATTTTTATTTTTTCCCATGAATAAGACTCTACCTCTGGCATCTCCTTCCCGCGAATTTATCCAAGCAAAAAAAAAAAATCGCGCGTGACTCTTTATTTTTTTTTCTTAAAATTTTTCTAAGGAAAAAAAACGATAAATTAATTATTTGGAGTAGCTAAACTGAGGTAGACTCAATTCATTGATATTTTCCATTTGAAATGAAAATAAGAAGAAAAAGAAAAATGAAACGTTAAAAATTTACACATAAACGTTAAGATCAATGATGTCATTTTTTTGTTTTTTAAAACTATTGTGGCAAAATAAAGAAAAATTTAAACACGACGAGAACGATGAAAATAATGAAAAAAGAAGATAAATTCATAAAATGAAAGAAATTGGGAGAAGAACAGCCCAATTTTATGTGTGTAAGAACATAATGCTTAACGAAGAACATTATACTATGAAAAAAAACGAAAAAAAAATGAAAAAAAAAAGGAAAAAACAAGAAAAATTACGGAATACTAAATAAAAGTAAGCCAAAACTGTTTATGATTAACTGAATTCACCTTCCAGTATTATTTATTTTCAAAAAAAAAAATACATTTGTGCATGAAACTAGGGGTGTGCGAATAATTCGAATCCACGAATTATTCGCACCGAATCGAATATTAATATTAGATTCGAAATTTGAATCGAATTTTCAAATTTTCGAATTTTTTCGAATAATTCGATTTTTTTTGAATAATTCGAATTTTCGAATAATTCAAATAATTCGAAAATTCGAATTTCTTTGAATGATTCGAAATTATTCGAATTATTTGAATTTTCGAATTATTCGAATTTTCTAATTATTCGAACTTTTGAATTATTAGAATTTTCGAATTATTCGAATTTTCGAATTATTCGAATTATTCGATTTTTTTTGAATTTTTTCGAATAATTCGATTTTTTTTGAATAATTCGAATTTTCGAATTATTTGAATTTTCGAATTATTCGAATTTTCGATTATTCGAATTTTTGAATAATTAGAATTTTCGAATTATTAGAATTTTTGAATTATTAGAATTTTCAAATTATTCGAATTTTCGAATTATTAGAATTTTCGAATAGTTCGAATTTTTGAATAATTCAAATTTTCGAACAATTCGAATTTTCAAATAATTTGAATTTTCGAATTTTCGAATAATTCGAATTTTTGAATGATTCGAACTTCTCGAATAATTCGAATTTTTTCGAATAATTCGAACTTCTCGAATCGTTCGAAAATTTTCGAATTATTCCAAAAATTTCAAATAATTCCAATATTCTCGAATATTTCGAATAATTTCGAATAATTCGACTTTTCGAATAATTCGACTTTTCGAATTATTCGATTCGAAATTCGAATCGAATAGTAATATTCGATTCGAACACTATTCGCACACCCCTCCATAAAACGGAATGATTAATTAATACATCAATGAATATTATAATTTATTTTACTCTGATTTTTTATTCTGATCGCGTGTTTTCATGCAATTCTGGACGATTCTGTCGAATGAGAGGAGATAACAATAGCCAATGATCCTGAAGAGACCCATTAGCAGTCCCTCAAGAATTAATTGACCAAACGACGTAATCGGCGACATTCCAGCACAAACAGTCGTCAATATAAGTCCATCAAGTCCATTTGTTGAGAAAAATTTACCCGACAATGAATCATCAAACAGTTGTTTAGCAACTGCATCAGGACTTATTGTTCCTGAATTACCAGATATTAATTTTGTTTCAATGGGCTTGGACAGTTCCTCAGTAGCAAAACCAGGTGTATCAGTGTCTGGTGGCATTGATATTGTAACAAATATATTGTATGGTTTTAATTCCATTGCCAGGCTTTCAGCAAGTCCACGTAGTGCAAATTTCGTACTGCAGTATGCTCCATATCCAAAAATTCCTGTAAATCAATTAATCAAGATAAATTTAATTAAATTCTATTCTATTAAATTTCAGATAAAATTCTTTGTGGTACCAAAAAAAAAAAAAAAAGAAGGAGTTTTCCAAACAATTTGGAATTTAATTGAATTTTTGCAGAAAACACTTTGAAGTAACTCTTTTTTTTTCGGTGGAATCTAATTGAGAATCGTACGAAAAAAAGGGGAAAAAATGAAATTGCTATCTGAATATATTACACAAGTCAATTTGAAACAACGAAACTCTCGGGAGGTAAAAAAAAATAGACGAATCGAATAAAAAAGACAAATGATAGGTTTCTCATTCTTTTTTTTTTTTTTTCCTTTTTATTCGATATTTTGAATTGGAAATTTCGTGTAGTTTCCATTCTCGTGCAAAATGTGCACTGAATTTTTAAATATAGGGGAAGGTGGGGCAAAATGGACATCAGGGGTAAAATGGACACATCTTAATTTTTAGGCAAATATTATGGAAAACTCTTGAAATTAATAGAAATATTGGCGGTAGATTGTTTTTGATGATTTCATTGGGAAGCTGAGGAAATTTTAGGCGGGAAAAAAGTGCGGGAATTAATTTTTTTGAATTTTTGGCGATTTTGACTCTTTTGAGCATTTTTGAAGGGGTGAAAGCCTTCCTTTTTTTGAAAATTTTCAGTTTTTTGAGAATATTTTTGGTTCTATTTGTCGTAGCGTAAAAATTCCGATTGGAGGTGAAAGGTGAGATCATTTGCCATCGATTCATAGGGTTTTCAATTTAAAAATATCGATTTTTAAGGTATTTATGGGGATTTTTGTGAAACAGTTTTGTGAAACAGTTTTTGGCCTATAACTATCCTAAAAATTGATATTTTCGGATTCAAAACCCCATAAATCGATGGAAAATGAGCTCACCTTTCATTTGAGATCAACCCCGAATTGCTGCGACCAATAGAACCAAAAATATTCGCAAAAAACTGAAAATGTTCAAAAAATCAAAGGCTTTTACCCCTCAAAAATCCCCAAAAATATCGAATTTTCAAAAAAATCGAAAAAAATACATCTGACACGCGTTTTCCAGCTAAAATTTCCTCAGCTTTTCAATAGAATCATCCAAAAAAATCCATCTCTAACCGTTTAATTACAGTGTCCATTTTGCCCCATTCTCCCCTAATTCAATAGTCATGAGAAAGAAGCTGAGACACATTTTTATCACTGGTAAATTGTACATTTTCATAATGTACAATGGGTAGTTGATACAATATCCATTAATGATTAATTATCCATTAAAGATAACTACTCTGTGTTACGTATTTGCGAACTCGAACACAATGGAGAATTAACAATTTATAACTCAATCTATTTAATGTTTCCTTCAAAATTTACGATCGTTCTACTTTGTATAATTTGAAAACCATCAGCCTCGTGATTCTACTATCAATAATAAATTCGTATTATTTTGAATGAATCTCTGAAAGTGCTTCAGACACTCAAGTTTTCATTAAAAAAAAAAAAATAAGTTCTATTTTAGTATTTGAGATGTTTCGATTTTTTTCAATTTTTTTGATTTTTTTTTAAATTTTTCTAAATTTTTTTGGAATTTTTTTCCGATTCATCGTATAAGTGAATTTAATACAAGTGGATATTTGGATTATTAATAGAATCTTCTAAATTTTGAATTATTTGACATTATAAAATATTAAATTATAGGGAAGGATCGAGTTGAAATCGATATACTTCAGTTTTGATGCTTTACATAATGAAAATAGGAGGAAATTAGTGAAAATATTGGAGACAAGTTATTTCTGATGATTTCATTGAAAAGCTGAGGAAATTTACATCGGAAAATATATGTTTAAATTCATTTTTGAGGATTTTTTTTGAAAATTCGACTTTTTCAACGAAAAATTAGGACTCTAAGCCTTTGCAAAATTGAAAATTTTCACTTTTTTGAAGATATCTCCGGTTCTATTGGTCTTAGCGACTTGGGGTTGGTCTCAAATGAAAGATTAAATCATTTACCATCAATTTGAGTGATTAAACAAAAAAAATTATGATTTTTTCGAATACTTGTGGGGAAAAAGCTCATTTTTACAAAGTAAGCCCATAAGTACTTCAAAAATCGATAATTTTTCATTTAAAACCCCATAAATCGATGGCAAATGATCTCATCTTTCATTTACGACAGATAAAACTGGAAATATCCTCGAAAAAGTCCAAAAAATCGAAAACATGCAGGTTTTTACACCAATTCATCCCCAAAAAAGTGAAATTTTCAGAAAAATAAGGAAAATAAATTCTAAAACACGTTTTCCCCCTCAAATTTCCTCAGCTTTTCAATGAAACCATCAAAAAAAATCAATTTCAAGCCATTTCCCCATAATCTCCGTTTTTCCCTTATCTTAAATTATAATATCAGTAGTGAAGAGGTAAAACAAGATAAGTCACTTTTTTTTTCATTAAGTTTTTTGAAAATACCTTAAAAAAAAAAAAAAAAGAGCAATTTTGCCCTGAAAATCTTTTGTAACTCTTGAAATTCTCTACAAAAACAGATGAGTAATATCACCTTATCTCGCTTAGTTTCCAAGATATTTCCTTCGTAATAAATCTCAAAGATAAGTCGATTTATCCTTTTTTACCTCTTCACTACTAAATATTATTTGAAATTAATTAAATTTACCAAGTAATGCAGCCTGCGATGAAGTTACCACAATAATTCCATCTCTCGCACTCTTCATTTTAGGTACAACAGCTTTAATACAATAGAAAGTTCCCATGAAATTCAAATTCATCATCAACTTCAAGTTATCTGGTGTTGTGTCCTCTACTTTACTGCAAATAGCTGTACCAGCACAATTTACAAGCATATAAATAGGACCTATTGTTCTATCAATGTCATTTAAGGCCTTTTCAACTGCACTATATCCTGCACTAATGTCTAATGATATATATTCAATTTTCTGGAATTCTCGATTTTTACAAACATTTACTAGTTCATTCTTAGTTGCTTCGAGTTTTTTTGGGTCACGTGCTATTATCGTGACGTGTGCTCCACTTTTTGCAGCTAATATTGCTGCAGATCTGCCAATTCCACTGGAGCCACCAGTTATCTGTTAAATAAATGAATAATTAAGAATTTTGAGAAAAATTTAATCAACTTTGAGGAATTTTTTGTTGGAATCTTTTTTGCAGGAAAAAAAGACTATTGACTTGTGTTTATAGATTTATAGATTTATATAATTATTAATGACTGTAGATATATATGCTCAGATAGATTAAATAGTTGTGTGATTTATAATTTTTAACGATTTTATAATTTAATAAAATCAAAAATATTTTAATAAAATAACATGAAATAATTTAGTGACAGCTTTCGATTTGAAAATAAATTGATTCTGAAAACTGGAATCGATTGAATTTATGGACTTAATTAATTAGCAATTTAACTGTTTTTTGATGATAATTTTACTTTTTCAATTATTTAATTATAATTTTATTGATTGTACATTTAATTAATTTTCAGTTGTTCAATGTCCTTTTATAATATTCTATAAGGGAAAGTGGGGTAAAATGGACATTCTGAATGAACGGTTCGAGATAGAAATTTCCTAATGATTCCATTGAAAAGCTGAGAAAATTTGAGATGAAAAATAGGTGTCAAATTTTTTTTTTTCTTTTTTTAGAAAAATTTACTTTTTGGCCAAGTTTTAAAGAGGTTTTCCTCTTGAAAATCGAAAAAATTCACTTTTTCGGTGATATCTCTGGTTCTGTTGGCCGTAGTGACCTGGGGTTGATTTCAAATGAAAGGTGAGCTCATTTCCCATCAATTTATGTGGTTCAAATTTTTTTAAAATCAATTTTTCAAATATTTATAGGTCATTTTCTGAAAAATCAGTTTTTGTCCTATAAGTACTTGAAAAAATTGATATTTTTCTTTTTAAACCCCATAAATCGATGGGAAATGAGCTCACCTTTCATTTAAGATCAACCCCAGATCGCTACGATCAATAGAACCAGAGATATTCTCGAAAACCTGAAATTTTTCAAAAACAGAAGAGTTTCACCTTCAAATCTCGCGCGAAAAATGAAATTTTTGAAAAATTCCAAAAAATAACTTTTGACATATGATTTTCATGGGAAATTTTCTCATCTTTCCAATGGAATCATCAGGAAAAACCTATCTCCAATATTTCCATCCATTTCGAGTAATTTTTATAGTAGGGGAAGGTGGGGCAAAATGGACATTAGGGGTAAAACGGACACATCTCAATTTTTAGGCAAATATTATGGAAAACTCTTGAAATTAATAGAAATATTGGCGGTAAATTGTTTTTGATGATTTCATTGGAAAGCTGAGGAAATTTTAGGCGGGAAACAAGTGCCGGAATTAATTTTTTTGAATTTTTGGTGATTTTGACTTTTTTGAGCATTTTAAATTTCAGTTTTTTGAGGATATCTTCGGTTCTATATGTCGTAGCGTAAAAATTCCGGTGGGAGGTGAAAGGTGAGATCATTTGCCATCGATTCATAGGGTTTTCAATTTAAAAATATCGATTTTTAACGTATTTATGGGCATTTTTGTGAAACAGTTTTGTGAAACAGTTTTTGGCCTATAACTATCCTAAAAATTACTATTTTTGAATTCAAAATCCCACAAATCGATGGGAAATGAGCTCACCTTTCATTTGAGACCAACCCCGAGTTGCTACGACCAATAGAACCAGAGATATTTTCAAAAAACTGAAAATTTTCAAAAAACGAAAGACAGATTTTCAAAAATCCCGAAAAATATCGAATTTTCGAAAAAAAATCGAAAACAATACATCTGACACTCGTTTTCCGGCCAAAATTTCCTTAGCTTTTCAATAGAATCATCAAAAAAAATCCATCTCTAACCGTTTCATTAAAGTGTCCATTTTGCCCCACTCTCCCCTATAAAATACCAAAATCAACTCGTGTCTCCATTTTACCCCATCTTCCCCTATTATAATTGTTCTCACTTGTTGAGTAATGAATTTAGCTAATGTGATAATTGAAAAATATGCACCAAACACAAGAAGAATCTGCACAAAAAAATTCTCCATCTCCAATCAATTTGTTTAATCAATTAACGTTAATTTACTTACAACAACGTGTTTTCCATCAATATTCTTAAGTCGCTGGCGCCAGAATAATTCTTTTAAAATTAGAAAAATTAGCAAAAGGACAAAAAGTACCAAACAGACTCCTACTACTGCAGACATCGTGGATAAATTATTTTCATCTACAAAAAAAAGGGGAAAAGCAATTTTTTAGTGTTTTAGTCTTCAAAAACAAGGTTTTTTACTGATTGTAAAGGTTAGGAGGGATTTTATCGAGCAAAAAATGATGATATTACTCCGAAAAAATGAAAAAATTCATTACCTATCTTATCCAATTTCGTCAGATTATCAACAATACGTGATTTTTCTTATCCACACCTTTTTTTTAACCATGAAAATGTCTCATTTTTCGCAAAAACTTGTTAATTAACATTAGCCGGAATAAATTGGACAGAAAGCGCCACTGTATCCTTTTTTCGAAATAGAGAATCATGAATTTTTAATTTAAAAAAAAATGATTCATAAAGGAAAATTCAATAAAGAGACAAACTTAGAAAAGAAAAGTCGTTTATTTACAAGAACTTTCGCAGCTACATTTGAGAAATTCATAAAAATTCAGATAAATCCTGAAATACCAGAACATCCAACAATTTTCAATTTTTTAAAATATTTCTTAACAAATCAGTAGTGAAGAGGTAAAACAAGATAAGTCTCTTTTTTTTCTCATCAAGTTTTTTCAATATACCTTGAAAAATAACCGAGAAAGAGCAATTTTGCCCTAAAACTCTTGAAATTCTCTACAAAAACAGATGAATAATATCATCTCATCTCGCTTAGTTTCCGAGGATATTTCCTTCAAAATGACCTCAAAGATAAGTCGATTTATCCTGTTTTATCTCTTCACTACTTTTTTGCAATAATTTGGTTTATTCAAAAAAATTTACGAAAATTGTAAGATTTCTGCAATTTTCAGAATCATATCACCTTAGAAACAAAGAGGCGTAAGTGCTATGTTTATACATAATACTTACGCCCTTTTGCTTCTAAGGCGACTATATCATACCATAAATTTAGTAATTATTGTAGTTATAACGGAATTTTAAATAGATTAATTAATTTTCAATAGCAATTTCTTCTGCCTCCATCTCCTCATCAGATTCCTCCATTTTTTCATCATCTTGCTGTGCCTCCTCGAGTTTTTTCCTCTCTTTGAGACCAGCAGCTGGTGATCTTATGAGTGAAAGATTTCTCTCCACCTCCTTGACATCCTTCTCCTGCTCCAAAACACGTCCCTTTCTCAATCTCTGCATAATATGTGTATTAACACGTTTTTGTCTAATACTCTCGATTTTCTTCATTGCCTCGATACTCTTTGTCCATAATTCACGATTATATTTAACTGGTATATTTCTTCGCTTCTCTAATTCAAATGATGGATCAACTGCTAATTCTTTGCCAACTGTTTTTCTGTATGCCTTTGTCCATTTTGTTTTACGTGGATTTTTCTTCTTCTTGAAGGCTGCATGACACTTTGATCTGCAGAATTTGAAGATCTGGGGGAAAAATAAATGATTAAGTGGAGACTTTATAACATTTTTGAGGATGAAAAAAACTCACTTTTAAGGAAATAACGAAAAATTCAAAGTTTCCTTAAAACTCAAATTTAGAAATTTATTGTTTTGCAATAATTATGTTTTTTTTTCTCATGGAATGACAGAAATATCGACTTTTTAATAAACTTTGTCAGACGTTGACACTTTTTTATGACGAAAATATAGCGAAAGGTGGGGCAATACGAACATAAGGGATAAAATGGGCACATTTGAGTTTTTATGCATATATTATGAAAAAATGTTTGAATAAATGAAAATATAGGAGATGGATTTTTTTCAATGATTTCATCGGAAAGCTGAGGAAATTTTAGTCGAGAAACATGTGCCAGAATTAATTTTCTTTTTTTTTTTTTGAGAATTCGATTTTTTTGGGGTGAAAAGCCTTTTTTGAGCAAATTCTGTTTTTTTGAAATATCTCTGGTTCTATTGGTCGTAGCGACCTGGGACTAATTTTAAATGAAAGGTGAGATCATTTCCCATCGATTTATGGGGTTTTGAATTCAAAAATATGGATTTTTTACATAGTTATAGTTATAGGACAAAAACTGATGATCATAATTTTTCACAAAAATTCCCATAACTATCTGAAAAATTGATATTTTTGAATTCAGAACCCCATAAATCGATGGGAAATGATCTCAGCTTTCATTTAAAATCGGTCCCAGGCTGCTACGACCAATAGAACCAGAGATATTTCAAAAAAACTGAATTTGCTCGAAAATCGAAAGGCTTTTACCTCTCAAAAATGCCAGAAAAAATCGAATTTTCCAAAAATTGAAAAAAAATAATTCTGGCACATGTTTCTCGACTAAAATCTCTTCAGCTTTCCAATGGAATCATTAAAAAAAATCCATCTCCCACTGTTTCATTACAATGTCCATTTTGCCCCATGTTCTCCTACTGAAAATTGACTGAAAATAACAAAAATTTGACTATTTTCCATTATTTATATTCTCTCAACGAATAAATCATTGTTATAGGTATAAAAAATATGCACATATAGAAAATTGAAAGAATTACAAGTGCAATTATTCAAAAAAAATATTTTACAATAATTTATTTGTTTAAAAAAATCCAGAAAATGGTCAGACGTCTGCTAATCTCATTTTCATCAAAATATCAATGAATATCGTGAGAAAATTGGTTAAAAATAATTAATAATTGCAATTCATATGAGGCCTTCCGTTACTTCTTAACCTAAAATTAATGACAACTTGAGCACGTGTGCTCCAACTCCAAAAGACAAATTAATTAATAAATATGACCTACAAATAATCGTAAAATTGCACATTTTAATTACTTACTTTGCAATCATTCCTGACAAATTGAATTCCATGACCAGGATATATCCTGGAGGAACAAAAATAACACGTTTCGATCCTCATGTTTATCAACTAAACAATTTCCTGAAGACAGTGTTGCCAACCCTTCAGAAACTTTCCCCCCAAAGTCATCTCAAAACCCCCTAGATTTGCCTAAATCTGAGAAAAAATTCCCTAAATTTGGAAGAAATGAAATTTTGAACTATTACATCATTAACAGTAATCAAAACTATCCATAAATAATTTTTATTATGGTCTATATATTAATTCATTATATTTGTTTGAATTTTTTGACCTATGTACAGGAGTCATTATTTATTTATGGATAACAAATTTCTATTATAAAATAATAAACAAGAGTTCTAAACAAATAGGCCAATTGATTTTTATTCATTTGATATAGAATTACATAAATAGATTTCTATTAGTACGTTAATTGAGTGATTGATCTTTTCTGACACATGTGTAAGTGCAATCATTTAAACCACATTGATTTCCAATTCGTTAATTACTTGTAGAAACTTTACTCGCTTTCGGCATTCTGTCATTCTCTGGTTACTGACAAAATTATAAAAAGAATACAGAGACAAATACGGAAGAAATTATCAGGGAAATTTTTTTTCGATTATGTTTCTGGAAATTTTCCCCCTAAAAATTCCCTTGAAAAAATTGTCCCCCAGAAAATCCCCTATCCTAATTTTTTCCCCCCCAAACTGGCAACACTGCCTCAAGAGAACCTCCTAACCCCATCTGTCTCCTAAATCCGAACTTTATTCGTGCATTGGCGTCTCCTCAAAGCTTCAAACTTCGCGCGCATCTCATAATTTCGGCGCTTTTGGCCTGTCATTTCATCGAAGAAATTCCCCTTTTCTGAAACAGGTTATAAACCATCAAAATAGTGTCCAGGAACAAAAAAAAAACTTCATTGTCATTTCATCGAGAAAAACAGAAACTACAGAGGCATTACATCAAGGTGATAAATAATATTAAATTCCTTTGTTTAAATTTTCTAATAAAAGTTTAATAACCATGGATGATGTTATATCACAATTTATCGATATAACTGGGGTCGAACGGGAAAGAGCCGAATTTTATCTCGCCTCGTCAGCTTGGCAGTTAGAGGTGAGACAGCACATTTAAAAAGAAAAAAAACTTGCAACATCAATAAATAGTTTAAATCGGTTATCATTTAAAAATTTCTCATTTTTTTAAAAATAATAATTTAATAGTAGAAATTTAATTGGCTCTCGGTTTTGCATTTCATTTATTTCATTTAATTCCCTGCCAAGCATTTAATGCGCCCTTTTAGTTCTCGCCTCATTTTTAAATTGTCAATATCAGTCAAAAAAGTTTAATTTTTGACTAATTATTTTCCTTCCCAAAAAAAAACATTTTTTCATTGTCAAATGTTTTTTTTAGGTAGCACTTGGTAATTTCTACGAGTACGGAGAGTCCGGAGTACCCGAGGAAGTTCCAGCAAACGCATCAGTTGACATAGGACCAGACAGATCACCCGAGGAAGATTCATCTCCCCCCGAAGTAACTGAATCAACGAATATGGATCCATCAAAGCCAAAATCAAAATCAAAATCAAAGCCCAAAACAAACCAACGTTTTGCGACTCTTGGTTCACTTCAGAATCAGGAGAGTAGCTCTGACGAGGAGGGACAGGCATTTTATGCTGGTGGTTCAGAGCACAGTGGACAACAGATACTTGGTCCAAATAAAAAGAAGCAAGACATCATAAATGACATGTTTAAAACATGCCAGGAACAGTCAATACAACACGAGGATAGAGCACATAGTCACAGCTCCCACCAACAGAGGCCTAATACATTCAGTGGTACTGGTTACAAATTAGGACAGACTAGCAATGATACTGAAGTCATACCAGCATCACCATCTAGTCAACCAGCCAATACAGGACTGATAACATTGAAACTATGGCGTGATGGTTTTACTATCAATGATCGTGAAGTACGTTCCTACACAAATCCAGAGAATCGTGAATTTTTGGATGCTATTAAGCGTGGAGAAATACCAGCTGAGATACGCGAAGAGGTGCAGGGAGCTGAGGTACGTTTAGACATGGAGGATCATCGTCATGAAGAGTATGTACCACCAAAGCCAAAAGTTAAGGCATTTACAGGTAGAGGACACAAATTGGGCAGTCCATCTCCTGCAACAGTTGGTATGACAGTACCAACTGATCCAGCTGATCAAGCTGCCAATGAATCACAGGCACGTAGCCAATTGAATATCGATAATAATAATCCAACTACAACGATTCAAATAAGACTAGCTGATGGACAAAATATACGTGAACAATTCAATTTGACTCATACAATTGGTGATATAAGAAGATACATTACAACAATGCGACCACATTATGCTGTACAAGATTTTATTTTGTTAACTGCATATCCAACTAAGGAATTAACCGATGATAACAAGACAATCGATGAAGCTGGTCTAAAAAATTCAGCTATAATGCAACGCCTTAAGTAGAAACAAACAAAAAAAACAACGTAATTCTTTCTTATATTGCTAACTTCTAATTGCTATTAATTATTAAATGAATTCGTATTGTAATGATTAAGCTCGCCCGTTTTTTTTTCGACAGTTATTAATAAAAATTTAAATAATTGCAAACGAGTGTTAAATTTATACGATGAAAAATTATAGAATAAACGTTTCGAATGGGTTGAAACAAAAAAAATACATACTTGTGTTTTAGAAAAAAAAAGGGATTTATTTCAATATAAAGTAAATACAAAAGCTTGTGTAATTGTGCTGAATTATGAAATTTTTTCCATTCAATTGAACAATTTTCCATTAACGTAGTACTGGAATATTTTTGTGCTCGGCATAACATCAGCAAACTTGAGAACCTGATTGTCAATGGTCTCCTGGTCTCCATGACAACTCTCGTATTTGTAAATTACCACCAGATCATCGAGTTTGCTCCAAACATTCTTCTTTCCAAGTACTTTGTCTCTATCCTTAAGCTCATAAATACGTCCTCCATCTTTATTGTTGTCCATTCTCAGTCTCTTAGACGTGGAGAGTATTATTGGCGTTGAAAAATTCATAAAATCCCTGTCTGTCCCCTCTGTGCACAGAACAAAGCTCTCGATCCTAAATGAATCTCCGGTTTTCCCAAGAACCTTATTAAAATCCGAAACAACATTTCTAATCGATGAATGATACTTTAAATTCAAATATTCATTCCAAGTCGATACAACTGCAACATTTGCTCTTCCAAATGTTCTATAGAGACAATCAGTCTCGACAATTCTCCTAATCATCTTGTATCCAACATCATCAAACGGAAAATTCCAAGAAACTGTGGAATAAGTGAAATTAAGCTTAGGATTATGAGTTAAAGACTTCATAGCGAAGTTGAACACATCGTTGATTCCAAAATCGTAGATTACGAAATTTTCAAGGCCAATATTTTCATGAAATGCAATAAAACTTATCATATCAATTTGCTTGATTGCAAAATTTTTGCTCGAGCTTGCATCCAAGTTTGGAGGAGCTACACAAGCAACAGAAGAGTATTTATCCGAAATTTCAGCGATATTTCGTACTTTGATGATTGAACTCTTCGTGTTTTTCTTGGCATCCTCGAAAAATCGAGCACCCATTATCTTTTTGTCCTTAGGAATGCTTCCATTCTTGCAGGAAAGTGTCAAAAAATAGAATTTTTTGCCATTCACATAGGCAACATCAATAGCATCACCCTCTGACATGATTTCAAATGCGAATTTCCCCTGAATCATCTGTGGATTCTCTGGATTTGTTGTAAAACTGCATGAATATGCAGTATTCTTAATATTCTCGGTAATTCCAAGTGCAAGTGCACGCACTTCTCCATCGACATTGTAAGCCGAAAAAATCCAAAGATCATCGGATATTCTCTGCCACGAAGAAATAGGCTCAGTCAAATCGGCATTAAAATTTCTCGTTATTAATGGAGATAATGTGCAAGTTTCATTTGAACTTCTTGATGGTGTACCAAAGTACTTTACTACTGTCAAAACAAATCTTAGTTTATTGTACTCGTGTCTGTATATTACAAGTGCTATTAAACTCACTACTGCTGTAACAGCAAGTGCTGCCTGATAATATTTCTTCATTTTGAACTTTGAGGTTAACGATTAATTCATGTTTCAAACAGTATTTTTAATGGAAAATTTGATTAATCATTAGTTAATGGACAAACGATATTACCTCACTTTTTTATGTTCTTGCTTAAATTGATTAAATGGCTTTTTCGAGGATTATTTTCTTGCAATGACAGAGAAAATCAAACTTTACGGCCCTAAATGCCGCCATTTTCTTCAAGGGTTCGTCAAGGTCACTGGTTTTTGTTGTATATAATAACAGAGAAACGCCACAGCAGCCGTCTATCGGTGATTAAAATCACTGATAAATATTTCTAAAGTAAAGAAAAATTCAAATTTCTTTGAATTCTCCTTGAAAAGAATTTATTTAAATAAATTTACAAAATATCATACACTTATTTTGACTTGAATTCATACTTTTTTCTTTGCTATTTTCATGAATAATACCATATCTGTGAAGTATAAAATTGATATTAGTAAATTTTAATTAGTATTAAATTTTTATTTTAATACTTACTGAAAAATACAGTCAATACAAATGCTATCATCAGCCATACCCAGCATCTCCAATTTGATTTGGTGTGCTCATCGAGTTTCAATGATTCTGCTTTTAATTTTTCTGAATTTGTATCTGTTAATTTATCAGCCTTGTCCAATGAATTCAAATCATTTTTTATAATTGCACTTGCTGTTAAAGCATGCTCCTTCATATTTTTCGTCATTAATAACATGTTTTCCGCTATTTTTTCCTGCATATTTCTGTTGTACTTGATTATTGCATCGAGATCCTCGTCTTGATTTGGCTGGCTTGAGGTTCTTCTTCTTACACCATCTTCTCCCATTCCTTTGGACAAATGCAGAATATTAGATATGGATATAATAGGGGGAGGTGGGCAAAATGGACATCAGGGGTAAAATGGACACATCTCAATTTTTAGGCAAATATTATGGAAAACTCTTGAAATTAATAGAAATATTGACAGTAGAATGTTTTTGATGACTTTATTGGAAAGTTGGGGAAATTTTAGGCGGGAAACAAGCGCCGGAATTAATTTTTTTGAATTTTTGGTGATTTTGACTTTTTTGAGCATTTTAAAGGGGTGAAAGCCTTCCTTTTTTTGAAAATTTTCAGTTTTTTGACAATATCTTCGGTTCTATTTGTCGTAGCGTAAAAATTCCGATGGGAGATGAAAGATGAGATCATTTGCCATCGATTCATAGGGTTTTCAATTTAAAAATATCGATTTTTAAGGTATCTATGGGCATTTTTGTGAAACAGTTTTGGGGAACAGTTTTTGGTCTATAACTATCCCAAAAATTGATATTTTTGGACTCAAAACCCCATAAATCGATGGGAAATGAGCTCACCTTTCATTCGAGACCAGCCCCGAATTGCTACGAGCAATAGAACCCGAGATATTCGCAAAAAAATGAAAATTTTCAAGAAAGGAAAGGCTCCTCAAATATGCCGAAAAATATCGAATTTTCAAAAAAATCTAAAAAAATACATCTGACACTCGTTTTCCAGCTAAAATTTCCTCAGCTTCTCAATAGAATCATCAAAAAAAATCCATCTCTAACCGTTTCATTACAGTGTCCATTTTGCCCCACTCTCCCCTAGTATACTACCTAACAAGTGCGGTAAAGTATTTTCTAACGAGTGTAAAGTTGCAGAACAAGCCAGAGACGAGTTTTGCTATTACACGAGTCGAAAAATACCTTTCGCACGTGTTAAATACAGTATTTTATTGTACAACGTGCGAAAAGTGCTACTAACTTCACACATAGCGTGCGTAAAGCGGCCATTTTCCGCACGGCGTGCGATGAAATGAAATTATAAATGATGTTATGAGCTAAATTACTTTGCCCAAGGATCGTTCGTTTATTTTATTGTTCAGGATGTTCGCTTCGAAGGAAGTTCGTTCATAAGACTGTTTTAAATAAAAGTAGATTTAATTAAAGAAAAGAAATTAAAGTACAGTATTGAAAAATGAAAATAAAGAATTAACTGCTCGATTTGACTGATTAATCGGCACTTGAAAAAGAAAAAGAAAATTAAATAAACGTTAAATAATAGAGAGTCGTTTTTCGTATTTTCGTGGCGTTCGTTCGTTCGTTCACGTTCGACTCCTCGTTCCTCTCGTCCTCACGTCGTCCAAGATCCTTCCGGGATTTTAGGGTATTGCCCCTCTGGTAATCTAAGTTACCTTTACGCGCGAGAATTAAATGAGTGTGGATTTTCGGTGTTTAACAATGAATTTGATCAAATTTACCTCCATCAGTACCAAACAATTCAGCTCTCAAATCTTTATTGTATTTTGCTGTTGTTTTCTGATGTATCTGCGTTGTTATACTTGGTCCAGTTGATTCAAGTGATAGACAGGAGGATTTTGGCAACATTTGTGCAGCATTTACTCTCTCAATTGGTCCAGTTAACTTTGCTGTATCAACAATGCCCTTTAAAAAATCTATCCTCTTTATGTACTCAGATACTGTGTCTCTCGGTGGCTTACTGCATTCGAAAAAATTATTATGAGATTTTTAATCGGAAAAATCATTCTTTGAGGGAATTGAAAGGGATAGACTCTTACTCTGGTTGTGTTTGTAGTTTTTTCAGCATTTCGTCCAATGCGAGGATGTACTGAAATAACGAATAGGATTAATGTTAAAGGGAGGGGGGGGGGGTGAAAAAGAGATACTGGGTAAAATGAACCTATTTAATGGATTATATTTTGAAAATCGCTCAAAATCAGCGGAAATATTTGATATTGTCTTTTTCTGATGATTCTATTAGAAAGCTGAGGAAATTTCCATTGCAAAAGATATGCTCAAATCATTTTTTGAGGATTTTTTTGGAATATTCGACTTTTTCAGGGAAAAGTTAGGGCTCTAACTCTTTACTTGATCAAAAAATTTCACTTTTTTGGAGATATCTTCGGTTTCATTAGTCTTAGAGGCTTGGGGTTGCCTCAAACGAAAGATGAGATCATTTTCCATTGATTACTGACGTTTGCAAAAATGAAATCAGTAGTGAAGAGGTAAAACAAGATAAGTCTCTTTTTTTCTCATCAACTTTTTTGAAAATATCTTAAAAAATAACCGAGAAAAAGCAATTTTGCCCTAAAACTCTTTTGGAACTCTTAAAATTCTCTACAAAAACAGATGAATAATATCACCTCATCTTGCTTAGTTTCCGAGATATTTCCTTCGAAATGACCTCAAAGATAAGTTGATTTATCCTGTTTTACCTCTTCACTACTGAAATATCGATTTTTAAAGGATTTGAAGGGCAAAAATTGATTTTTACAAAATAGCCCACGAATATTTAAAAAATGAATAATTTTTTTTTTTTGACCATTTTAATTCATGACAAATGATCTCACCTTCCATTTGCGAACAATCCCAAGTCGCTACGACTAACAGAACCGGAGATATTCTCGAAAAAGTGAAAAAATCGCCAATAGAAAGAGTTTTACCCGCGATTCAGGCCCAAAAAAATAAAATTTCCAGAAAAATAAGAAAATTAAATTATTAAATATCTTTCTAAAGCAAATTCCCTCAGCTTTTCAATGGAATCATCTGAAAAAATTCAACTCAACCTTTTCCATCAGAATATCCTATTTTCCCCTTCTGTCCAATTAAAATTCTGGAAATTGGACTATTTAAAAATATTCATCTCCCAAAATTTAATCCAATTTTAAACCAAAATTTTACTTTTTCCAGTCTCCAATCTTTGTGAGGATCCTCTTTAGCCATAAGTTCACATCTAGATAGCAATCTTCTTATGTTTATTTCAATTCTTGACTTTTTACGAGTTTCACGTTGTTGCGTCATTGTCAATTGTGTCTCCAGCCTTCCACTAGACTATATATATTTTATATATATATATGTATTATCTGCAAAAAATTACATAAGTCCATTAATTACAATTAATTAAAAAAAAATCCCTTCATGGAAAATTTGAAAATTCGTTAACAAAACATTCCCACAAATCAATAATTTATCAATTTCATTACAAAAAAACCTCCTTTTGTGTATTGCTTTTCATTCATGTACGTCAACAATAATAGTATCAAGTACTGTCACTCTTCTCTCATTCAAAAGAGACGACAATTGCCCCCAATAATCCAAAAATACCATTACATCTTTAAATTTCATTCATTATTCATTACTAAAAAAAAAAAAAAAAAAAAAAAAAAAAAAAAAAAAAGTTGCTTTTTTTTAAATCAGAAACTTACGTTTTTTCTTACAAATCGATTGATTATATCTTTAAATAAATTCTTTGGCCTTTATAGAGATTCCTCAAAATGGTTGTACACGTGTTTTCAATGACGTCACAAGACGCAGTCCACTGTTGCGAACCCGTGACGATTGTGTCAAATCTCTCCCCTCTCTCTCTCTTTAAATTCACTAGTGAAGAAGTAAAACAGGATAAATCGACTTATCTTTGTTCGCATTTTGAAGGAAATATCTTGGAAACTAAGTGAGATAAGTCGATAGAATCCATCTGTTTTTGGTAGAGAATTTGAAGAGTTAAAAAAATGTTTTGGGGCTAAATTGCTCTTTTTCGGTTATTTTTCAAGATATTTTTCAAAAAAAAATTTTTTTTTGAAGTTTCATTTTTCGTACTGAAAAAATTATAATCGCTTTTATTTAATGATTTATGCGGATGAATGATAGAAAATTACATGAATGAAACAACAAAGAACTATATAACAATGTATCAAAATTTAAAACTATGTAATTTTTCTAGTTTTTTGCTTAGGGAGTAAATAAACTGCTTTTCTCTCTCTCTCTCTATTTCTCATCCCCCCTTTCCCTTCTCTATTATCCACCACAAACTCCATGAAAATTGCAAATGCTTAACCCAGCCTCTGATTGGTCAAAATAAATTTATTAAACCAATAAGAATTGTCGTTTCTCTGCAATGGTCAGCGTTCTCGGCGCGTACTACAAAGCCGCCATCTTGTTATTATTTTCGAAAATCTTTGTAGGTTGGGTTTTTTTGCGGGGGAAGCTTATATAGACGTATTATAATAAAAGTGTAACTGAAAAAAAACAAAAAAAAAAAAGAAAACTTGTGAAATTCGACAATTTTTGTTGATAAATAATTACACGATAACAATGATTAATTAGTATTTTTTTCCGTTAATTAACTGTTTTTTTTTTTTTAATTTGAAAAACTTAATTCATCGTCAAAGTGCAAAGAAAACAGAGAAAAAAATTCATTTTTTTTTTGTATTAAAAGGAAAGAAAACAATTAATTAACAAAGTTAATTTAACTTCAACACAAAAAATTATTTATCCAAAAAAAAAAAATAAAAACATTTAACAAAGTTTAAATCAAAGTGATTTTTTGGCTACAAAAAAAAAACGTTAACAATTCATTAAACTGACGAGTTTTTTGTTTCTTGTAATTGGTGGGTATAAGTGCATGTGTTTACAAATTAAATGTTTTATATTTAATTAAAGATTATTATTAATAATAAAAGACAGGTTTATAAATGAAAAATACACTGGAATGTCTGATGAGCAAAAGTGTGACAATTGTTAGTGATTTATTTTTTTCACTAAAAAATAAATTTGAAAAAAAACGATTGAATCAGTAAAGAAATTTTCAATGAGGCAGAGTCTTTTTATTATTATTATTATTATTATTATTTTATTGCAAAATGTGTATGAAAGAGATATGGAAGTATTGTGTGTGTGTGTGTCTGTAGGCGTGTGTGTGTAATTTTTTTTTCTTCTATATCTATATCTACATCTGTGTATATGCGTGTTTATGTGTATATGTGTGTATGTGTATGTGTATGTGTTTTTTGTACGAGTCCCCATGTGGAGACTTTTTGGTGAGTTTGTTAGCCGTATGAGGGAGTGAGAGAAAAAGTTAAAGGCGAAATGAAAAAAAAGTAGTTAAAATATCGATGCAGTGTGTTTTTTTATCCAGTTTCAATAATAATAATGAAAATATTAAGATAATTCATTTTGTGACATACACACACACGCAAAATTGAATTTTGAATCTAATCCAATTTAAATTTTTAGTGGACACTGTGTGTGCGTGTGTGTGTGTAGCTGTGACACTGTGTGAAACTTGCAACGTTTTCCACTGGATTTATAACAGAAAAAAAAAGAAAGAGAGAGAGGGAAAATAATCTTCGAGGATGAATGTGAGTTGAGGATGAAAAAAAAAGACGAAAAATCAGTAAATAATTTAATTAAATGGTGAAAAAGAGGTGGAATTGCCTGAACGAGTGTGTGTAGGTCTGTGTGTGTATATATATACATATATATATATGTATGTGCGAGAGAAAGAGAGAGAGAGACTATAGTGTGCGTTGTATTGTCGAACTAGCCAAAGATTTGTAATTTCCGAAGTCCGCCCGAACCTGAAATTCAAATATTGTAGCGTAGAACCCGAACATTCCCGAAGTTACTTCGTTCGCCAGTACGACTTCAACCGAAAAAGGGAGAAGAGAGACGTTTGGTCTGTCGCGCGGGAATCCTAGCTTTTGTGTGTTGAGTTTCTTTTTTTTTTGTGTTTCATCACCGACTAGTGATTGTGTGATTTTTTTTTTTAATTAATTTTCACTGGTGTGTAAGGATCAATCACAAGATCAATTTAATCATCAAAATTATTTGTTTACACGGAATTTTTTGCTTTTGATTCAATTTTTTATTTTAAAAAAAAATGGAATAATTTAATTATTCAATCTTGGTTAACTTTTTTTTTCAATTGGACGCAATAGGTTAGTTCTTTGTCGATCTGTACCTTAAAAAAAAAAAAAAGAGGTTTTAATAAAATCCAGGTGAATTTTTTGATGAGAATGTTGATGTAAAGAATTAGAGTTTAATTGTTCTTGTGATTTTCTGTGGAAAAAGGAGAATGTGTGCACTTTTTTTTGGAGGGTTCACCGGGTTTGCCTATTTTTTGGAGGAAATTAGGAAATTTTTGGTTTTATAAGAAGGCGACACGTGTTTTTTTGAAAAAAAAATCATTTTTTAGGGCTGAAAGTAGGAAATTTGCGATTAAGGTCCTCGTTTTCGTTGATTTTTACGTGGAGGTTAGGTTTTTAGGATAGCGGGTACACACATGTATATATATATGTATATATGTATATATATATAACACATATACGAAACGAATAAAGTACGGTGACCTGTCTGCACGTTTTCGGAGTTTTTTTATATTTTTTTTTGAAGTCTTTTCAAATTAATTTGTCATAAAGTTTGTTTAAATCAACAATTATTGGGAATAATTATTAAAAAAATTAGTTTTTACTGTAAATTGAAGTATTTTTCTATTTTATTAAATCGCGAAACGAATTTCTTGTTATTGCGCACTTTTCAGTAGCACTTAAGTGTTTTAAGGATTCAGTCAACTAATTAATTTTAAATTAATTTAATTATTTTGTTTTTTTCTGCTGTTTTCTTTAACATTTAAATTAGTTGTGATTTTTATTTTATTTAAAAAAATGCAGATTGAAATCGTCAAGTACGACACAATGGCAACTCTGGCTGAACAAGCGTCAAAACTATTGGATTTCAATCAAAAATTGGATATAACCCTTTTAGACAACATTGTTGGTTGTATGTATGGAGGTATTGGTGAACAACAGAGAGTTGCACAGGAGGTACTTACAACTCTAAAAGAGCATCCAGATGCATGGACTCGAGTTGATACGATTTTAGAATATTCTCAGGTAATTAAATGAAATTTATTAAAATTAAAAAATTTTTGATGATTTTTTTGCCTTTTTTTATTTATTATTTGAAATAATTTTTTTTTTCAGAATCAACAAACAAAATACTATGCATTACAAATACTTGAACAAGTAATAAAGACAAGATGGAAAGTATTGCCAAGAAATCAGTGCGAGGGAATTAAAAAATACATCGTAGGTCTCATTATTAAGACGAGTAGTGATCCAGAAACGATGATTAATTCAAAGGTCTACTTGAGCAAATTGAATATTATTCTTGTACAGGTAAAACCACATTTTTACACAAATTATATGATATTGGAAATATCAGACAATTTTTAGTCTTTTTCTCTTTTCTCAAAATTCTCTTTAAAAAATCAAAAATTTGCAAATATGAGAAATTAGAAAAAACAATTATTGAAATTTTTTTTTTCTAATAATTCACTTGTTAATAAAATCCAAAAAATTGTTGGCAATTTTCAGTATCATACTATTATGGTTTATCAATGATGAAATGCCTTTAATATGCTAATTTCTTATTTACACAGGTATTGAAACGTGAATGGCCAAAAAATTGGGAATCATTTATCGGTGATATTGTTGGTGCAAGTAAAACCAATGAGAGCCTTTGCCAGAATAATATGGCTATTCTAAAGCTTCTATCTGAGGAAGTTTTTGATTTTTCAAGTGGACAAATGACACAGACTAAGGCAAAGCATCTTAAAGACACAATGTGCAGTGAATTTTCACAGATATTTCAATTGTGCCAATTTGTCATGGATAATTCACCAAATGTACCGCTAGTTGCTGTTACACTGGAGACATTGTTGAGGTTTTTGAATTGGATTCCACTTGGTTATATTTTTGAGACAAAACTTATAACAACATTGATATTCAAGGTAATTCATTATTTTAAATTGTTTAAAATTCATCTAATTAGACAAGTAATTTAAAATAAAATGATTTTTCTTTCAGTTCTTAAACGTTCCAATCTTCAGAAATGTTACACTAAAGTGTCTAACTGAAATAGCAGCAGTTACAGTAACAAATTACGACGACATGTTTATTCTTCTTTTTGCTGATACAATGCAGCAATTAGAGCAGATGCTTCCACGTAATACAAATATACGTGATGCTTATGCATTTGGTCACGATGATGAGCAAAATTTCATTCAAAATCTTGCAATGTTTCTTTGTACCTATCTAAAGGAACACGGTCAATTAGTTGAAAAGAAACAACTCAATGAAACATTGTCTAAAGCCCTACATTATCTTGTTTTAATATCTGAAGTTGAGGAAGTTGAAATATTTAAAATATGCCTTGAATATTGGAACAGCCTTGCTGCTGATTTGTACAAAGAAAATCCATTCATGTCATCATCACCATTATTTATGGCTAAAAATAACATGACAATTCCACCGAGGCGTGCATTTTATTGTCCAGTTTTAACAAAAGTACGTTACATCATGATAAGTAGAATGGCAAAACCCGAGGAAGTCCTAGTAGTTGAAAATGAAAATGGTGAAGTTGTACGTGAATTTATGAAAGACACTGATTCAATTAATTTGTACAAAAATATGCGTGAAACACTGGTTTATCTAACACATCTTGACTATGCTGATACAGAAAAAGTTATGACTGAAAAATTACAAAATCAGGTAAATGGATCAGAATGGTCATGGAAAAATTTAAATACACTTTGTTGGGCTATTGGTAGTATCTCTGGTGCAATGCACGAGGAGGATGAAAAACGTTTTCTCGTAACAGTTATAAAAGAATTACTTGGTTTGTGTGAACAAAAAAAAGGTAAAGACAATAAAGCCATTATTGCAAGTAATATAATGTATGTTGTTGGACAGTATCCACGTTTTTTACGTGCACATTGGAAATTTCTCAAGACTGTTGTTAATAAATTATTTGAATTTATGCACGAGACACACGATGGTGTACAGGACATGGCTTGTGATACATTTATCAAAATAGCATTAAAATGCAGGCGTCATTTTGTACAAACACAAGTTGGTGAATCAGTACCATTTATTGAGGATATATTACTATCAATAAGTAGCATTATATGTGATCTACAAACACAACAGGTACATACATTTTATGAAGCTGTTGGTTACATGATAAGTGCACAAGTTGATGATTTAGCACAGAAAGATCGAATTGAACGTTACATGTTAATACCAAATCGTGTATGGGATGATATTATAAGTCAGGCATCTAAAAATGTTGATGTACTGAAAGACCAAGAGGCTGTTAAACAGCTAGCTAGTATTCTTAAAACAAATGTAAGAGCATGTAAGGCACTTGGACATCCCTATGTAATACAATTAGGTAGAATATATTTAGACATGTTGAACGTATACAAAGTTATGAGTGAAAATATTAGTGCTGCTATTGCTTTAAACGGTGAAATTGTTATGAAACAGCCGTTAATTAAAAGTATGAGAGTAGTTAAAAAAGAAACATTGAAATTAATATCAGATTGGGTTAGTAGATCAAGTGATCATCAAATGGTACTTGAAAATTTTATACCACCATTACTTGATGCTGTATTACTTGATTATCAAAAAACTAATGTACCATGTGCAAGAGAACCAGAGGTACTAAGTGCTATGGCAACAATTGTTAACAAACTTGAGGGACATATTACTAGTGAAGTACCAAAAATATTTGATGCTGTTTTTGAATGTACACTTGAAATGATTAATAAGGATTTTGAAGAATTTCCAGAGCACAGAACTAATTTTTTCTTGTTACTGCAGGCAGTCAATGTACATTGTTTTCCAGCATTTTTGTCAATTCCACCAGCACAATTTAAATTGGTACTTGATTCAATAATATGGGCATTTAAACATACTATGAGAAATGTAGCTGATACTGGATTACAAATACTTTATCAATTATTACAAAATATTGAACATCATGAACAAGCAGCACAGAGTTTTTATCAGACATATTTCACTGATATACTACAGCATATATTTAGTGTTGTTACTGATACGTCTCATACAGCTGGATTAACAATGCATGCTACTATATTGGCATATATGTTTACACTTGTTGAATTGGGAAGAATTCTTGTACCACTTGGTCCAGCACCGGACAACAGAATTTATGTACAGGAATTTGTTGCAAGATTACTCAAAGCAGCATTTCCACATTTAACTGATAATCAGATTAAAATAACAGTTCAAGGTTTATTTAATCTTGATCAGGATATACCGGCTTTCAAGGAGCATCTCAGAGATTTCCTCGTACAAATCAGGGTGAGTAGAATTTAATTCAATCTACTGTAGGAGAAACTGAGGCAAAAATGAACCTTCAGTACAAAATGATCTAGGAATTTTTTTTTGGACTTGAAGGAATTGATGAAAAAATCTGAAAAAAATTGAGATGATGCTCCAACATGTTTACATTGTTGGTGAATTTTTTCAAATTTTTTATCGAAGTCGCCGCTCTTTAAAAAATGCCGAATCATCTTATCTCAAGTACACTTTGCGAATTCATCTGCATCATATTAATGTACCTTTTTTTTTAATTAACAGGAGTACACAGGTGAAGATGATTCCGATCTCTACCTCGAGGAACGAGAAACAGCACTTCGACTTGCCCAAGAAGAAAAGAGAAGACAACAAATGGCTGTACCAGGCATTTTAAATCCACACGAGATGCCAGAGGAGATGCAGGACTGAATCATTCACACACACACACACACACGCCTCTTTATGTACCTCAATTCGACCATCATACCTTTACTTATCCTGTCCTTATTACCAGCCTATTTCCCTATCTTCCCCTCGTCATCCATATCCACTAATACACATTTTGAAAACAAAAAAAAAAAGGCTCCAGACAGAAGAAAATAATCAATGAAAGACAATTGCTCGTAGTTAATCCTTTGCAATCGTCCTATTCCTCTCTATATTTTCACTGAGTGAAGAAATATGAAATTTGAGAAGAAATCGGTAGAATTAATGAAAAAAAGTTAACAAATTCCACGCAATTTACGTAAAAAGCAATAGTTAAGAGAAAAAAAATGTGTGAAATAGATTTTTTTTCCATTCTGTTGAGGAGGTAAGCCCGATTTTGTTGTAGAATTCTCGAAAAAGAAGCTTAGAAACATTTTCTTAATTTTCCTAATTTGTTTTTTTTTTCTTTTTATAATGATAAATGGTATTCTTGTTGTGGTTGAAGAAGAATATGAGATAAAGAAATGCAATGTGAGTGAAAAAAATATGATTCTCGTGTCTGGTGAGACTATATTTCTTGTAGAAAATTAGTCTTTTTGATTTAAATAATAAAAAAAAAAAAAGATTTCAAGATGAAAAATTACGGTCTACTGCCAATAAATTAAAGGAAAAAAAGAAAAAAAAAAACGAGAAATCATGAGTAATTTGTTGGAGGAAGAAATTGATAATTTATATTGTCAGGCAGAATTTTTTTGTACTTTGTAAGATTAATCAATGAGATTGGAGAATATAATAATTGTAATGTCCCAGTAATTGAATTTTTTTTTTTTTAATTTCTAATATTAAATTTATTTTTTTTTCTTTTTCTCTTGTCAAGAAGACACAAAGTTCTTCTTCATTGATTAAAAACTTCAAAGTTAACTTCAATCTTCCCAGTTATTTCGTTTTTTTTTTACTCGCATGATTTAATTTGTGCTCTTTCCTTTATTTTTTTTTTCTAGTTTATTTGTGAGTGCTGAGAAGTGAAAAGAAATACGTGAAAAAGTTAATTTTTTCTTTTTTTTTCTGGAGTGATATGTGAGAGAATAAATTAATGCTGATAATTGTAAATGAATTTGATATAAATTGGTACATTCAGTAACAAAAAAAAAAACTTGGCTATTATGATTTATTTAAATTGTATCAGAATATTTTCATTTCTTTTTTTTACGACAATTTCTTCCCAAAATTCGAGCTTGCCTCCTGAGTAATTTAGAAAAAGAGATATTTCTATCAAAAAAATCGAAAAAAAAATTGTAACGTAATTTTCTTTCAGCATTTATAAACCGTGATAATTTCGTTTTCCTTTTAATTAATTTTCTCTTGAAAAAAAAGAAAATAATTAATTCAATTAATATCTCGATATATATTTTAGTGCCTAAAAAAAAAGAAAAACTATGAAAATTGAAATATTTTTTTGTTAGATTAAAGAGAAAAGGAATTCTTCACAGTTCGATAATTCATAGAGAAGAATAAAATGAAGAAAATACACAACTGAATTAAAAAAAAAAAAAAAACAGTTGTTATTGTTGTTGAGAGGATTGCAGATTAAATTAGGGGCAAGTGAATAATAATTAGGGGTGTGCGGATAGTGTTCGAATCGAATAATTTGAAAATTCGGAATTATTCGAATTATTCAAATTATTCGAAAATATTAGAATTATTTGAATTTTTTGGAATAATTCGAATTGTTCGAAAATTCGAATTATTCAAAAATTTGAATTGTTCTAAAATTTGAATTATTCAAAAAAAATTCGAATTATTCAAAAATTCGAATTATTCAAAAATTCGAATTGTTCGAAAATTCGAATTATCCGAAAAAATTCGAATAATTCGTGAATTTGAATTATTCGCACACTCCTAATAATAATCAGTGAATTAAACTGCAAAATTGAATGAAAAAACAAACTAATGAAGAAGAAAAAATGCTTTAAAGCTGCTTTTTTTTCCTTTTTCTGAGGACGAACCATCGAGTAGATTTTATAAGACATTCAAAATGAATTCAACAATGAACACTTAGAAATATTATAAATAAATTTAACAAAAAATCCGGAAAATTTAAATAAATGAAACTATGACTTGTCGAGAAATGTGTGAAATCAGTTAGTGCATAGTGTTTGTCATGGGACTATACAGATATTAATAATCATTAATTAGTATGTCAATGTCATGAGAGAAGATTGAATGTGTGAGTACATGAATTTTGAAGCAAATGTTCTATCAGTTATCGATTATAACAAAAAAAAAATACAAGAAGAAAAAAAAATGAAGAAGTATGTAAAGAGTTTAATATTACTTACTAATAAAAATAAAGAATGCACATTGTCTTTTACATTTTATTGAATAATTAATTAATTGTGCTTATGATTTTCTTCGAAATCTATTAATTTCGAAATTTTTCGAAATAAAATTACTAATTTTTCAGAGTTTTATCAAATTAATTCTGCAAATTTTATGTATTTTAATAAAATAATTAGGGGTGTGCGAATAGTGTTCGAATCGAATAATTCGAAAATTCGAATTATTTGAAATTGTTCGAATTATTCGAAATTATTCGAATTATTCGAGAAGTTCGAATCATTCAAAAATTCGAATTATTCGAAAATTTGAATTTTTCGAAAATGCGAATTATTAAAGAATTCGAATTATTCAAAAATTCGAGTTATTCAAAAATTCGAATTATTCAAAAATTCGAATTATTCAAAAATTCGAATTGTTCAAAAAAAATCGAATTATTCGAAAATTCGAATTGTTCGAAAATCCAAATTATTGAAGAAAATTCGAATTATTCAAGAATGCGAATAATTTGAAAATTCGAATTATTCGAAAATTCGAATTGTTCAAGAAAATTCGACTTATTCATAAAAATTCGACTTTTCGAATTATTCGAATTATTCGGAAAATCGAATTATTAAAAAAAAAAACGAATATTCGAATGATCCGAATTATTCGAAAATTTGAATTATTCAAAAATTCGAATTATTCAAAAAAATTCGAATTATTCGAAAATTTAAATTATTGAAGAAAATTCGAATTATTCAAAAATGCGAATAATTTGAAAATTCAAATTATTCGACAATTCGAATTATTCAAGAAAATTCGAATTATTAAAAAAAAAAACGAATTTTCGAATTATTCGAATTATTCGCAAATTCGAATTATTCAAGAAAATTCGAATTATTCGAAAATTCGAATTAGTCGATTCAAATTTCGAATATCAATATTCGATTCGGTACGAATAATTCGTAGATTCGAATTATTCGCACACCCCTAAAAATAATATGATATAATGAAAATATCGAAAATTTGACAATGATCTCATTTTTTTTGACAAATAACTTATTTTCGAAAAAATAAAAAATACGTACATGTAAAAAAATCGAAAAAAAACTGCAATTGCATATTTTTCGAATGTTTTATTTTTTTTAAATAATTTATTTGCTTTAAAAAAAGTGTAAAAAATTGTGAAACATGTGTTAATTTAATTATGAAATAATTGTAAATTTGTATTTAATTTTAGTTTGAACTTTCTCCTCGATGTTTCTTTTTCTGTTGGAATTGATAAGTGATAAGGAACTTGAGTCATCATGGCGACAGAGGAAGCAAAGACACCTGTTAATCCACCTAGACCTCCAAAACCAATTCGCAGACCAGGTAAAAGTTAAAAAAAAATAATTAAAAAAATTTCTAGTAACAAAAATATTTTTTTACCGATTTTAAAATCGAAAAATTCACCGAAAAATCAGTGAAATCACGATTTAAATGCAGTAATTTTATTTCTAACCTGCTCTCAATGCTCATTATAAGAATAATATTAACATTTCATTGAATTTCTCTTTATTTCCAGGAAAAGTCAAGGTTGTGAGAGCACTTTACAATTACACAGCTCAACATGTAAGTTAACACGTGATAATCAATGAAATCTTGAGAAATTTTAATTAATTTAATTTATTTAATTAACAGGCTGATGAATTGTCATTTGAGGAAGGTCAGTTACTATATGTTTATGATCTTGACACTGATCCCAACTGGTGGAAGGCGAAATGTGGAGAAAAAGAGGGATTAATTCCATCTAATTATGGTAAAATTTGATTTTACCATAAATTAAAAAATTTAAAATTTTCACACAAATTAATTCCATTTTTTCACCAGTTTTTTCTTTTAATATCTTGGAGATTAAACGAGATAGAGCATCAAGTTTTGCTCCAAGACAGTTTTTTTGAAGAATTTCAAGAGCTACAAAAGAGGATTGAAGCAAAATCGCTCTATCTCGCTTAGTTTCAGAGATATTTTGAAAAAAAGGATGATGGAATAAATTTATTCGATTTATTTGGAATTTTTTGATACTGAAAACAGCAGAAATTTGACAATTTTCGATTTTTTCTTGATGAATAAGTCATTTTTTTAAAAATAAAAATATGTGTTTTTTCGAAAATTCAAGACACTATAAGTGCAATTTTTTTCAGTATTTTTTCATAAATAATTCATTTAAAAAAAAAAAATCTAAAGAATTTAAAAAATTTTCAGATGTGTGCTATTTTTATTATCATCAAAACATTATATTCGTATCAATTTAATGTGAATGATATAATGATGAAATTAGCACACATCTTTAAATTTTTTCCATTTTTTTAAACAATTCAATTATTATTTAAAAAATTTGCACTTGTAGTTTTTCAAATTTCCTACACGTGCATTTTTTTTTTCAAATAGGGGAGAGTGGGGCAAAATGGACACTATAATAAAACGGTTAGAGATTAATTTTTTTTGATGATTCTATTGAAAAGCTGGGGAAATTTTAGCCGGAAAATGATTGTTATATGTATTTTTTTCGATTTTTTTTTGAAAATTCGATATTTTTCAGCATTTTTGAGGGGTAAAAGCCTCTGCTTTTTTGAAAATTTTCAGTTTTTTGCAAATATCTCTGATTCCATTGGTCGTAGCAATTCGGGGATGATCTCAAATGAAAGGTGAGCTCATTTCCCATCGATTTATGGGGTTTTGAATTCAAAAATATCAATTTTTGAGATAGTTATGAGCCAAAAACTGTTTCACAAAACTGTTTCACAAAAATGCCCATAAATACCTTAAAAATCGATATTTTTAAATTGAAAACCCCATGAATCGATGGCAAATGATCTCATCTTTCACCTCCCACCGGAATTCTTACGCTACGACAAATAAAACCGAAGATATTCTCAAAAAACTGGAAATTTTCAAAAAAAGGAAGGGTTTCACCTCTCTAAAATGCTCAAAAAAGTCAAAATCGCCAAAAATTCAAAAAAATTAATTCCGGCGCTTGTTTCCCGCCTAAAATTTCCTCAGTTTTCCAATGAAATCATCAAAAACGATCTACCGCCAATATTTCTATTAATTTCAAGAGTTTTCCATAATATTTGTCTGAAAATTTAGATGTGTCCATTTTACCCCTGATGTCCATTTTGCCCCACCTTCCCCTATAATTAAATAATAGACATTGTCTTCACTGCACTTTACTTTTGTTAAAAGTTGAGGAGCAAATGGAGCAAGTGGAATTGCCCCTCCACGAGGCAGCCAGAAGAGGAAACATTTCATTTTTAATTGAGTGTCTGAGACAAGGGGTCTCAGGAACTGGATTAGACTCTGCTGGAAGTACTCCTTTATACTGGGCATCACGTGCAGGACATTTAGACTGTGTACGACATTTATTAAGTCTCCAGAATTCAGGAATTAATGCTCAGGTACATGGTCAATATCTTCAATATCCCAATAGACTAGGAGACCATAAAATTAGCAGACATTTGATAATTTTTTCAATTTTTTTAAACAAATAAATTATTTATAAAAAAAAATATATAAAAAATTTGCATTTGCAGTTCTTTCAATTCACTAAATACGCATATTTTTAATTTAAAAAAAAATAATTTATTTGTTAAAAGCAAAAAAAATATCTAAAAACTGTTGAAAATCTGCTATTTTATAATAATGAAATTTACCACACTTCTCACAATTTAGTGCATTTTTTTTAACAAATAAATTAAAAAAAAAAAATTTTACAAAAAATTTGCAATTGTAGTTTTTTAAATTTTTTACGAATGCATATTTTTTATTTTTCAAAAGTAATTAGTTTAAAAAAAAGGAAAATTATAAGAATTGTCAGATGTCTGCTATTTTCAGTGTAATTCATTGATCTCAAATTAATTAGCAATTTAATTAACAGAATAAAATGGGAGATTCACCACTTCATGTAGCAGCAAATCATGGTCATCTGGAAGTAGTGAATCTTCTTTTGGATTCAGGTGCTAATGCAACACTGCGAAACAACGATAATCTTCTCGCCGAAGAATTAACAACTGACGCATCAATAATTAATACAATACAGATGAGTAAAAGAAATAGTAACAGAGACTATGGATACAGTGTTGAGGATTATAATGACGACAGTGATTGAAAAATGATCTCAATTTATTTTATCATTAAATGTAATATTATAAATAGTTAAACCAATGATTAAGTAACTTTAATACATTTTTTAAGGGGTGTGCGAATAATTCGAATCCACGAATTATTCGTACCGAATCGAATATTATTATTCGATTCGAAATTTGAATCGAATAATTCGAATTGTCGAATATTCCGAATTTTCGAATTATTCGAATAATTCGAATAATTCGAATTATTCGAATTTTTTTGAATAATTGGAATTTTCGAATAATTTGAATTTTTGAATAATTCGAATTTTTAAGTAATTCGAATTTTCGAATAATTCGGATTTTCGAATAATTCGAACTTCTCGAATAATTCGAAAATTTTTGAATTATTCCAAAAATTTCAAATAATTCTAATATTTTCTAATAATTCGAATAATTTCGAATAATTTCGAATTTTCGAATTATCCGATTCGAAATTCGAATCGAATAGTAATATTCGATTCGAACACTATTCGCGCACCCCTAATTTTTTTATAGACTTGTTGATAATTTCATAGAAATAAATACTGTAATTTTTTATAATTTATTTTGGGATAATTACAGTTATTGAATTTGCTTGCTGAACCAACGATTGAAATCTAGACGTAATAACAATTGTGCAAGATGTTTACCACTTGGCTGGGCTCTTACTTTGTTCAATGTTTGAATTAATACACTCATTAGGCTTGATAATGTATCAGTTAACATTTTGAGTTCTTCTTTTTCGGTGCTCAGGAGATTTGTGACTTCCCACATGGAGGCTTGGAGGATAAAATCATCGCAGAGTCTCAGAAGAAGACGGAGAAGACCATTTACCTGTGAAAATTTGTCATTATTTAGAGAGAAAAACGGGCATTACAATTGAACAGTTGGAGATAAAGATTTTATAATAATTCCATTGGAAAGCTGAGGAAATTTTAGAGGGGAAACAGGTGTGAAAATTCATTTTTTTGAATTTTTTGGACAAGATTTGAAGGGATTTCCCTTTCAAAAATCGAAAAAATTCACTTTTTCTGAGATATCTCTAATTGTATTAGTCGTAGTGACCTGGGGTTGGTCTGAAATGAAAGATGAGCTCATTTCCCATCAATTTATGTGATTCAAAATTTTTTTAAATCAATTTTTCGATTACTTGTAGCCTATTCTCTGAAAATCGGTTATTGCTCTATATTGTTTTGATAAATCGATAAAAAAATTTTAACAACTATTCAAATCAATGGGAAATGAGCTCATCTTCCATTTGAGACCAACCCCAGGTCGCTACGACCAATAGAACCGAAGATATCCCCGAAAGAGTGAAATTTTCCAAAAACGAAAAGATTTTCACATTCAAATCTTGACCAAAAATTCAAAAAAACTAATTCTGGCAGATGATTTTCATCGGAAATTTTCTCAACTTTCCAATGGAATCATCAGAGAAAACCTATCCCCAATATTTCCATTGATTTCAAGTAATTTTCACAATATAAAACATCAAAACTAAGATATCCCCATTTTACCCCACTTCCCCCAAATTCAAAAAACCTGATTATAAACCCAAAAATGTTAAAAAATACAATTAAATACTTACTGGATTACTGTGCTCTTCAGTATTTCCCAGTAAAAACGTCTGCGACATTATATTCGCCAAAAAAACCGAATGAGCTTTCTGAATATCTTCAAAATTTTCTGTATTTTTAATGCAATTTTCCATTACAGTGTACTGACTCTCAAGAACATCAACCTGCAGATAATACTGAAGATTATCAAGAATAAATATGAGATTATTTCTAAATTGAAGAACTCCAATGTCGATGTTTTTGGAACGCTTATGTTCGGTCCAGAGATTCCACAGGTTGATCTGCGTTTTTTTTACTCTCAGAAGAAAGCGAAAGATCGTATTGTAATTATTGAGAGCTTTAGGGCTGAAGAGAAGCTGAAGAGGCCAAACAACCCTGTATTGAAGAACAATCATGCCCCAGCCTTGTTTATCAATTGGATCCTCTCGATCCTTCGAACTCCCCTGATTCCCCCCAATCTGAACATTTCCCTCCTGTTTTCCTGATGGAAGAACAAAATTAAAGCTGTCCAATGCACTCTCATCATTGATCATAATCCTCCTCATCGTCATTTGAAAAGCCAAATTAACATCCCTCGAAGTATGACTCGTTGGCGGTTTATTCAAAATATGCGAAGTCAATTTAACAAAATCCAAGAACAAATCGCCTCTTCCAATCAAATAAAAATCCTTAATAAACTTGATTTGCTGCAGCAATTGAGCATCATCAACAGCAACTTGCCACAATTGTCTCGTTACACATTTCTTCAATTCATCAATTGTATTCTCAAATTCTATAACATTAAAGATTGCTTTTGTCTGAAGATTCTGCAGTTTTCTGAAGTACTCGTGCTCTTTTTCACCCCAAACAGGATTTTTTGATATTTCTGCTTTCATTTTGTAGTCTTTGCTCTGTCGAGGATCATTACCGAAGATGATGATGGTTTGGCCAATGCTGAGGATTTTATTGGCAAGTGAAGATGTAATGTAGGAAGGCAACATTTCGATGGCAATGTCGTAATTCCACATGTCGTCGCATTTTTTCATCTTCTGGCTGGAAGCATTTTTGCTTTCGCTTAATAGAAGACTCTCGTGTGTATTTTTTGTTTTTCTTATGAAAAACTCAGTGTGAATGTCTTCTAGTTGTCCATAGAGCAGCCAGCTTGTTAAATGTTTGTAGAAAATACAGTGGACACAGCGAAGAATTTTTTGAAGGGCTACTTTGATTTCAGGAATTCCTGTGTGCATCTGCTCGTGGATAGACTGAAGGAGACAAGTGCCATGGATTCTCTGGGTTTTTATCTGGCGAATCATTGAATTTAGGACAGCAAATAAGTACTCGTAGTTTTCTACTCGTGAGAGGATCATTGTGGCTGGTGTATGGGCATTGTGAAGAATGCATTTTTCCAAATCAACGATTTCATCTCTGTAGGGCTCCAAAGCTTGATCGATACCATCGCAAAATGCCTGGAGATAGAGACCCTGTTTTAAAGGCGCTGATTCGTTGGCATTTTCAACGTCATTCGATGATGAATAGGTTTCTATGAATTTCTGGATTGACTTGAATTTCGAGGATATCTCGAGAATCCTCGCGATCAATCCTCGCTCTCCTGGATGAAAATATTTGTCCAATAGTATAGACTGAAAAATGAGGGAGATAATTATTTGATGATTGTTTTTAATTGAATTGACAGATATGTGAGAATTTTTTGGCTTTTTAGAAGGTAAAGAATGGAGGGGAAGGTGGGGTGAAATGGACACATCTAAATTTTTAGGCAAATATTATGGGAAATTCTTGAAATTGATAGAAATATTGGCGGTAGATTGTTTTTGATGATTTCATTGGAAAGCTGAGGAAATTTTAGGCGGGAAAAAAGTGTTGGAATTAGTTTTTTTGAATTTTTGGCGATTTTGACTTTTTTGAGGATTTTAGAAAGGTGAAACTCTTCCTTTTTTTGAAAATTTCCAGTTTTTTGAGAATATCTTCGGTTCTATTTGTCGTAGCGTAAAAATTCTGGTGGGAGGTGAAAGGTGAGATCATTTCTCATCGATTTAAGTGGTTCAAATTTTTTTAAAATCAATTTTTCAAATATTTATAGAGGAAGGCGGGGCAAAATGGAAGTGAGGGGTAAAATGGACAAATCTAAATTCTTAGGCAAATATTATGGAAAACTCTTGAAATTAATAGAAATATTGGTAGTAGATTGTTTTTGATGATTGCATTGGAAAGCTGAAGAAATTTTAGGCGGGAAACAAGTGTTGGAATTAATTTTTTTGAATTTTTGGCGATTTTGACTCTTTTGAGGATTTTAGAGAGGTGAAAGCCTTCCTTTTTTTGAAAATTTTCAGTTTTTTGAGAATATCTTTGGTTCTATTTGTCGTAGCGTAAAAAATCCGATGGGAGGTGAAAAATGAGATCATTTGCCATCGATTCATAGGGTTTTCAATTAAAAAATATCGATTTTCAAGGTATTTATGGACTTTTTTGTGAAACAGTTTTGTGAAACAGTTTTTGGTCTATAACTATCCCAAAAATTGATATTTTTGAATTCAAAACCCCATAAATCGATGGGAAATGAGCTCACCTTTCATTTGAGACCAACCCCGAATTGCTACGACCAATAGAATCAGAAATATTTGCAAAAAACTGAAAATTTTCGAAAAAGAAAAGACTTTTACCCATCAAAAATATCGAATTTTCAAAAAAAAATTGAAAAAATCAAATCTGACACTCGTTTTCTGGCTAAAATTTCCTCAGCTTTTCAATAGAATCATCAAAAAAAATCCATCTCTAACCGTTTCATTACAGTGTCCATTTTGCCCCACTCTCCCCTATTTGATAATATTAGAAAGATTAATTACGATTTTTTTTATACATTATTTCTTCTGTTATTTAACAGAAATAAATCATAAATATTATGTAAATTTATTTAAAAGATAAGAAATTCAAAAAGACTGAAAAGCCATACATGGTTCTAATAAATGAATGAAAAAAAGTAAATATTAAAATAAATTTATACTTTTACATTTTTAAATTTTCTACATATGCATATTTTTTTATTCTATTTTATAATTTATTTATTCATTTATTTATTATGAGAAATAATATAAATAATTTTGATAATTAATTTATTTGTATTAATTTAAATAAATAATAAATTTATTCATTTATTAAAAAAAAAAAAGGAAAATAATCTAAAAGTTATCAAATTTCTGCTATTTTCAGTGTTATTATTATTAATATTTGATATCCTTTGTAACGTCTTTTTTTTGAAAATTTCAAATTGTTATTCATACTTACATCAGTTTCTACAATTTTTTCAAGACTCGTTGAGCATCCCCAGAGTGACATCAAGAGTTCGTGCAGCATTTTTCAGCAATTCTCTTCAAAATTCTCCTCAAATTGCCTGAATTTACTATTTACGTGTGTAAATAATTATTCAAAAATTTAGAAACATTGTTTTTTCATTGAGCAGCAATGTTTTTTTCTCCTCTTTCCACCGAGAATGACGAATTTTGGAGCAAAATGTTATTTTTTTCCCTTTTTTTCACTAGATTCTGAAACTTTTATTATTTATTGCTCTCACTAGATATCTCTGCATGTAAGTTATTATCATTTTTCATTCAAATTCAAAATTTTACAACTGAATTTAAATTTAATATTATCACTAAAATTATTTTATTTTACAGGATATAATTTTAGTGATTTCATACTCAGCTGGAGCACACAAAAATTAGCAAAATCGTTTTTTCTTTGCAGATTCCTGTTTTATCGATAAAAAAAAACAAAAAAGGGGAACTCAAATAAACATAACCCTTCAGTATCCACTGGAATTTTCCCAGATATCAATGAAAAATGTTGAAGAAAATATTGCTAAATTAATTAAATATTATTATTATTATGTTTGCATTATTAGGAGATATTAAATTTTGGAGTTGTGATGATAATATTAGCATTAAGGACAATGATTTTGGAGCATTCAGGTACTTAAACTCTTTTATTATCACTAAAAACTGAAAAAAAAACAATAACAATTATATGTGTTTTTAGGTATTATGATAAAAAAATTGAGGGAATTTACGAGGAGGGAAAGAAAACATACTGCCATAGTAGAGGAATTATCCACACTCCGGTCAATAAAAAAGGAAAAAAACTCAAGGATGGACTGAAATACTTAGAAGTAATTATTTTTATTAGGAAAAAGTGGGGTAAAATGGACACTATATGTTAGTTTTTGTATTTTATACTATGAAAATTAGGAGAAATCGATGGAAATATTGGAGATAGATTTTTTCTGATGATTCCATTGGAAAGCTGAGGAAATTTACCATGAAAATCATATGTCAGAAGTTATTTTTTGGAATTATTTAAAAATCCAATTTTTTTGCTCAAGATTTGAAGGTAAAATCCTTCTGTTTTTGAAAAATTTGAGGTTTTCGAGAATATCTCTGGTTCTATTGATCATAGCGATCTGGGGTTGATCTTAAATGATAGGTGAGCTCATTTCCCATCGATTTATGGGGTTTAAAAAGAAAAATATCAATTTTTTCAAGTACTCATAGGGCAAAAACTGATTTTTCAGAGAATGACCTATATATATTTGAAAAATTGCTTTTAAAAAAATTTGAACCACATAAATTGATGAGAAATGAGCTCATCTTTCATTTGGGATCAACCCCAGGTCGTTACGACCAACAGAACCAGAGATATCTCCAAAAATGTTAATTTTTTTGATTTTTTGAAGGAAAATCCCTTCAAACCTTGGGCAAAAAAGTCGAAATTTCAAAAAATTCAAAAAAAAAGAATTTTTACACATGTTTTCCACCTAAAATTTCCTCAACTTTTCAATGAAATCATCAGAAAATCTCTAAATCCAACCCTAAAATTGGAATTTGCCCATTTTACCCCATATTCCCCTACATTAAATAGTTTTATTCCAAATGATTCAATTAATCATGAAATAAAATTCCAGGAACAGCTGAGAGATCACTCGATTATTTGCTCAAAGTGGCACGATCAAAGCACAATTCAATTAATATTAAATACTGGTTTATTAATATACATACAAATTAATGTATCAACTGGTGATATTGATAAGTTAACATTTGACAAGTATTTAATTGGCAAAGTACCTGATCATCTCTCGGATGCTGTTATGACAAAAGATTACTTGGTCTGTACACAGAATGACAGCCAAATTACAATTCTTCATTTTACAAAGCCAAAACGACAGATATTCGATAAGATAAATAAATTAGAGCCCAAATTAATAACAGTTGATTTGTCTGGACCAAGTGGGAGGAGAATTGAGAAACAAATTCAAGTTAATCGAACTGGAGATTTGGTAAATAAATAAATCATCTTTTTTTTTTGTTGCATATTTCAAATTTTTTTTATTCTCGTTCTTGCTCTGTAAATGATTTTAACATTTTTCAGTATTTAATTTGGTGGAAATCAACGACAAATGACGTTTTTCCATGGAGTCCAGCAATGAAAGAACATGATCGAGCAAACGTACATCTTTATCGTTTGAGGGGGTGAGAGTTAATTTTTTTTTCTCTCATTTTTTCCTCTTATTGTCTCCACACTCTGCTTTATTTCGGGCGAGATGAGCCTGCCAATTGTTGTATTTGTGCTTTGGTGGTGATGATAGTTCATTTGCTATTTTTCTCGTAATTTTTAGAGGCAAATCCCAAGTTCCCTAATGTAAATTACCTTTTTACTCTAATATTAACACATAAATGGGGTGAAATGTCGTCGACTTAGTAACAAAGTGATGTAAATGCTGTGTACAAGCATAGGGGAAGGTGGGGCAAAATGGACATCAGGGCTAAAATGGTCACATCTAAATTTTTAGGCAAATATTATGGGAAATTCTTGAAATTAATAGGAATATTGGCGGTAGATTGTTTTTGATGATTTCATTGGAAAACTGAGGGAATTTTAGGCTGGAAACAAGTGCTGGAATTAATTTTTTTGAATTTTTGGCGATTTTGACTTTTTTGAGCTTTTTAAAGGGGTGAAAGCCTTCCTTTTTTTGAAAATTTCCAGTTTTTTGAGAATATCTTCGGTTCTATTTGTCGTAGCGTAAAAGTTCCGGTGGGAGGTGAAAGATGAGATCATTTGCCATCGATTCATAGGGTTTTTAATTCAAAAATATCGATTTTTAAGGTATTTACGGGCTTTTTTGTTAAACAGTTTTGTGAAACAGTTTTTGGCCTATAACTATACCAAAAATTGATATTTTTGAATTCAAACTCCCATAAATCGATGGGAAATGAGCTCACCTTTCATTTGAGACCAACCCCGAATTGCTACGACCAATAGAACCAGAGATATTCGCAAAAAACTGAAAATTTTCCAAAAAGACAAGGCTTTTACCCCTCAAAAAAGCCAAAAAATATCGAATTTTCCAAAAAAATCAAATCATCAAAAAAAAATCCATCTCTAACCGTTTCATTACAATGTCCATTTTGCCCCATTCTCCCCTATAGCACTTACGCCCCTTTAATTCTAAGGCGACAATATCTACTTTACCTCATTTGAAATTACTCTTTTTTTAGTACTGACCTTAAAATCTCCCCATGGAGATATGTTCTTTGGTCTTAATCCTTCTAGAAATCTTCCAGAATCATCAACTTGGACTTTTGTTGAGCCACAGTGTCTATCTGGCCATATTGGATGCCAACTTGGTACTTGCCAATTGCACAAATTACGAGGTCTGAATGTATCCTCAATCCAATGACCATGCCAATGTTGGGACATCTTCATTAACTTTAATTAATTCTGCTTTATAAACTACTCTCGGTACTCTCTATTTTCTCGCTTCTTTACAAATTATTTACATTAAAACTGCTGTTTACACAGGTTGCCATAGAAATGAGAAGGCAATAACGATTTATTTCTCTTTTTTCAGTGTCAAATTTGAATTACTTTGTTATCTCAAGACGGAATTCGATCCTCTTTGCATCATATTCAATCCAAAACAGGATTATGTCATACATTCGATTGAGCAAAAGGTCTCGAGGAAGGTAATTTTTCATTGCAACGCATTTTTTAATTGATAATTTGCAAATAGCACATTCTTCTACAATAATTTTTTTTTTTTCCTATTTTCAAGGGTGAAGTCACGATTGAATGGCAAACATATCAAGTCTCGCAACAGGATAAATTACAGAGAATCGAAGTTATATCAATTCCTCTACCAACTCATACGAGCTGTGCAAAATTCTCACCTAACCAGGATATGCTTCTTCTTTGCTGTATTGATGGATCAGTTATGATTCACGATCACACGAGGGGCACTAACTCGAGTGTCAAAGCTGGCTTTGTATGCAAAATTATCATTGAAACTTTAGTTTTATGAATTTAGTAACATTCAATAACGTTTATGCTAGATATTTTTCTTAGGACTAGACATTTTCCACCGAAAAAAAACAGTTTTTGCTTGGAAAATGCTAGGAACATCCTGGAAAAATTGTAGAAAAATCCTATTAGGAAAATTCTCGAACGATAATAGGGAAGGCACATATTTTTTTTTGTATAATACTACGTTATACATAATGCATAATATCTTAGAATACTGTAGCACATCAAATTCTCTATTTTTATATCAATTATTATTAATAATAATCAATTCAAAATTAGATGTTTGAACTCAACGTTTTCCAGATATGACGTCATTACACTGAATTATTAGTTTCCAGTTTGCTCGTTAGTAGCGCTACCGCTATTTTCGCATATAAACTTGAGATAACCAACATATCGATAGTTTTTATTTAGGTTAAATGTTGCTGGAATAAATTGTAATTGATTTATTTTGATTCTATTCCATTCAACTTTTCAGCGGATTACTCTAGAAGCATTATCGGGATAAATTTCTCGTAATTATTCATTTATTAATCAAAATAAAAGTAAATTAAAACTAACACACAGAGGGCAGGACGGGCTTAAACTCCAATACAGTGTAATGACGTCACTGTCCTTTTGACACACTGAAAAAATGCACTTTTAAATTTGCAATTACAATTGAAAAATGCACATGAGGATGATTTTGATATTTTTTATATAACATTTATAATCTATAGTAACTTAAAAAAAATGAAAAAAAATAGGTGTCTTCCCTATCCTGCAACCCATTTATATTATCTCGTTTTAGCTTCATTTAATCGAATTTCCCTGTTTAGATACCGACTCTAGCATCCTGGCATAGCGACAGTTTCATGTTCACCATCGGCAATGAACGTGGCCAATGTCAGCACTACGATATCTCCCTCACCTGCATAAAAAGCCAGCTACTAAACGAAGATTCAACTCAAACTAGTGTCCTCGACCTCTCCTCGTACTTCAAAAGTCAGCCACCCTTGATACAAATCTCGTGGAGCAAGAAAATCAACGATGAACTGTGCTACACTGGTCGTTACAAAAACAGAGACTCTCTCCTCTTACTCTCCTTCGAGAGAGGACCTCTCGGTGTAATCAGAATCGTAGAAGGCAGTAATTTATCCGCAGACGTATTAATCTTCAATTATCTAAACTTATCCCTCCCCGATCGTGCAACATCGCTCCTTCTCTCCATAAATTGGGACACACATCCCCGAATTTGCATGCACTCTTTGAATCAAATTCTCAATCATCTTTTCAAACTTCCATTGATACCAGAACGTGAGAGTTTGATTCAAAATGCTTTGGGGAGCTTTCACGTGCCAATTCGACCGATAAGTCAAGCTGTCGAGGACGAGTATGGAGCAGAAATCAGAGACTTGACAAGAAGATTCTTTCATCATTTGATGCGCTACAAATTATTCGAAAAAGCATTCCGACTTGCTATTGATTTGAATGATCATGACTTGTTCATGGACATTCATTATTATGCTTTAGTGGTAAACGACCACGAGATGGCAAAAGCTGCGAAAGAAAAGGCAGAATTGGTGTTGAGCAGATCAAACAGCTGTACAAGCTCTCATTCAACTTGCTCAAGACCCTCTTGCTCTATCTGTTCGGAATCTGGAAGTGGCGGAGATACCGAGTCTTACACAGAAGAAAGCGGAAGTGAGAGTCCTCAGAGAAGATCAAAATTCACCAGAAAGCCGCCAATTTCTCAAATTCCACCGCTTCCAGTCCTGTCCTCAGACGCCTTCAATCCAAGTCCTCTGGTATCAACATCCTTCAACGAAGATTCTCTTCAGACTCCCCAAACATCAAGAATCAATTCCTCAATACCGAAGTACCTGCAAGCACCTGGAAAAGCTTTCAACTACAAATTTCGTGAATTCAGTCATTCAAATACATCACAACTGTCTCAAAAATCCTTCACAGGAATGACAAATTCATTTGGAAATTTGAAAATCGGAGATCTTTACGGTAGAGATACAGGATTCAGAAGAGCTGTTTCAAACGACAGATTCTTCAATTCCGAGAACATGAAAAATCCAATTATGGGAAATGGATTGGATCAAATGAGTACAAAATTCGATGAAGTTATATCGGTTGATATACCGAATTCTATTGAGTATTCATTTATGGGGATTGATACCAATATGACGAGTACATCGTTTATCTCAGATGATAATGAACAATTAGCTCTTCCTAAGATCAGAAATAATGAGAATTGTCCAGGAGAGAAGCCAGATGACTTTGGCGATGTTTCCAAGCATTTTTTCAACTCTGACAATAATTTAGTGTCAACTTCATTTAACGAGGAAGTTGAAGAGGAAATTGATGACAATGGAAATGATGAAGAGGGTCTAGATAATTCTGAGAAAGACACGAGTGGCAATGGAAGCATCGAAGTACCCCCACCACCTCTGGAAATGACTAGTTCATTGGTGAATTATTTGAGCACTTTGCCACGAAAAAATCTTCCACTTTCACGTAGTACTCCGGGTTTGAGTGATATGGATGATTTCATGAAATTTCCAAGAGGAAATATTCCTCTAGGTGTGCAGACTCAGTCCTCAGTGTCCACGATACTGCAGAATAGACGAAAAATTAATTTTGGAAATAGTAGAACGTATAGATTCAATTATGACCTTGATTTTGGACAAGATGTGACGTATTCTGGAAGCTGTGATAATTTGAGTAGCCGAGGAGATCATCAGGGGAACTTTGGGGGGAATTTGAGGATAGGGGAGGGAAGGGGGAGTAGGAGTTATGGTTCTGGAGGTGGGAGGGGGGTGGGGAGGGATTCGAGGGACATTCGAACTAATCCGAATGTTCCTCCGCTGCCGGTAATTGGTGGAAAAGGAGGAACAAGTCAGATTGATGCTTTTGGAGGCAGTGAAAAGCCGAAGGTTAAATTTTCTAATACAGTTACTCATATTTTACTGCCTGAAAGTGGTCCAGGGTATAGAGCGATTCAAAAACGTCCAGCATCAAAATTACATCCGATGGATCCAAAAAGAGAATTGGCAGAGAGTTTACCACTTTGTTTGGGAAATGAGGATTATCTTAAGGACTTTCAACCACTTTCAAGTATAAAATTCATTGAATTTGCCTTAAAAATGTAGTTTTTCCTCTATTATTTGAATAATTGAATTAATTTCTTCGTTTCAGAAGATGCTGGGACTGAAGACACTTCGAAAGAGACTGTAAAAGCTGAAGAAACAGCAAAAATCAAAGTTGTCCACTTTGGATTGTTATAATTCTTCGTTAAAATATCAAAATAAAAAAAAATTATCTTTATATCTTCAATTCCGTCCTCATAGCATGCAGATTTTTCTGTAAATATTTTTTTATACGTTTTTATACTTGAAGTAAAATAAAAGAATTTTACTCATTATTCAAAGAGTTTTATAAATTATTTCATTTCTAATTAAAACAGTGAATATTTACATAATTATTTTTTGGGTTTCTGCAAACTTTGCAATTCAGACCTCATGTCCATCAATTGTTTATCAGGAACATAACGTAATTCCTCTAATTCTGGTCGCCATTCTTCGATATTAAGTGTAACACCTTCTGGCAATGCTGCTTCAAGCATTCTCACGAATATCGGAAAAGTCGGTGAGGACAAATCACCCATTACAAAATTTCTCTCATAATGATTCAATTCATATTCTGTCTCTGCATTACTTGATCTGGGCTTGAATTTCACGACTTTCCATTTTTTCGCTGGTAAAGCATAACTGGAAAATATTGAAAAATGCTCTTAGAAGAAAAATTTAGTAAAACTCCATAATCTCTTAATTCTTAATGTTATTGGAAATAACAGACACCTGACGATTTTTAGATTTCCTTTTCTTTTGCTAATAAATTCCTTTCATAAAAGGAACATGACATCGGTTCACTTCAGAGCTGTGACACTTTTCTTCTCATTCCTATTGGTCAATTCATATCTCATCAGCCAATAGAAAGCATTGCGTTTGGCGCGCTTAATGACGATCCACTTCAAGTGGTTTTACGTGAATACAAATGGCAGCGCATGCCAGTCATTAACTACCCAGAGGTCCCTCGCATTCTATTTTCATAATTAGAATAACAAGAGAGTGAAAGAGCATAATTTGACGGTCAGACCCATCCCATGAAACAGCCCGGTAAGAAGTGGAATTGAACCACTGGCCACGATAATTTTGAAGGGAGGACCTCATATTATTGTAATTGGGGCAACGCGAGCTGCGGATTTCAATTTTCCCATGCGAAATCGATCGATTTCCCTTGTCTAGGTCCTAAAGGTCCTCGAAGTAAAAGAAAAATTACTATTTCCCTTCATAAAAAGGACAGGGCATTAAAATCGAACATGGCGGATTTCATCTCGAATTGAAGGATAATCGAACTCGAAATGAAAATAGTCCAACTCGAATCGACAGAAGCGCACTGTGGTGGACATTACGGAAACTAATTTTTTTGAATTATTCAGTCATCATACTTAGCAGATAGAAAGATTATTTTCAATTTCAACTAATCCTAAACGTTTGGGAATAGTTTGGGGAAGTTTAGGAAAGCATTTTTATAATTTGGGGAAGAGTCATTAATTTATTATTAATTAAAACTTTTTTTATGTATAGATAGCAGAAATAAATTTTAAGAACATTGAAATTATTTTCATCTATTTGGAAGTCATTTGGGGAGACTAAAAAAATCAATTTCATCCTTCAAGAATTAATAATTATTTAATTAAAATGAAAATTATGTCTTGAGCCTCCAAGCGCAAGAAAATCTATATAAAACAAAAATAGCAATCTATAATTGCTTTCCTAACCTTCCCTAAACTATTCCCAAACATTTAGGATTAGTTAGAATTCGGGCTGAGCCTGAATTCTCACTAATCCTAAACGCTTGGGAATAGTTGAGGGAAGTTGAGGTAAGCATTTATAGATTGCTATTTTTGATTATATAGCCTGGCGGAGCCCGGCGGAGCCTGGCTGAGCCTGAATTCTAACTCATCCTAAATTCTGCTATCTCTGATAACTATTTCTGCTATCTATACATGAAAAAAGTTTGAATTAATAATAAATTGATCACTCTTTCCCAAATTATAAAAATGCTTTCCTAAACTATTTCGAAACGTTTAAGGATTAGTTAGCTTTAAAAATAATTTTTCTATCTGCTAAGTATACGGAGGTATCATTAAAATTTAAAATAAAAAATAGAAGGCGGCGGCGGCGGCGCTAGTTTTCAATAATTTCCCATAAAATATCCCGACAAGAAGTGAAATTGAACCACTAGCCACGATATTTTTGAAGGGGGGACCTCATATTATTGTAATTGGGGCAACGCGAGCTGCGGATTTCAATTTTCCCATGCGAAATCGATTGATTTCCCTAGTCTAGGTCCTAAAGGTCCTTGAAGTAAAAGAAAAATTACTATTTTTAATAATTTCCCATAAAATATCCCGGTGAGAAGTGAAATGGAACCACTAGCCATGATATTTTTGAAGAGGGGACCTCATATTATGGTAATTGGGGCAACGCGAGCTGCGGATTTCAATTTTCCCATGCGAAATCGATTGATTTCCCTAGTCTGGGTCCTAAAGGTCCTTGAAGTAAAAGAAAAATTACTATTTTTAATAATTTCCCATAAAATATCCCGGTGAGAAGTGAAATGGAACCACTAGCCACGATATTTTTGAAGGGGGGACCTCATATTATTGTAAGTGGGGCAACGCGAGTTGCGGATTTCAATTTTCCCATGCGAAATCGATTGATTTCCCTAGTCTAGGTCCTAAAGGTCCTCGAAGTAACAGAAAAATTATTATTTTTAATAATTTTCCATAAAATATCCCGGTGAGAAGTGAAATTGAACCACTAGCCACGATATTTTTGAAGGGGGGTCCTCATATTATTGTAATTGGGGCAACGCGAGTTGCGGATTTCAATTTTCCCATGCGAAATCGATTGATTTCCCTAGTCTAGGTCCTAAAGGTCCTCGAAGTAATAGAAAAATTACTATTTCCCTTCATAAAAAGGACAGGGCATTAAAATCGAACATGGCGGATTTCATCTCGAATTGAAGGATAATCGAACTCGAAATGAAAATAGTCCAACTCGAATCGACAGAAGCGCACTCTGGTGGACATTACGGAAACTAATTTTTTTGAATTATTTAGTCATCATACTTAGCAGATAGAAAGATTATTTTCAATTTCAACTAATCCTAAACGTTTGGGAATAGTTTGGGGAAGTTTAGGAAAGCATTTTTATAATTTGGGGAAGAGTCATTAATTTATTATTAATTAAAACTTTTTTTATGTATAGATAGCAGAAATAAATTTTAAGAACATTGAAATTATTTTCATCTATTTGGAAGTCATTTGGGGAGATTAAAAAAATCAATTTCATCCTTCAAGAATTAATAATTATTTAATTAAAATGAAAATTATGTCTTGAGCCTCCAAGCGCAAGAGAATCTATATAAAACAAAAATAGTAATCTATAATTGCTTTCCTAACCTTCCCTAAACTATTCCCAAACATTTAGGATTAGTTAGAATTCGGGCTGAGCCTGAATTCTCACTAATCCTAAACGCTTGGGAATAGTTGAGGGAAGTTGAGGTAAGCATTTATAGATTGCTATTTTTGATTATATAGCCCGGCGGAGCCTGGCGGAGCCCGGCGGAGCCCGGCGGAGCCCGGCTGAGCCTGGCTGAGCCTGAATTCTAACTCATCCTAAATTCTGCTATCTCTGATAACTATTTCTGCTATCTATACATGAAAAAAGTTTGAATTAATAATAAATTAATCACTCTTTCCCAAATTATAAAACTGCTTTCCTAAACTATTTCGAAACGTTTAAGGATTAGTTAGCTTTAAAAATAATTTTTCTATCTGCTAAGTATACGGAGGTATCATTGAAATTTAAAATAAAAAATAGAAATCTACACTAATCAACGGAGGCGGCCGCCGACGGTGCTAGTTTCCAATAATTTCCCATAAAATATCCCGACAAGAAGTGAAATTGAACCACTAGCCACGATATTTTTGAAGGGGGGACCTCATACTATTGTAATTGGGGCAACGCGAGCTGCTGATTTCAATTTTCCCATGCGAAATCGATTGATTTCCCTTGTCTGGGTCCTAAAGATCCTCGAAGTAACCGAAAAATTACTATTTTTAATAATTTTCCATAAAATATCCCGGTGAGAAGTGAAATTGAACAACTAGCCACGATATTTTTGAAGGGGGGACCTCATATTATTGTAATTGGGGCAACGCGAGTTGCGGATTTCAATTTTCCCATGCAAAATCGATTGATTTCCCTTGTCTAGGTCCTAAAGGTCCTCGAAGTAACAGAAAAATTATTATTTTTAATAATTTTCCATAAAATATCCCGGTGAGAAGTGAAATTGAACCACTAGCCACGATATTTTTGAAGGGGGTCCTCATATTATTGTAATTGGGGCAACGCGAGTTGCGGATTTCAATTTTCCCATGCGAAATCGATTGATTTCCCTAGTCTAGGTCCTAAAGGTCCTTGAAGTAAAAGAAAAATTACTATTTTTAATAATTTCCCATAAAATATCCCGGTGAGAAGTGAAATTGAACCACTAGCCACGATATTTTTGAAGGGGGTCCTCATATTATTGTAATTGGGGCAACGCGAGTTGCGGATTTCAATTTTCCCATGCGAAATCGATTGATTTCCCTAGTCTAGGTCCTAAAGGTCCTTGAAGTAAAAGAAAAATTACTATTTTTAATAATTTCCCATAAAATATCCCGGTGAGAAGTGAAATTGAACCACTAGCCACGATATTTTTGAAGGGGGTCCTCATATTATTGTAATTGGGGCAACGCGAGTTGCGGATTTCAATTTTCCCATGCGAAATCGATTGATTTCCCTAGTCTAGGTCCTAAAGGTCCTTGAAGTAAAAGAAAAATTACTATTTTTAATAATTTCCCATAAAATATCCCGGTGAGAAGTGAAATGGAACCACTAGCCACGATATCATCGAAGGGGGGACTTCCTATTATTGTAATTGGGGCAACGCGAGCTGCGGATTTCAATTTTCCCATGTGAAATCGATTGATTTCCCTAGTCTAGGTCCTAAAGGTCCTTGAAGTAAAAGAAAAATTACTATTTTCAATAATTTTCCATAAAATATCCCGGTGAGAAGTGAAATTGAACCACCAGCCACGATATTTTTGAAGGGGGGACCTCATATTATTGTAATTGGGGCAACGCGAGTTGCGGATTTCAATTTTCCCATGCGAAATCGATTGATTTCCCTAGTCTAGGTCCTAAAGGTCCTTGAAGTAAAAGAAAAATTACTATTTTTAATAATTTCCCATAAAATATCCCGGTGAGAAGTGAAATGGAACCACTAGCCACGATATTTTTGAAGGGGGGACCTCATATTATTGTAATTGGGGCAACGCGAGCTGCGGATTTCAATTTTCCCATGCGAAATCGATTGATTTCCCTAGTCTAGGTCCTAAAGGTCCTTGAAGTAAAAGAAAAATTACTATTTTTAATAATTTCCCATAAAATATCCCGGTGAGAAGTGAAATTGAACCACTAGCCACGATATTTTTGAAGGGGGGACCTCATATTATTGTAAGTGGGGCAACGCGAGTTGCGGATTTCAATTTTCCCATGCGAAATCGATTGATTTCCCTTGTCTAGGTCCTAAAGGTCCTCGAAGTAACAGAAAAATTATTATTTTTAATAATTTTCCATAAAATATCCCGGTGAGAAGTGAAATTGAACCACTAGCCACGATATTTTTGAAGGGGGGTCCTCATATTATTGTAATTGGGGCAACGCGAGTTGCGGATTTCAATTTTCCCATGCGAAATCGATTGATTTCCCTTGTCTAGGTCCTAAAGGTCCTCGAAGTAAAAGAAAAATTACTATTTCCCTTCATAAAAAGGACAGGGCATTAAAATCGAACATGGCGGATTTCATCTCGAATTGAAGGATAATTGAACTCGAAATGAAAATAGTCCAACTCGAATCGACAGAAGCGCACTCTGGTGGACATTACGGAAACTAATTTTTTTGAATTATTTAGTCATCATACTTAGCAGATAGAAAGATTATTTTCAATTTCAACTAATCCTAAACGTTTGGGAATAGTTTGGGGAAGTTTAGGAAAGCATTTTTATAATTTGGGGAAGAGTCATTAATTTATTATTAATTAAAACTTTTTTTATGTATAGATAGCAGAAATAAATTTTAAGAACATTGAAATTATTTTCATCTATTTGGAAGTCATTTGGGGAGATTAAAAAAATCAATTTCATCCTTCAAGAATTAATAATTATTTAATTAAAATGAAAATTATGTCTTGAGCCTCCAAGCGCAAGAAAATCTATATAAAACAAAAATAGCAATCTATAATTGCTTTCCTAACCTCCCCTAAACTATTCCCAAACATTTAGGATTAGTTAGAATTCGGGCTGAGCCTGAATTCTCACTAATCCTAAACGCTTGGGAATAGTTGAGGGAAGTTGAGGTAAGCATTTATAGATTGCTATTTTTGATTATATAGCCCGGCGGAGCCTGGCGGAGCCCGGCGGAGCCCGGCGGAGCCTGGCGGAGCCCGGCGGAGCCCGGCGGAGCCCGGCGGAGCCCGGCGGAGCCCGGCTGAGCCTGGCTGAGCCTGAATTCTAACTCATCCTAAATTCTGCTATCTCTGATAACTATTTCTGCTATCTATACATGAAAAAAGTTTGAATTAATAATAAATTAATCACTCTTTCCCAAATTATAAAAATGCTTTCCTAAACTATTTCGAAACGTTTAAGGATTAGTTAGCTTTAAAAATAATTTTTCTATCTGCTAAGTATACGGAGGTATCATTGAAATTTAAAATAAAAAATAGAAATCTACACTAATCAACGGAGGCGGCCGCCGACGGTGCTAGTTTTCAATAATTTCCCAAAAAATATCCCGACAAGAAGTGAAATTGAACCACTAGCCACGATATTTTTGAAGGGGGGACCTCATACTATTGTAATTGGGGCAACGCGAGCTGCGGATTTCAATTTTCCCATGCGAAATCGATTGATTTCTCTTGTCTGGGTCCTAAAGATCCTCGAAGTAAAAGAAAAGTTACTATTTTCAATAATTTTCCATAGAATATCCCGGTGAGAAGTGAAATTGAACAACTAGCCACGATATTTTTGAAGGGGGGACCTCATACTATTGTAATTGGGGCAACGCGAGTTGCGGATTTCAATTTTCCCATGCGAAATCGATTGATTTCCCTAGTCTAGGTCCTAAAGGTCCTTGAAGTAAAAGAAAAATTACTATTTTTAATAATTTCCCATAAAATATCCCGGTGAGAAGTGAAATGGAACCACTAGCCACGATATTTTTGAAGGGGGGACCTCATATTATTGTAATTGGGGCAACGCGAGCTGCGGATTTCAATTTTCCCATGCGAAATCGATTGATTTCCCTAGTCTAGGTCCTAAAGGTCCTTGAAGTAAAAGAAAAATTACTATTTTTAATAATTTCCCATAAAATATCCCGGTGAGAAGTGAAATTGAACCACTAGCCACGATATTTTTGAAGGGGGGACCTCATATTATTGTAATTGGGGCAACGCGAGTTGCGGATTTCAATTTTCCCATGCGAAATCGATTGATTTCCCTAGTCTAGGTCCTAAAGGTCCTTGAAGTAAAAGAAAAATTACTATTTTTAATAATTTTCCATAAAATATCCCGGTGAGAAGTGAAATTGAACTACTAGCCACGATATTTTTGAAGGGGGGACCTCACATTATTGTAATTGGGGCAACGCGAGTTGCGGATTTCAATTTTCCTATGCGAAATCGATTGATTTCCCTTGTCTAGGTCCTAAAGGTCCTCGAAGTAAAAGAAAAATTACTATTCCCCTTCATAAAAAGGACAGGGCATTAAAATCGAACATGGCGGATTTCATCTCGAATTGAAGGATAATCGAACTCGAAATGAAAATAGTCCAACTCGAATCGACAGAAGCGCACTCTGGTGGACATTACGGAAACTAATTTTTTTGAATTATTTAGTCATCATACTTAGCAAATAGAAAGATTATTTTCAATTTCAACTAATCCTAAACGTTTGGGAATAGTTTGGGGAAGTTTAGGAAAGCATTTTTATAATTTGGGGAAGAGTCATTAATTTATTATTAATTAAAACTTTTTTTATGTATAGATAGCAGAAATAAATTTTAAGAACATTGAAATTATTTTCATCTATTTGGAAGTCATTTGGGGAGATTGAAAAAATCAATTTCATCCTTCAAGAATTAATAATTATTTAATTAAAATGAAAATTATGTCTTGAGCCTCCAAGCGCAAGAAAATCTATATAAAACAAAAATAGCAATCTATAATTGCTTTCCTAACCTTCCCTAAACTATTCCCAAACATTTAGGATTAGTTAGAATTCGGGCTGAGCCTGAATTCTCACTAATCCTAAACGCTTGGGAATAGTTGAGGGAAGTTGAGGTAAGCATTTATAGATTGCTATTTTTGATTATATAGCCCGGCGGAGCCCGGCTGAGCCTGGCTGAGCCTGAATTCTAACTCATCCTAAATTCTGCTATCTCTGATAACTATTTCTGCTATCTATACATGAAAAAAGTTTGAATTAATAATAAATTAATCACTCTTTCCCAAATTATAAAAATGCTTTCCTAAACTATTTCGAAACGTTTAAGGATTAGTTAGCTTTAAAAATCATTTTTTTATCTGCTAAGTATACGGAGGTATCATTGAAATTTAAGATAAAAAATAGAAATCTACACTAATCAACGGAGGCGGCCGCCGACGGTGCTAGTTTTCAATAATTTCCCATAAAATATCCCGACAAGAAGTGAAATTGAACCACTAGCCACGATATTTTTGAAGGGGGGACCTCATACTATTGTAATTGGGGCAACGCGAGCTGCGGATTTCAATTTTCCCATGCGAAATCGATTGATTTCTCTTGTCTGGGTCCTAAAGATCCTCGAAGTAAAAGAAAAGTTACTATTTTTAATAATTTTCCATAGAATATCCCGGTGAGAAGTGAAATTGAACCACTAGCCACGATATTTTTGAAGGGGGGACCTCATACTATTGTAATTGGGGCAACGCGAGCTGCGAATTTCAATTTTCCCATGCGAAATCGATTGATTTCTCTTGTCTGGGTCCTAAAGATCCTCGAAGTAAAAGAAAAGTTACTATTTTTAATAATTTTCCATAAAATATCCCGGTGAGAAGTGAAATTGAACCACTAGCCACGATATTTTTGAAGGGGGGACCTCATATTATTGTAATTGGGGCAACGCGAGTTGCGGATTTCAATTTTCCCATGCGAAATCGATTGATTTTCCTTGTCTAGGTCCTAAAGGTCCTCGAAGTAACAGAAAAATTACTATTTTTAATAATTTCCCATAAAATATCCCGGTAAGAAGTGAAATTGAACCACTAGCCACGATATCATCGAAGGGGGGACTTCCTATTATTGTAATTGGGGCAACGCGAGCTGCGGATTTCAATTTTCCCATGTGAAATCGATTGATTTCCCTTGTCTAGGTCCTGGGGAACCTCAAAGTAAAGAGGAAATAACTATCCTTAATGATTTTTCCATGACAAGACCCGGTGAGAATAGAAATTGAACCACTTCTAATGACATTTCGCAACCGGGAAACCTCATATTCTCGACTATTCAGCGCCGCGAGAGACTGATTTTGATTTTAAAAAAACATATATACATGCTTAATCCAGCCTCACAAGCAAAGTTATAGGCGCGCAAAACAGCCTAGTTAGAATAACGAGAGAGCGAAAAAACAGAATTTGACGATCAGACCAACTGACCAGGGGGCTAAAATTGGACTTATACATGTGTTCTGGACTGGTTCTTGCGATGATATTATGAAAAGTCAATTGAATTGTATCGATGGGAGCCCCAACATGAATTATCAACTATCCAGGGGTCTTTCACATTTAATTTTCATAATTAGAATAACGAGAGAGCAAAAAAATAGAATTTGCCGATCAGACACACCAGCCCGGGGGCTAATATTGAACTCATACAGCTAATAAAAATCATCTTTTTAAAAGAGAGCAAAGATAATGAATTATGAAAATATGCACACGTGGAAAATTTTTTAATCTAGGGATGCCAATCATTTTTTAAAGCAATTTTTTTTCTTCAAGAAAACGACAAGATTGGCAGTTTTCTGCTAATTTCATTATCATTTCTATTATTCTCACCTATTCTCAATATCTAATTCCATATTCTCCGCCATAATGTGAATAAGTTTTTGATATTGTTCAAGAACAGGATAATCATATCCACGCAATCTTATGTAAGCCGTTGGATATTGTGGAATTTTTGGTTTCATACACTGAAAATTAATTGAAAAAATATAGAATAATTTCTAATTAATAACAAAAAAAAAAAATGGAAAAAAAATCAGTAGTGCAGAGGTAAAACAAGATAAGTCTATTTTTTTCTCATTTAGTCGTTTGAAAATACCTTAGAAAATAAGCGAAATTGAGCAATTTTGCCCGGAAAATCTTTTGTAACTCTTGAAATTCTCTACAAAAAAAGATAAATAATATCACCTCATCTCGCTTAGTTTCCGAGATATTTCCTTCCAAAAATGATCGCAAAGATAAGTCGACTTATCCTGTTTTACCTCTTCAATACTGAAATACTTGCATCTAAATAATCAGGTGTCCACAGATTAGAAGAACATCTCGAGATGATTCCTCTATTTGTCAAAAATCTGGAGTTAATAATCTGTAAACAATAGAAATTCAAAAAAAAAAACAGATGTAAACAAAGGCTTAATCTATATAGGTTATGCACGTCTCTTAAAGACACTATTTTCCAATAAAAAATGATGAATTACCTTTTTCAATACACAAGTAGCCATTTCTCAGTCCCAAATTCTCATCTAATGCCTCCAAAACACGAAACAATCGATAATTTATCGATAAAATTGAATAAAAACTTCAATTTCGAACGTCAACAGCAGAATGGAACAGGTCACGTGGTCTACCGGTGAGAGAGACAGAAATAGTGACAGTTTCACTTCCATCTGGCGGGATTTTTTTGAAATATTCAAGTTTTTTTTCTTTTATTTATTTCTTCGTTTTCTCGCACGACGAAGTAAAGTTGATATTCCGCGAGGTTTTAGTCGCGAATCGGTAATGATAAGTCTGACTAGACTTGAGGAAAAAAAAAGTGTGATTATTTTTTTTTTAAAATAAACAATAAATAATTGGAAGGATTTTAGTTATCTGGGATTAATTTATCTTGTGATTTTGATTTTATTGGTAATTAATCGTTTCCGGTGGGAGTTTCGTAATTATTTCTTCATTAATCAAGAAATTTTAATGCACATGCACATCAATACATTGAAAAATATGGTTTTTCATCGATAAATAAGCTAATTTACGCCTCAATTGATCAATTTATCGGATTAATTAACGAAGGATTATCTGTTTATTCAAAAAATTCGAAATTCGAATTTCGAAAGGACTTATCCTTATTTCGATTGGTAAACATTTTTTTATAACTTTAATTATCTTTTTTCATATTTTTAATTATCTCAAGAAAATTTCATATTATTTTACTAAATTATTCAATTTTTAGAATTTAGAAAACTTAAGTTTCGATATGGGAAAACCCAGTTTTTATCATTTTTATCAGTTTCAAATTTCATTTTACTTAAATCTTAATGTTTTTTTCGTGCAACTTTATGGTTACTATTATTATTATTATTTTTTTTTTTCTGTTCAGCCTCTCGGTTCTTTACATTCATAAAAACACAATTTATATGAAAAAAATAAGCAATTTTATGATTTTCTAATGCAAAAAAGGCGAAAATTGCTTTTCGATTGATCAAATAAATGGTGATTCAACGATCAAAACACTTCATATCGTGTCCAGATATTATTTTACATAATATTTTACTTAAAAAAAAAAAAAAAAAAATTTTTCAAGATATTAATCAAATCTAGTTGATATTAATTCGATAATTTTGATGAACCACTGAATTTTTATTTCATTTTTTCTTCCTCATTCGTTGAGAAATTCATAGACAAAGAAAGAAGATAGAACACAAATTAGACGAGAAAGAGAAATATTTCAACTCATTATCAGTCAGAGACAAGATAAATTGATGAGCTCTTTTATCAATCGACTCTCCCCACTCTTTTTTTTTTATTCAGTATTTTCCTTTATTCTTGCGCTGCAACTGGTTTCTCCTATACCGGAAAATCCCACAATTCTCTTAAAAACTTTTGCATCTTTCGTATTCATGAGCAGTCACGTATTCTAAGTGTCCTTGCAAAACTTACGGTTGTATTGAGCCATTATAAGGTCATATTGCGACCTTTGTTCGTCTCAAAACACACGATCAAAGCTCCTTTTTTTTTTATCAGGGAAAGGTGGGGAAACAAGGGGTAAAATGGACACGAGTTGATTTTTGTATTTTATAGGGGAGAGTGGGGCAAAATGGATCCTCATGGTAACATGATTAAGGATTTTTTTTTCGGTATGAAGGACTTGACGAAAAATTCTGAAAAAATTTGAGATAATCCTCCAACATGTCTATATTGTTTGTGAATTTTTTCAGATTTTTCGAAGCAACCGCTGCTTTTTAAAAAAATCTCGAGTCATCTTATCTTCTAGGTCCATTTTGCCCCACTCTCCCCTACTATGGACTAGACTTTGGGTGCGCGCACCTTTTCTGCATGATGCTCTTGAAAATTACATTTTTACATATTTATATATATTTTTACACATATTTTTGACTTTCTTGACCGTCATTGAAATTAAGAAAAATAAAAGTAAAGCGCGTTTCCACGTACAAAAAGCAGTAACTTGCACGTTTGAGGCCTTGCATATTTTTTTTAAAATTCATTTTTATGATATTAAGGATCAGAAACAAAGAAGTGTGAGTCCCAGAGGACTTGCGCCTTTTTGTCTCGAAAATGCATCAATTTAAAAACAGAAAACTACGATTTTTTTGCTTTTTATTGCAAAAAAAATAGAAAAAACCCCTCAAATTATCATTATTATATATTACATATACTATATACTGTACTATATATATATATATATAATATACTATATTATATCATATATATATATGATATATACTATATAGTATAGTATATCTATAATATATATTAGGATAAGTGATGACAGAAAATGTCCCATGCTTTTTTATATTATGGAAAACTACTCGAAACGGATAGAAATCTTGGAGATAGGTTTTTTCTGATGATTTCATTGGAAAGCTGAGGAAATTTACCATGAAAATCATATGTCACAAGTTTTTTTTTTGATTTTTTCAAAAATTTCATTTTTCGCGCCAGTTTTGAAGGCGAAAAGATTTCTGTTTTTGAAAAATTTCAGGTTTTCGAGAATATCTCTGGTTCTATTGATCGTAGCGACCTGGGGTTGATCTTGAATGAAAGGTGAGCTCATTTCCCATCGATTTATGGGGTTTGAAAAGAAAAATAGCAATTTTTTCAGGTACTCATAGGGCAAAAACTGATTTTTCAGAGAATGACGTATAAATACTTGAAAAATTGATTTTAAAAAAATTTGAACGACATAAATCGATGAGAAATGAGCTCATCTTTCATTTGAGATGAACCCCAGATCGCTACGACCAACAGAACCGGAGATATCATCGAAAAAGTGTTTTTTTTCGATTTTCGAACGGAAAACCCCTTCAAAAATTGGCCGAAAAAATAAATTTTTCCAACAATTGAGGAGAAAAAATTAAAAAAAATTCCATCTCAAACCGTTTTAATTGGAGTGTCTATCTTATCCCCCCTTCCCCTATGATAAATGATAAAAATAAAGTATTCTCCAACATTTCCGTTATCTTTATTTAATTAACATAAATTTTTAGACGCAAAATGCCGATTCTCGCGGACTTATCTCGGCGCATTCACCTGTTGACGACAGACGCTAAACCCGATCCGCCACGAATTGATACAGATGAAAATACTCACAATCTCAGGCCAAGAAAATTGAGCAATAAGTCATCGTCAAGTGCACAAGAAACCGAGACAACAGATAAAACAAAACCATCAGTTAATAGACAGTCTTCAGTGCCAGAAGGTAGCTCTGATAATGAGAAAGAGCGTAGAAATTCAGCTGAAAAGAAACAAACGCGCTATCGAAGATCTCAAAGTACAAAAAATGGTGAGAAATTCAATTTATCGAATGTAAATAGGATTTTTTGAAGATTATATCAAAAATAGAAGACATTCCACAATTTTTGAATCTTTTTCTTCCTTAACAAATAAATTAAAAAAAAAAATGAAAAATATATGCGCATACAGAAAATTTAAGAAACTATATGTGCAATCACCTTAGAAACAAAGGGGCGTAAGTGCTCGGCTTTTACATAACACTTACGCCCCTTTGTTTCTAAAGCGGCGATTTATTTGTTTGAAAAAATCCCAAAAACGAAGTCATTTTCCTAAAATATTCTTAATGAATCGATTATTTCAGGACAAACAGCGAATATTGTTAACTACAATATCGTGAATTCCAGTGGTGTAAAAATAGGCGCAACAACGACGTATGTCTGTAATATTAACCAGTACCCAGGTAGTTCTCCAAAGGATATGAATCATCAAGAAAGTCCACCTAAGCCAAGACATCCATCGATGTCTGAAGAAATAGAGGCTCTTTGTAAATTAAATAGGATAGTAACGATTGATGATATGTTTTTGGTGAAGACACATCTTGGACATGGGTGGAAGGATGTTTTCAAATCTCTGGACTATTCGGAAGGACAATTGGAGCAATTTCAGGAGCAACATCATGCCAAAGGACTCGATGAGGTGAATTACCAGAGCTAAAACAGTTTAATATAATAATTAGTCTTCACTTATTTTACTTTTAATAAAAAAAACTTCTCACTTATTTCATTGCAATTGATGATTTCAGGTCATTTATCAGGTACTATTGGACTGGAAACAGTCAATGGGTAGCGAAGCAAGGATTTCATTACTTCTTGGAGCTTTATGGAGATGCGAACAGTACGACTGTGCCCAGAGATTAGCAGGAATCACGAAAAATCTCTGAATTAATTATTTAATACGGGGGAAAAAACCATCTGGTCTTCAAATTATTGCTCTGCTTGTAATCTGCCACTCGATAAATTTACGATAAGAATTATTAAAATAATTATGCAATATCCAAATAACACTCATTGCCATTCGGCAAATACTGAAATTCATCACATAATTATTACCTGTTATCAATGTTGTAATGTATTTTTATTAAATAAACATTTCTTCTTTTTTTTTAGTGAATTGTGTCATTATTGTTTATTTTGTAAAAATATTCATTTACATCTATCAATTTTTATTATTGATAAGATTGTGATTAATTAATATAAAATTAGTTTTCCGAAAAAATATTAATCGTCAAATGCACGAAATGGAATTATCACACAATTATGTAATGTATACATTACTAACTTATTTTAAAAATATGAGAAATATTATAAATGCTTAATTTAAGGAAAGAAACGATAATGGCTCATTAATTACCACTTTTATAATTAATTTACAGAATTATCCTAGAAAGATTTAATTTTTAAAAAAATCAGTTCTTCAATCAGATGCTGCTGTAATATTTGGTGAACTAACTGGTGAATTAATGAGCCTTGAATCTCTGTCAGAATTACGACAACTATCAAATATTTGTGTCTTACATTTTTCAAATTGTACAAACATTTCTTCCATACTTTGATCGGCATCGAGAATAATAACTGGCGCTGGTACATCAAATAATGTTCTTCTGTAAAGCCAATTTTCGTGTATTTCATGTATTTGTTGGAGATAATCGAGTGATACACAGTCTTCCTCTTTTCTTGCACGTTTTCGCATTCTTTGGTAGACAATATCTGGTGTTGTTCTCAGGTAAACTATAAAAATGACAATAAAATAAATAAGAAGTGCTCTAAAACATTGAACAAAGGGAGATTAAAGGCATTATTTAATGCAAAAAAATTGCTTTTTCTTTTACCTATCAAGTCTGTCTCGATAACTGCATTGTTAATACACCAATCGTACCATTTTTCAAGTACAGTAGCTTCAACTTCTCTTATCACATTAGTTTTCTTCATATTCTCTATAAAACAACGTGCACTGTATACAGATCTTTCCATTATTTTGTAAGGTAAATTTGTCTTCATTGTGTGAAGCTGAAGCATCGTCAATTGTACGTAAGACTGGAATAAACAGGCGTATCTCTCTGGATCCTTGTACATCAATCCCTTTAAAAGAAACATTATTAATAAAAAAATATAGGGATGAGTGGGGCAAAATGGACCCTCATGGTAACATGATTGAGGAATTTTTTTTGGTATGAAGGACTTGACGAAAAAATCTGAAAAAATTTGAGAAAATCCTCCAACATGTCTATATTGTTTGTAAATTTTTTCAGATTTTTTGAAGACACCGCTGCTTTTTAAAAAAATCTCGTTTGAAGCATCTTGTTGAAAAATAGTTAATTTTTTTAAAAATAGAAGGATCCTTGGAACTTAAAAGGTTTAGGGCCTCATTAATAATGAATTAATTGAATTATCACACATCTGCCAATTGTTTTTATTTATTTAAACAACTAAATTATCATTAAAAAAATATTTTCAAAAATTGCACTAATAGTTTTTGGAATTTGCTACATGTACATATTTTTCATTTTTTTTTTTTTTAATAATTTATTTGACAAAAAAATGAAAATATTAAAAATATTGAAAATTTTCAGATGTTTGCCATTTTTTAAAAGTATTTTTCATGATAAAATTTGTATTTTTAATGAACATTAATTTAAAAATGTGAAAATTACCAGTAAATTCATGCCCTCCACGTTTCTCCACAGTTCCACTGGCTCCTGAAGTACCATTGTATTGTTAAATTGTTTGAAATTATTGAGAAATGTAGTTTTTCCACTTCCAATGTTGCCCTCGATGCAAACAGTGAAGGGACGTGAATAATTTTTGCATGGAGATGTCATCTTGGCGATCAAAATAAGCCCACGTTTTCCTAAAAATAGTAAATTAATGAAATTTCAATGATTACGAGCAGATAAGACACATCATAGGTAAAAGATAAAAGAGTTCAACGAACTTTTTCTACAGTTTCAAAATTTGCATTTAACCTCCTTCAAAAAAAAATCCACGAAAGTTCGTTATTTATAACAGAAAATTTAAACCACAACACTTTAATCAATATCCAATATTTTAAGTCGATTATTATCGGAATATCTTCGTCAACTGATCAACATTGGAGGGAAGCAAGCGAGGAAATGCACCAGAAATTCGTTGCAAGTTGCTTGTGTCTAGGGGAAACAGAAAAAAAAACATGACACTGTCGCTGTTTCCCGCCAAATGCTGTCATTCACCCGCCAAAAACCGGAAAATCCAGTCAATACGAATTTCAAACGAGAGGTGGCGGTTTAAATTTTGAAAGTGACTCGCGCCTAACTTCAGAGCGTTCGAATTCTTCAAACACACACACACACACACACACACACACACACACACACACACACGCACACAGAAATGATACAAATGAAGCATTTTACAGTCAATTATTGAATTTTTCTTTTTGTTTTAAATTCTCCTTATTTTGAAAACTTGGCGGGAATAATTCAAAATAATTCTATAGAATCCTTTCAATGAAGTGACAACAATGATTTTCGAGGAAATGTTGATGTTAAATGGCTATATATACTATATTGCGTCATATGAAAATGTAATTATTTGTATTTTAATTTAATTTGCATTACTTACCTAATGACACCATCTTATTATTAATCACTTGTGTAATTCAGGTAAAATCTAATTTTATGTGTTTTTTATTTTTTAGGAAAATTCTGTGGAGAAAAGTGGAAATATTGAATAATTGCGACGAGGAAGCACCGGTCGGCATCGACATTTTACGATTCATTCTCTCTCTCTCTCTCTTTCTCTTCTTCTCCCTCTTTCTCTGGCTAACGTAATGCTTATTATATTTTATTTAATTACAATTAAACAATTAACTCCCAAACAATTCTGATAGCACTACAATCACCCACAAACGAATTACAAACGTTTTAATAAGTTGTACTGTTAAAAATTTTCGTGCAAAAACCCGGCAATTTCAAAAAAGTCACATTTCTACTGGAATTTCAGATAATTATGGCATTAAAAAATGAAGACATCATGGATTTTAATCCATAAGACCAGTAATTTATTTTACTAAATTTTTGAGAAGTATTCTTCAATTAAAAGGTATTTTTCCATACAATTTTATTTCTCCATTCTCGATAATAACGAAGCATATCTCCCAGAAGAATAAATTTTGTAAAATATTATTTCAATAAAATAATTGAAATGATAAAATTTGATAATTTTTTTTAATCATTCTAAGTAGGAGAGATTTTTTTTCTGATGGATCTACTGAAAAACTGAGGAAATTTCAGCTGGAAAACGAGTGTCAGATGGATTTTTTTCGATTTTTTTGAAAATTCGATATTTTTCGGCATTTTTGAGGGGGAAAATTTTCAGTTTTTTGCAAATATCTCTGGTTCTATTGGTCGTAGCAACTTGGGGTTGGTCTCAAATGAAAGGTGAGCTCATTTCCCATCGATTTATGGGGTTTTGAATTCAAAAATATCAATTTTTGGGATAGTTATAGGCCAAAAACTGTTTCACAAAACTGTTTCACAAAAATGCCCATAAATACCTTAAAAATCGATATTTTTAAATTGAAAACCCTATGAATCGATGGCAAATGATCTCATCTTTCACCTCCCATCGGAATTTTTACGCTACGACAAATAGAACCGAAGATATCCTCAAAAAACTGAAAATTTTCAAAAAAAGGAAGGATTTTACCCCTCTAAAATGCTCAAAAAAGTTAAAATCGCCAAAAATTCAAAAAAATTAATTCCGGCGCTTGTTTCCCGCCTAAAATTTTCTCAGCTTTCCAATGAAATCATCAAAAACAATCTACCACCAATATTTCTATTAATTTCAAGAGTTTTCCATAATATTTGCCTAAAAATTTAGATGTGTCCATTTTACCCCTGATGTCCATTTTGCCCCACCTTTCAATCTAATCTTATTCTATTGCAATGAAAATTTGCTCTCTCGATGAAGAATAATTCAAAAATCTCCTCGAATACAGGTAAAGCGTCATCTTACATCTACTTCCTCTATTATCTCGGCTGCTTCATTCCCAATCGTCGTCAAGAAGCTCCTCTGCCTGTTCCATTGCTCATTGCTCCAAAAAACACAACAAGAAAAAAAAAGAAAATATTCATCGGCTTTGGAGAAGACTGTTGTGACCGATCCTATATAATTGTTCGTTACATTTACGCAATTACATTTCTGTTAAAAAACTTGCTCACATCTCATCATATTCATCTCAATAACATGAATCGTTCATAAAAAGTGCTAATGAGTAGAAAATTTTTAAAAAATCTCAATAAACCTTAAAAAAATGACTGAAGTACGTGATTGTGTTTTGTACTCCAATAATGAAGACGAGTATTTGGAGCCAATTGAAGATATTCCATGTCCTGAATTTCAATTTTCGGTAAATAAATACAATGTTACTTACATCAATTAATAATAACTTATTGTTTCAATTAATTTAAATAAAATTCCACAGACATTGACATGTTATATTTGCAATGGATACTATGGTCCATGCTTTGAGGAGCCAGTTTGTGCAACATGCCATGCATTTTTATTCCCAGACTGCATTGGAGTTGCTGCAGTGCCAATATTCAGTGAGGTAAAACATCGAAAATCTTCTCTATTCACAAATAAAATTAACACAAAAAAGACCGGGGCAAAATGGACCTCCAGTTCAAAATGATCTGTGAATCTTTTTTTTCAAAGCGAAAAAGTTGTTAAAAAAATCTGAAAAAAATTGAGAAGATACTCCAACATGTCTACATTGTTGGTGAATTATTTCAAATTTTACTGAAGAAGCCTCAAAAAAATCCTGCATCACTTTGCTATATGTGTCCATTCTGCCCCGGTATCCCCTAAAAGTTTTTAACGTTCATAAGTCAGTTTGACGTTCATAAATGTCAGTTTAACATTCATAATCATTCAGAATGTGTTTGATTCAAAGGCAACTAGCCTAGATCAAACCGTACACCAACGTGTCCTCGCCATATTCATGTCTAGTAAATTGTGAATTATTGATTCAGAAAACAGACGACGAGGATTCTGGAAACGACGAGCCAACGGATCTCTTCTACAACGTAGAAAGAAGACTCAGTCAGTCCCAGCGTCTACGATCCCCTCAACTGTTCTCACCACCCCCTTGCAACAATGACCCCCCTCCGCAACAACCCCCTGATCTCCCCCCCTTGGCAGAGCCCCTGCCAAGTAGATCAGAGTCGAACGATCCTCCCTATCAAGTCAACAACCAGCCATATCAAGCAAACGTTCAGCCACATGATCAACCAGCAGACAATCAACTCTACATTTGGAACAACTGTACCGGATACTGCAATGTACCCAACCCCAACATGGGTGAGTCCTCAAAAACGAGGAGCCTCGTAGAAAGGGTCGAAATGCTCTCGAATCATCGGCACATAGAGCACGAGCCCATAAACGAGCCGGGATTGGTCGAACGTTTACCACCCGAAGTTCTCTTAGCCGTATTCTCACATCTCGATGACGTCAGTCTTTGGTCAGCTGCAAACGTCTGCAGGAGATGGTACGGTCTTTTATTGACGCATGTCCCTCATCAGCAGTGGCAACAACACGTTAAGTCACGCTGGCCTCTTTATAAGGCTATTGGACACGTCGAGAATTGGTACAGGGTCTACGATCGTTTGGCTACATCCGCACCTTGTAGAACATGTTTAGCCCAAATGTGCTTGAAATCACGACCGGCTGGGATTCAGGACACTTCGTGGAGGAGGAATAGGTTAAGAATGGAGCTGAAGAGCCTGAGGATTGATCCACCGGAAGGAATCGAGGCTACGCCGTTAGACAGTATGCATTGCCACTGGCAGGCTACCATCACAGGACCCATTGGCAGTCCTTATGAAGGTGGACTTTTTTATCTTTATCTTCAAGTACCTCACAGCTATCCAATGTCTCCACCGATTGTGCGGTTTCTTACTAAGATCCTGCATCCTAATGTCTCGAGGCATGGAGACGTTGGCATTGATTCTATTCATCACAACTGGTCGCTGGCTCTCACAATATCAAAAGTCCTGATAAGTGTGCAAAGTTTGCTGACTGATCCGTACTGTCAGGTCTGCATGGAACCGGAGCTTGGAGATATGTATCTTCATGACAGAGAAAAATTCGAGGAAATCGCCCGTGCGTGGACGTGGAAGTACGCCATGCACGATGTCGTAACACCCACTTAAGAGAAATCATCAAGGAGACTGGATTGGAAGCTTAATAGTTAGGATGATGGAGTAATCAGACAACATTTGAACTCATTGAACTGTGAAATTGAAATGTTGGTAAATTAAAGGCAGGGAAAAAATAGATTTGTCATTAGCCAGGATTGTTTTTGAACTATTTTCACTGTATTCTTTTTTTTTAGTGTTTAGTTCAAGTATTATATAGGATGGCTTTGGTATATAAAGCCTCCAGCATGGGGGGTCCAGCGCCGTCATTTATCCCTGGCTTGGCAGTATTCCGGTTTCCCGGTGGCCTCAGCCGACTTTCGAAATTATACAGTCATTGCTACGCTTAACCAACGCCCTCCGGGTAATCATCAAATGGAAATGTTTCATTTTTTTGTCTTTCAAGTTGTTTTTTTAAAAATGTTTTTGCTCCAAAACATTAGTAATACGTACAGTGCATATATTTACGTTGCATTAAACCATGAATCTGCAATGAAGAAAAAAGGATGTGAAATGAGTTCTTATTTTATTTGAAAATAATCATAATGCCCCTTTCTTTTTCATTGTTTTTTAATCTCTTATGGATGATCTTCTTCTTCTTTTTATGAGATGAATAATAAAAACAAAACTTAACACAAAACACAGGTGAATTGTGCACCTGGACTACTGGGCAACCCGACACGACGTTTATTTCTTTAAGGGTAGACTTCAAAGATTGCTTATACCATTTTGAGAAGTTAAACAACTCTGGACTTTTTTTTTTAAAATGAAAACAGAGAATGATTAACTGTCTTGTGTTTTAGATGTAATAACAATGCTCCAGCTACTCAGACACAATTCCAGAGTACTTTTAATATTTTTTTTCTTTTTTTTTACAAAACCACTTATTTATAGACTATAAAATACACGTGAAATTCTTCACTACACATTCATTTACAGAGAGTTTAATTTTTATAATTGTAATTATACTTGAGGCATAAAAATTTGATTCTCGACGAATATTTGAGGAGGTTTCATTATAAAAATAAGAATTTTTTTTTTTGAGATAATTATCAATGGTTGCGATAAAAGGAGAATGGGATACTTTCAGGCACTGGAACTTCCGGTTTTAAGGATTTGCCAGTGCAAATAATTTTTTTGAATTTTTTTTGTTTTTAGTAAAGAATGAGACAATTTTTGTGGTACACAAATTCATAGAAAATCTTTAATTTTCACTATGGTACAGGACTGAAGAGAGAGAAAGAGATGCTGGGGCTCAGAGACGAGGTGGGTGGTCCTCTGTACGGAGCCTGCGGGTCCTCCTCTCTGCCTCTTCACCCTCACATCTCTCTTTCTCTCTTTTTCCTTCTCTTCCTCACTGATTCAACCAATGTTAAACCCTTAGTATCATAAACAAGTGCAAGTGAGACGACAAAATTTCCTCCACCAGCTTCTTCCTCTCCTCTCTTTCTCTCTCTTTCTCTTGGCTTTTTTTTTCATGTTTCTCTCACTCTTATTCACTGGCCGGTCTCGTCTTCTTCGCTCTTCAGCAACGTGTGTGGCCAACACCACGTGTTCTGTCTTACTTCAACGCACTTTTAACCAGATTCATGGATTGTACACTCTATCTCTCTCTTTTTTACTCCTTTCCCCCTCTTTCTTGAGTCTCTTTTCTTTTTTTTTTTTCAAGACGTTTTTATCGTCTTCCCTTTCCTCATTCTCTCTTCTTTCTCCTGCAAGCGCGAGATGTACCCTTCAACTTTTACAAAAATTAGAGAAAGAGGCTCAAGTATGTAAAATACTTGTGCACTTAGTAATTTTTCAAAATCCCTCACTTTTCCAAAACTTTCAAATAAAATCATTATTTTTAATGAAACGTAGAATTTAAATTTATTCGAGTGCACAAATGCAACAATTCGTTAACTGGATTTCTTCACAGCATCAGAGGACATGATTTAGGTCCAGAAGATAGAAGAATAGTGGGGCAAAATGGACCGGAATTTTTTTCACTCGTAAAACAGCTTTTTCTTTACGAAAAAAATTAGGCAACAACGTAAAAAAAAGTGGCAAATCTCCAAAAAAAAATTTTAAATGTTTTCGAGAAGGTTTTTACGAAGAAAAAAAATCCTGGTTGATTTTCCCCAAAGTTCTTCTGATAAAAAAAAAATATATGTATATAACCGTATACAGAAGGGGATTCTGAGGGACTTATACAGTGTGCACATATACAGTAAAGATGCTGCTGAAGAAAAGGGAGGATAAAAAAGAAGAAAGGAAGGCGTGTATATATCGTAGTCCAACGTGTGTGGGCCATGGCAATGGAGCACACACTGCATCCGTATAGTTGGTCCACAATAACAGCTGATGCTCAATAGAAGCCCTCAGAGAGAGGCTTAGTCTCGTCTGTTTTTCTACATTATTCCTTTTTTTTTTCATCTTTCTTATTTTGTTGCCATCCAACAATTTTTTTGTCTTTCTATCTCACTCTCTCTTTCTTGTATTGTGAAACTAAAAAAATATATATATATATATATATATATATATTCGTCTTAGAAACAAAGAGGCTTAAGTGCTGTGCCTAATTATGGCACTTACGCCCTTTTAATTTTAAGGCAACTTAAGGTTCTATATCTACATATATAGGGCAAAATGGACCCTCATGTTAACATGATTGAGGAATTTTTTTCGGAATGAAAGAGTTGTCGAAAAAATCTGAAAAAATTTGAGAAAAGCCTAAAACATGTCTATATTGTTTGGAAATTTTTTCAGATTTTTCGAAGCAACCGCTGCTTTTTAAACAAATCTCGAGTCATCTCATCTTCTAGGTCCATTTTGACCCACTCTCCCCTATATGTAATATAGTCGTCTTAGAATCAAAGGGGCTCAAGTGCTGTGTATGATAATGGTACTTATGCCACTTTGATACTAAGTCTACAATTTTTACACAAATTTTCTTAAAAATCGTCTTTTATCTCGCTTTTCATTCACACACTAACGATTTTTTTAAAAGTTTTTTTTATCACTAAAAAATATACAGATATAGTCTAGACTTTATTTACAACTCTCATACAATCCAGAGCATTCATATACACACAAACATACAAAAACTATTTTATCATAAATTAAAAATAATTATTAACTATTAATAGACTCTATGATACATCCAATGTACAGCGCAGACTTTTGTTATTTAATTCTTCATTTTTTTTTTTTAACGAGTATTTTTAGAGAGCAAAAAAGATAGAGAAAGAGAGAGAGAGAGAGAGTATATAAATAACTTTTCGTTGACACTCTGCGAAAAAAAGCACAGTCTTCCGGATTTATTTAAAAAAAAAGTAAAAAAAAAAATTCTTATGAACGATTTCTTTGCTCGCTCATTTTTGCACCGAATGGTAAGTATTTAGGGTCTTTGGTCGTTGACACGCGGAATACTGTTTCTGGATCCTGCTTGGTTTATAACTCCTCGGAATTTTACTCATCAGTCTGTAAAATAATAAAAAGAAAAGATTTGTTGTTATTAAAAAAACATGTAGGAAACAGAGACAAAGAAGTCGTTGACAAGTTTTTTTTTTTGCTGAAGATGGAAAGTGAAATGGAGACTTAAATTTATTTTTAGGGTTTAATCACAGTCTTCAGAGTATTTAAAACGAGGGAAAAGTCATATTTTTTGAAGTTAGAGACAAAAGCACGACAGAATTCAGAGTCAACATTTTGTCATTTCAGAAACAAAGGGGCTTAAGTCCTCTATATAAGCAAAGCCCTTACGCCATTTTGTTTTTTCAAAAAAGAAACAAAGGGACTTAAGTGCTGTATATAAGTCAAGCACTTACGCCATTTTGTTTTTTCTAAAAAGAAACAAAGGGATTTAAGTGCTGTACATAAGTAAAGCACTTACGCCATTTTGTTTTTTCTAAAAAGAAACAAGAGGACTTAAGTGCTGTACATAAGTAAAGCACTTACGCCATTTTGTTTTTCCAAAAAAGAAACAAAGGGACTTAAGTGCTATACATAAGCAGAGCACTTACGCCATTTTGTTTTTCCTAAAAATGAACAAAGGGACTTAAGTGCTGTACATAAGTCAAGCACTTACGCCATTTTGTTTTTTCTAAAAAGAAACAAGAGGACTTAAGTGCTATACATAAGTAAAGCACTTACGCCATTTTGTTTTTTCTTTCTAAAAAGGAACAAAGGGACTTAAGTGCTGTACATAAGTCAAGCCTTTACGCCATTTTGTTTTTAAAAAGAGACAAAAGGACTTAAGTGCTGTACGTAAGCAAAACACTTACGCCAGTTTGTTTTTTCTAAAAAGAAACAAGAGGCCTTAAGTGCTGTACATAAGTCAAGCACTTATGCCATTTTGTTTCTAAAAAGAAACAAGAGGACTTAAGTGCTGTACATAAGTAAAGCACTTACGCCATTTTGTTTCTAAAAAGACACAAAAGGACTTAAGTGCTATACATAAGCAGAGCACTTACGCCACTTAGTTTCTAAGAAGAGGAACAAAGTTTTGGTCACTTCAAAAATAAAGGGACTTAAGTGCCATGAATAAGCATAGCACTTAGGCCACTTTGTTACTAAAAAGAGACAAAGAGGCCTAAGTGCTATAAATAAGCCATACCACTTACGCCACTTAGTTTCTAAAATGACGATTTATCATAAAATCCATTTTTAAAGAAATGGATTCAATTTTTTTGATAATCATAAGTTAATTTACCTTGTGAGATGTATAAAATGAGTAAAAATCCAAGGATTACATCCAATTTTCCGTTTGTCCTGAATCCAGAACCTGGAATATCACCAATCCTCGCTATCTCATTAGTCCTAGTATCATGAATAGTATTTTTAACTTCATGATAATCATGATGTGTCTTTCCAAAACACAAGTAATTCATATTGCGATGTATTTTTTCGCAGTCATAGTCCTCTGCACCATCGCAGATGCAAGTATTTAATTTCGCAGCTTTTTCCTGACGCGATAGGATGTCGATTGAGTTTCTGCATCTGTTTTCAATTGAAAATGAAGATTAGTCATTAATTATGTTTGAAGCTCTTGAAGACTTCGAGGAAGTGAATTTAATTAGTGAATTGACTATTGATACTAACCGATGAGTACATTTTTTTCCATGAAACATACTCCTACACAGCTCATTGTAAAACCTCAGTGCTGTTGAACATAAAGTATCAGCATTGCAAATTGTTGTTGCTATTCTGCATGATACTCTAGTTTTATTCATTGCTGTTAAAACTGATGCTCTGCATATTTCAACTCTCTGCTTTGATCTCAGGCACATCATGTCATTTTTATCACAGGTACACTAAAACAGAAGAATTGGAATCAATTAATAGCTGCAGAATAATTGAATCAATGGGGTCAAATGGACCTCCAAGGCAGTATGATCTAGGATTATTTTTAAAAAAGGCGCGACTCGATGAAAAAATCTGAAAAAATTTGAGAACATGCTTCAATATATGAAGATTGTTGCTGAATTTTTTCAGATTTTTTCAAAGACCCCTTCCCACCGAAAAAAAATCCCAAATCATTCAATCGCCTTTTTTTTGAAGTTTTTGTTGGAAAAAAAATGTAAATTTCGATTTTTTTTTACCGTCATTAGCTGCTTTCCCTCGTCTGTACTAGTCAATGCAATTAATGCAAGTAAACATGTCTCTGGACAACTGGTAACTTCTCCACGTAAATCAGATGCACAACTTGTTATATACTGTTGCAATGCAGCACCACAACCACCTCTGTATGCACATCTTAGTCTTGCACTCTCACAACCCATTGATGTACTTATTGTAACATTTGTAGCTACACTTGTATTAATAATAGCAAATATGAGAAGTGCAGAGAGTGTAGACGTGCATTGAATCCTTCGAGACATTCTTTAGCTGCAAAAATAAAAAAAAAATAAAAAAAATTATTAAAATCATTGCAAGTACATCAATTTATTTTTTAAATATTTAAATAACATTTTTTATCTTTTCTTATTTTCATTCTGTCCATCGTCGATTTATGCTAATTATCCTGCTAGGATAATTAATCTGTTGATTGCCTCGAGAAACAAGCAGATGTAATCTGAAGAGAGTTCCTGGGATGAAGAGAAGGAAGAGGAGAAAAAAAAATGAGAGAAAATGAAAATAATAAAAAAAAGGAGAAATGTCAGAATTGAGTTATTCACTCGATTGCATTCTTTAATTTTAATCTTATTAACGTGACCTTGCACTTATCAAATATTATAAACAATTAATTTTTTCTCGTATTTACATTGTGTAATCATTGATTTCGAGGGAATTACAGTGATACATGATATGTAAATAAATTCATACATCCGGAATTATGTCACTGGTTAATGACAACAGTTCATTGACATAATTTTTTTAAATTGATAATAATAATAATAGTGAGTAATTTTTAGGAAAGAATATAGGCAAAAAAGGTGGCTAGAGCGTAATTTGAGCAAATTTTGGGAAAAAATACAGAAAAAAATAGGAAATATTTCTAAAATATTTTGAAAATTTTCAAAAAAAAAATAGGAAATATTTCTAAAATATTTCGAAAATTTTGAAAAAAAAAATCGGAAATATTTGTAAAATATTTCAAAAATTTTGAAAAAAATAGGGAATATTTTCAAAATATGTCGAAATTTTTGGAAAATTTAAAATAGTGAAATATGAATGATTTTTTCTTGTTTTAAATCATTTATTATTATTATTAATTGTGTTGCTGTAAATTAGATGATTTTAGTTGATTTAAGGATAAAATTGGGGATAATTTGATCCTTAAAGAGGTGCAATCGGAAAAAAAGTTAAATTTTTGTATAAAATTGTTAATAACAATTTACACGAGATGAAATTCTCAAATCGGATTCAGTGAATCTTTAAAGGATGTAATGACTAACAAAATAAGCCCGCGAAAAAAAAAATTAATTGAAAATTGTAAAATTTTCATTATTTTTTACATTTTTTCAAATTTTTCAAGATTCAAAAAAATGTGAAAAATAATTAAAAATTTTCAATTTTCAATTAATTCTTTGTTTCTCGAGCTCATTTTATTCCTCATTACATTCTTCACAGATTCACTGAATCAGATTCAAGAATTTTATCTTGTATAAATTGTTATTAACGATGTTATCCAAAAAATTTAACTTTTTTTCCCGATTGTACCTCCCAATCATCCTTAAGCATAGAATTAAGACCAGTAGCATCATCTTCCCATTATATTGAAGATAAAAAAAATAAAAACCAATGATAATGGCGAGCCATGTGCTTTTTTTCGCGTATTATCACTAATTATCAAAAAAAAAAAAAAAAAATTAAAAATATTCGAGGTGATTCACGAAGAGTTCAAGAATACACGAGAGGGATGAGAGTGCAGCTGAGTAGCCTGTCTATGTTTCTTCTGTATGTATCTGTATATATATATATATATATATATATATGTATATATGGGTGTGAGAGACGTAGGAGAAAAATAAGAGGATGAAGAAGCCACGAGGCCCCACGAAACCATCTGTCCCTCGTTGCCACGTCTGGTCTCGTGGTGCCTGAGTTTTGGCCTCGACACTGGTTCCCCCCCTCCCCTCCCCCTCTTCTCTTCCTCATCCTCTTCTTCCTCTCGTGATGAAGAGTTTCCTAACGTTTCAAATGCCCGCGTTTTACTGCGATTGAATTTTTTATTTGAATTTTTGTTAAATGAAGGAATTTCGAGGTGTGAAAATGAGGGGAATGAGGGGAAAGAGGCTTTTTTTGGGAGGAAAGGGGGGATGTCTTGTTGGAGACTTCAGAGATGAAGAGGAAGAGCTAATATTGACCCTCGTATGTAACTAAGGAGTCAAGTTAAATTATCGACACTAGTCACGAGCCACTTCCTCTCCATTTGCTTGGTAAACAAATAATTTCTCTCATCCTTTCATCAATCTCACTGGTCCATGATTTAAAAGAAAAAAACAGCCATCTGACAATTTTTGGTGCTTTTAGCTTCTTTTTTTCTTGAAAAATAAATTATTTATTGAAAAATGAAAAATATGTACATGCAAAAAATTCAAAAAAATATAATTGCAATTTTTTTAAATAGGAAAAATTTGGATAAAATGGACCTGCAGATTAAAATTGTTTGGGATTTTTTTTTAGAGGGAAGGAGTCTTCAAAAAAATTTCAAAAAATTCACCAACAATCTCAACATATTGAAGCATCTTCTCAAATTTTTTCAGATTTTTTTAAGCAGTCGCCCCTTTTTTAAAAAAGAATTTGGATCATTCTGCCACGGAGGTCCATTTTGCCCCATTAATTCAATTATTCTGCAGATTTTTACACCGAGTTCTTTACTCTAAAAAAAAATCATGAATCCTGTCTCCTTAGAGGTCCATTTTCCCCCATTTTCCCCTATTTTTCCTTTTTTTTTGATAATTCATCTGTTTAAAATCTAAAAAAATCCTAAAAATTGTTAGATAGGTTCTAATTTCTTTATGATTCTGTTCCTCTTCTTCCCCTCCCCCCCCCCCCCCCCTGTTAAACGTTAATTCCGGTCATTTGCGGATGAAAAGGCACATTAATCATTCAGTTGGCATCATTTTGTAATTAACAAAATTTCAGGGAATAAAGAACAGAGGAAATGTTGTTCCCCACATTATATTCACTTTATTCATTTTATTCATGATTTTATTGAATAATGAAGATTAATGTTGCTTGATAAAAAAAAAAGAAAAAGAAACCAATGAGAGAATTCATCTCATGTTTTCTCTGAAACTTCTCCTAGATTCTAGAATTCAACGGGATAATAAAAATAAAAATAGTCACTTAATATTCCATAATTTCCTATGAATATTTCAAACTCTTTATGACACTTCGAGGAATCCTAGAAACTCAAAAATTTTGTGGTTTATGTTTCCAAGAATGGTGGCCATAAAAAAAAAAAGGAATTCAATTCGTGTCTTGGCAGCTAGAGTCAGGGATTAAAATGAGATTTTTCTCGAGAAAAAAAATAAAAGAGATAAAAGAGGAATAATGAGAAGAAAAAAAAAAAGGGATTCGTTGTGTGTTTCTCAACGGATTCTATCGATTTACAGATATACCGGTAGCTTCCGGGTTGAAGCGAGAGAAACGCGGCGCGAGAACGTGATCCGTAAATGCAACACCGTTCTCTTATACGGGTCACGATTCTCATTTTTTATTTTATTTTCTTTCTTTGAATCATATTTTTTTTTTTAAGTCCCATTCTATTTCAACATTTTCAGCTATCAATGGGATCAACGGTTTAATTAATCTGCATTGGATACTGATTATAGCATAAGCTCAATCCTTTATAAAGGAAAAAGTGTCTTTTATTTTTCAGGGAAATTTTGAGAAAAATTTAGAAAAATATTAAATTTACCTAAAATCTCGAAAATTCGGGAAAAATCTAGAAATTTCATAATTTTAGGATTTTTGGGGTAATTATGTGAGATTAAACTGATTTTAATGTTTCAAGTGGACGAAGAAAGGTTTTCGGAGTGAGATTTCAGAGAAATTTCAATAAAAATTTCGAAAAATATCAAATTTACCTAAAATCTCGAAAAATCTTGAAATTTCCCAATTTTGAGATTTTTAGTTAATTATTTCAGATGAAAATGATTAGATTTGAGACAAATTAATTAAGAAAAATTTGGGAAAAGTATTGAATTTACCATAAAATCCCGAAAGTCCTCTAAAAACCTCGAAATTTCCCAAATTTCTAGATTTCTAGTCAATTGTTTGAGATAAAACTGATTTTAATATTTCAAGTGGGTAAAGGAAGGTTTTCGCAATTAGATTTCAGACAAATTTCAATAAAAATTTGGGAAAAATATGAAATTTTTACCAAAAATCTCAAAAATTCTCGAAATCTCCTAATTTTGTCACTTTTAGTTAATTATTTGAGATGAAACAGTTTTTTTTATGTGATAAAGGGGAAAAACTGTAAAAAAAAGGGGGGGGGGTGATTGAACAAATGTAAAGATTGAAAAGTCATAAATGTACTGAAATAACTAAATAAATAAACTGCATTGGATTTTTCTCGTTGTTTAGACGGTTTTTTCCCCGTGTCTCTGAAAAATGCAGGGAATTTTGTGGATGTGTTCTACTCGAAATGATTCAACGCGAGTTCATTAGCGCAGGTATACATAAATTTCATGGAACGTATTTTGCACTAACGAGCGGCACGACCGCTGTCGCTCAATCTCTTGTGTCCTGCTGGAAGAGGTTTTATTGTAAATGTGAGACTAGAAACAATTTTACCTGTTCAGTTGAGCACACAAACAAACAATTGCCCTCTTTTCCCTCTAAAATTTGTATTTTTGTATTTTGACTTTGATCCTCCGATTTATTTCAATTTTTCTGATTTAATACTGTAATTTTTCCCAGAAATATTGGAATAGTATATTACCTAACAAGTGCGATAAAGTCTTTTTCTGCTCAGAGTGCTAAAAAAGGTGGGTTTCTAAGCTCATTTTCCTGTGTTTGAAACGCATTTCTCTGGAGCACCCTTGAGCATAAAAATACTGAAATAATTGGACGACTTCAAATTATTATAAAAACGTTTTATTTATTTTATGATTATTTTATAGACATCTCGACACGAAACCCAAATGAATAATAATCTTTTCTTAATTTCTCTATTGACAACCCATTGGTTCACTGCTAACTTCATTAAGTATTTATTGATCGTTAGCCAGAAGAATCAATAAAGAGTTCTTGAATTTCTACAATACTATTAGCACTATGGGCGGATAAGTGATCATTTTGCCGAAATTTTCTCATCCTTGCTACGCTCAGAAGGAAAATCATGTTGAAATTAACCTTTTTCATTACTGTTGCTACGTTCACACGCTCGAGAAAATTTTTTCCAATTTTTTAACTCATGTGATTGGCATTTTTTGCTTTCGGCTTGGGCGCCAACTTTATACTCCTTGAAAAACTCTGTTTCTTTAGTCCGGAAATATACTATTTTCGCACTGCGTGCGAAAAGTAGCCACTTTACACATGCTGCGCGTGCGGTCAGTGGTACTTTTCACACGTTGTACATAAAAAAACAGTATCTTACACGTGCGGTGACGATTTTCAGACTCGTGTGATTACAAACTCACACTCGTTAGAGAAGTACTTTACCGCACTTGTTATGTAATATACTATTTTCCGTCCTAGGTGCGTAAAGTACTATTCTGAAGACTGTAAAGTTAGCAAAACAAGCCGAAGATGATTTTTGTGATCACACGAGTCTGAAAATCATTACTGCACGTGTGAGATCCAGTTTTTTTTTAAGTACAACGTGTGAAAAGTGTCCACTTTTCGCACGCCGTACGGAAGAAGTCCTTAATAACATTCGAATTATTATCAAATCACGACGCTCCGAGCTAATCATTACAGCTCGTCTAATTCTTTGGCGAGAGTAAGAATTGTGGAATGCCCTGCATGCAGATGTGGCTTTGAAAATGAAGATTTAAATCACGTGTTATGACAGTGTCCTCGGTGGGAGCGAAAGAGAAGCATAATGATCTCAAAACTCATTGATTGTAAATACTTTCCCTCTTATGAGGTAAACGAAATTTTGTACACATTAAATCCTGTAGTACTTACTATAATAACTGAGTTTTTTTACCAATTGTAAAATCAAAATATGAAAATATTGTACGTTATTGTAATTCATATTATGTAGAAATGTACAAATTTAAATGATAAAATAAAAAAAATCACGACTTTTTGCTGAAAAATAATGTCGAAAACCTGAAGAAGTTGGCATTGTTCAGCAAAACCTCGTAATTTAACCGAAATTTGATGTTGTTTTAGACTTTTCCAACATAAGAGTATTAAATTTGTATTTTTCATCTTTTTTTTTGGATATTCCAGAAAAATCCACATTAATTGTCCAATTAAAATTTCATCCTTTTACATCCTCCCCATTATAAATCTCTTGGAAAAGAATGAGGCCCACAGATGTAATGCGAAATTAAGTATAATCATCGAGCCCATTAACAAACATCATTTTTTTTTCTTCAAATAAAATAAAAAAAATCAACAATTTTTATGATATTATTAAAGCCCGAAGAAATGAGAGAGAATATTTCCTCCTCCTCCTCCTCCTTATCCATTAATTATTTATGAGATTTTTTTTTAATCTCAAAAACATCATGCAAACAGAGCGTTTAAGATTGTTTCGTATGTTTCGTACACATAAGATGATGACTACCACATAGTCATTGATAAATTATGCGAATAAGAAATGAAAAAATAAAAAAAAAAATTCAAAAAAAATCGGAGGAAAGATGAAGGGCTGTTGATCGATGCCCGCGAGCGAATGGCGAAATACTGATCGAGTGGAGAGAAGAGAAATGACAGTGACGAATCGATGCGATTACGTACAACGCTCTCTTTAAAAATTACAAAAATATTAAAAAAAAAAAAAAAAAAATTTGAACTTATTCCAAAAAAAAAGTGTCTCACCTATTAATTTCTGCTTTTTTTTCCTATTCTCCAATATCACATGGCTCAGCCTGAGAAACTGGGGAAAAATCTCACAGAATCACTTAAAATTCACACTGACCAAAAAAAAACATGAATTTTCCCGAAAAAAATGTGTTTTTTTTATTCAATTTTATTCATTGTATTCAAGAAAATTCATAAAAATGCAAAATTAATTTTTTTTAAAATTGCTTAAATTTTCAAATTATTATTACGATTCCCGCGAGAAAGAGCAACTGTTAAACACACGTGCGTCGAGTTCCACAGCTTCGGAGTTACTAGATTGAGTTGTGACGGCTGGCAAAGCCGAAGGCCCTCGTATACTCCAAAAGAGTCCCTCTCCCACCATCAAATCCACCACTACCACGCACTGTTAGTGGAATATAGCAACAACAGGGGTCCAGGGTAGCCCAACCTGATTGAGATACCAGCCAGAAGAGACCCAACACACTACCTCGCCCCTTGTGTTCTCTCTTTCTCTCTTTTTCTCTTCCTCTCTTTTTCTCTTAGCGTTCAACATCCTTTGAAAACACTGTTTGTATATATCTGTCTCTGTCTAAGGCCCCTGAGATGTGTTTCGTTCTCAGCCGAGTACCACTTGGGTACCTACAGGGTATACCGTGGCTCTCAAATCTCCTTTCCTCTTAACTTTTACCTAAATGCAGTATTTATTTCCTCTATTTCTCTAATTTCTTGCGATTCTTCCAATTTTTTCTCCTCTTAATGTCATAATCATTCATCAAATAGAAATAGGTCTAAAATGACCTATCATATCGTCAGCTTAGAAACAAAGGGGCGTAAGTGCTATTCATATATATATATATATAGCACTTACGCCTCTTTAACTCTAAGGTTACGATATTGTTATTTTTCTTTTCATCACAATAAACAATAAAAAGCAGATTTTTCCACAATTTTCCATGAAATAATATCGTCATCTTGGAAACAAAGGGGCGTAAGTCCTGTTTATAAGCATAGCACTTACGCCCCTTTGTTCCTAAGGCGACCGTATGTCTAATCACATATGGGAAACAAATGAAAGATAAAAAATCCTCATATAATATTGAAGCACGAAATGATGAATTGTATCCATATGCCTTCAAAAAGTCATCCATCATGACCCAAAATCGTGTTTTCGAGACAAGATGCCTTCAAAACTAAGTTTACTTCATCAATTTGTGCAGCTACACTATTTCTAATGATTCCATCGAAAAGCTGAGAAAATTTTGAGTAGAAAACATGGGTTATAATTGTTTTTCGAGGCTTTTTTTCGTTCGAAAAATTCGAATTCCTTCAAAATTTAACAGAAAATGCATTCTGACTAGTAATTAAGCCTGAATATCGTGGTCCTAGAGTAAAAAGGGCATAAATAGAACATATTTTCTATTTTTTTATGCCCTTTTCATTCTAAAACCACGATATAATGTGAATGAACTCATGCAATTAATTATAAACAAAAGATAAAGCTTTGAAACTAAAAAAAAATCGGTAAAGTTCGAATGATTTTGATGAGAATTGAGCGTCATTGTGTTCGGATTTTGTGTGTAGGACGTAGGACTGACTGCTTTTGGACAGTACAATGGTCGAAAAGAGGCAGCTTAGGTAAGAACATTGAGGCCGAAGAGAAGTGGATAGAAAGAAAGAGAGAGAGAAAAATTATGGTGGCATAGAGAGGTGGAAGGTCTCTGGTAGAAGAAGCCTGTGTAAACTGTGGCACGCGTTTCAGAAGTTGAAAATTAAACAAACTCCAAGATGTCATATCCAAATGTTGGGAGCACGAGCCAATTGGTTATTTAATACGTAAATATTGGCTCAAGTAGTTTGCTTCTTTTCGTTTTTTTTTCTTTCTTTTAATTTTTAGTTTGTGATCATATTGAGAGTTTGTGTTAATAGCTTGTTTCTGGAAGGTTGCTTTGATGATGGAGAGCTTCTTCTTTTTTTTTTTGGAGTTGATAATTTGTAGCATTCTTCTTCTACTTGCTCGGTTAATGCATGATGTCACTGTGCATTACGTGGGATATCGTGGTTGTATCTGCTTCGAGGGTGGCGATCATCAGATCTTCAATGATGCCATCCAGTTTTGAATGATTTATCTCGTTAATCTAATGTATCTACGATCATATCATGTGTTCGAGTACATTGCTCATCATGTTACCTTTATTTCTGATGATTCAGTATTTTTTAGAGGGGTTTTATAATCTTGGTTGATATCTAAACGCAATTCATATGGAATAGGAAAGGATAAGCAAAAAAAAGTCGTAGGAGTTTTTCAGATTTTTTTTTTGAAAATCGCTTTAGATAAGTGTTAGTATCCTAACTAGACTATTTCAGATGATCCCATTGGAAAACTGGTGAAATGTTCATCAGAAAACATCCATCAGAATTGATTTTAGAACCTTTTTTTCGTTCGAAAAACCTGAATTCTTCCGAAATTCCACAAAAATTGATTCAAATACATGTTTTTACCTCAAATTTCCTCATCTTTTCAATGAAATCATCAAAAATTTCCTTTCAATTAGGATACTTCAGATGATTCCATTGAAAAGCTGATGAAATGTTCATCAGAAAACATGTTTCAGATTTGATTTTAGAACCTTTTTTTCGTTCGAAAAAATCGAATTCCGAAATTCCACAAAAATTTATTCCAATACATGTTTTTACCTCAAATTTTCTCATCTTTTCAATAAAATCATCAAAAATATCCTTTCAATTAGGCTACTTCAGATGATTCCATCGAAAAGCTGATGAAATGTTCATCAGAAAACATGTTTCGGAATTGATTTTAGAACCCTTATTTCGTTTGAAAAACCTGCTTTCTTCCAAAATTCCCCAAAAATTTATTCAAATACATGTTTTTTACCTCAAATTTCCTCATCTTTTCAATGAAATCATCAAAAATATGCTATTTTCATACCTTTCGATGGAATATTCATATTTGCGTTCAGATTCAAAAAAAGTATGAGTGATGCTAACGACGATATAATTATAGTTATCAGTAAAAACACTCATTTTAATGAAAAAAACCCCAAAAAAATTGATGCACCTGAGATATTTACACCGTGTCAATATTTTCTTCTTGTTATGGTGGAAACTTGGAAGTTAGCCTAATTGGCATGCTCCCACGCTATCGGCTAGCCTGGGGACCAGCGTTTCGTGTGTAGAATACATTTAAAAACATTGTTGTTATGTTTTTAGAATGCATAACGTTGACTTGAATAATTTAAAAAAATTAAAACTTCATTTATTTTCTGTTTATTTATTTTTCTACGAGAAAGAAATAAATGAAGATAAAATTATTTCGTTAAGATTATTATTATTATTATTATTATTTGAGAGGGATTGGTCGGAGTCTTTTCAGTGAAAAAGTGCATTGGTGCTTCAGTAAAGAATAGTGGGGGGGGGGGGGGGGGTGAAGAAAGAGAGAAAAAAATGCACAGATGTGGTTAGATTGGAGAAATACACCTTTGGCCAAAGGTAAGAAAAGACGAGAAAGACCAAAAGAGACGTAGGAAGGTATAATTTCGATCGGCACCTTGTAATTTCGATCCATAAATCTTTCGTCCCTGGAATCTTCCAGCCAAGTGTAATTGAGACATAAAAGCGTGGCTTGTGCCATTACGCAATTATGGAGAAGAGAGGGGGAGGAGGGGGGAGGGAAGAAAAAAGAAGTTTGTTATGTAGAATGCACGTATGCGAGAAGAAGAAGAAGAATCATCATAAAGAGCCTGAGAGTTGCTTCATACAATGTTTGAAGACACAAGTGCTGGGTTATAATGAAAACCGCTGAATTTTAAACTTTGAGAGATCTTTATAACTGGAAAAAAAAAACAGGCGGAATTTTCTCATTGCGTGTAATATTTACGAATTTATTATGCTTGGTAAGAATCGGTTTCTTTCAGGTCAATTATCTTTTGAGCTATCATCTAATTTCCATAGAAAACATGATAGAACGGACGGACTACAGGTTTTTTTGAGGTAGAACAGACATCTGTCAGAAATCATTCATCGTCAATGTCTTTATCTACTTTCAAAAAAGACCTATTCAATCGTTTGATGTTCTAATGAAATTGTAGAGTCATTTTGATTTTTTTTTCTGACATTTTTATTATTTTTATAATGTTGGGGCAGAAACAAAGTGGCGTAAGTGCTATATATAAGCATAGGACTTCTGGTCCTTAGATTCTATTCCATATTCATCATATGAATATACATTTAATATATTGAATATAAGAAAATATCATTTATTCTTTATATTTTGCTGCATTTTTCTAACTTTTATTGTTATTCGTTTTTGATATCGTTCAACTATTGAAAAGATGTATATTTTCAATTTTGTTAGCCATATGGTCTTCTAAGGCTACAGTCATAATGAACATCTGTCCATCAATCTATCCATTATGCATTTGCAAAACAAGTGGATGATAGTATTGCTTTCCAACTGATATAGCTTTTTCTGCTGATACTTTAGCAATATGCTTTCGAATGGAAGTGATACAACTTTTTTCAAACCATCATCAAAATATCAAATTTTTGAAAAATTTATTAAAACGCCAATAAGTCGAGAACTAATCATGCAAATAAGCTCAAAATTCACAGGCATCTAACTGATACAATTCTCGAGATGATATATGAGTATAAATAACATCAATTGAATGGCTTCCAGAAATTCTATTAAAAACTGATTTTTGAAAAATGAACATATCTCAAAAAGTATCGATTGGATTCTCTTCAAATGAAGCCTAAAAAATAGACTTTGTCGAGAGGAAGTTTTCCACAAAATATGAAATTTTCACACACAGACATGCGCTAAAAATGTCATTTTCTCTCTATTTTACATCATTTTAAGGATCTTCTATTGAAAAAATTACAATCAAAAATTCTGATGATTACATGACTTCCATTCGGAAGCAAAAGAACAATAAAGTAGGCAAAAAGCTGATGTCTTCATCAAATTATTAAAAACTTGCCTAAAACTTTGGTTTCTTAACTCAATCCACCAATTCTCATTGGTCAAAAACCAATGTATTCAACCGATGCAAAGGATTTCATAGGCATGCATGCATATCCTGCCACAAGTAGTTGTGGTCAGTCGATTGGTAAGAGTGTCTCGTGTTGCAAAAAGAAAAAAAAACACGTATATAGTGATGCTTTCATGATACTTGAGTTTAATCGTCTCATTACCCTACCCACTCATCCATCCCGCAAATACCACAATGTCATCATTGGCATTTTGAGCTCATTAGCAGGATGAGAAGCCGGAAAATTCAAAGGTAGAAATAATCTAAAAGCTTTTTCTTCTTTATTTTTTTCGATATTTAAATGGTTACTTTATTACATTCTTCATAATTACATTCGACTGAATTATCATCACTATATAGTATATATCGGTATCTCAAGTTATCAGTGAATTATATTCCATGATAATTTCTTATTCGTTTACTGCCTCCTTTGGTTATTATATATATGTATATATATAAAATATATAAGTGTGATACAAAATCAGAGATAAGGAATTGTTGAAGGCCCCAGAGTTGAACGTGAGTGTGTGTCTCCTGGACACGCCCAATCGACGCCTCTCTTAAGGCAGAGAGAGTATAAGGCCCCGAGAGAGTGTAAGGCTCCAATGGGGCCTTTTTTTCAACTCCTTTATACACACATCATCCAGTGGCCCTTTTGCTTATAGCATCCTGGAGGCAAGCGATAGGCTTCATTTCATGATTGCTTCATTAGAACGTCATGGAATCGGCTTCCTTTGTGTTTTCCTCTTTCAAATGATTTCCAATTTACCAAAGTCCTTCTCAACATGAAAAGAGACACACACAAGTGGGGTCCTTAAGGTAATCCTAGTGGCAGGTTCAAATGATCAATTTTGTAGCTCTCAATAAAAAATCCCCAAGGAAAAGGGCGTATCTCCATCATTTTCCAAGATATTACTGATCTAAAATTAAAAAAAAAATTGAAATAATTTTTTTTTCAATGAAGCACTTGAGAGAAAATTCTGAAAAAATTCTGAAAGGTGCTGCATCATGTCAACATTTTTGTAGAATTTTTTCAAATTTTTTGAACCTTTCGCGCCAAAACTAGAATTTTTTTTTACAAATTATTGAGTTAAAATCGAAAAAAATTGAAATAATTTTTTTTAAAATGAAGCAGTTGAGAGAAAAATCTGAAAAAATTCGGAGAAATCTGTTATTATATCTCCATTGTTCCTGAATTTTTTCAAATTTTTAGAACCTCCCGCGCCAAAACTAATTAAAATAGATTGCCAGAACGACAAGGATTACGTGAAAAAAATGACTCTTTAATCTCAAATTTTGAAATTTTCGAGAAATCTTCATTTTTTCTATGCGATATATCGTATTATATACATATAATCTCATATTAATCAAGGAACATCTTTATTTCACAATTCTGTTAAAGATGTCTCTAAGAAAACGCTTCATTGTCCATTGGATTTATGAAATATTCCTTTTCTTTCCTGAAAGAAAAAATAATAAATCGTGAGAAAAAAATTGAAGATAGAAATAATGGAAATAATGAAAAAAATGAGTTCCAAGAGCTATTTCCTTAGGTTTTTTTTTAATTTTCAACTCGAAGAGCCAACACTGTGTCTGTTTGTAAATGCGACAGTGTGTTAGTGTTTCTTCCTCCCTGTGGTGAAGGTGCGTCCGATAAATCCTGGCTAATTGGCTGCATCCTGAAGAGCCTCAACCGGGTGATTGCTCTGGCGGTGTGCGGTTCTGTATCTATAGAGGCGAAAAAGAACGAAAAATTTTTAACGGTGTCGGTCCCCAGCATTTCGTTTAATATCAGCAATTTTTTTTTCAAAATTTTTTTTTTACTGTCCTCAAGAGAAAATGTTAAAAAAAGAAAAAAAAGGAATATAATATAATAAAACATGAAAAAAAAAATCCCTCGTCCCTCAATCTTCTTTAAGCTGTCAATAAAACAGCCGCGTCATTCTTCTCTATTGCCATACACATTATGAGGCCCATACATTTCAAAAAAAAAAAAAAAAAAAAAAAAGCTGAAAAGTTAATCCCGATGACAGGTTTGTTCCTGGACCTGTTTCTTACGCTCAAACTATCTTGAAGCTAATACCTGAAATAAATATTAAAAAAAAAAAAAAGCAACACACCCAGAGAAAGATATGTTTGAAGACTCTCTCTGGCATCAAATGATTCTTAACGAACGTTACTAATGAACCTAACAGCATATTCAAACATGTAATAGTCCACAATGTATCAGTTTATTTTATCAGTTTAGACGTCATGATAATTAAAACATTAAGAAAATAAAAAAAATAAGAAATAAATTATCAACCCGGAAGTTTTGAATTGATAATGTCAAAGAGATAGAGGTATATATTTACCTCTAAACCGGCATCTAATTATTACTATGCGAGAGTTACATTTGAATTACACATATACATATATATATATATACAGGGCTTTTGCGACCCACGCCTATCAACCAGTCATGGACAACGAGTGTACATAAACATCGTTCTACTTGCGTAGGATGTTGAACATAAATGTGAGAGCAGAAGAGAAAAAGAGATGAAGATATATGTAACCTTAGAGTTAAAAGGGCGTAAGTGCCATGCTTGTACAATGGACTTACGTCCCTTTGTTGCTAAGGTGACAATATATATATATATATATGCCTTTATTTGCGCGGGTACATAATGTTCTTCATACGAATGTTGTTCAATTTTCATAATTAATTTATTTCAATTGAATGACATTTGTGCAAACAGAAAAGAAGATGAAAAAAAAGGGAAAAAATCTTCAACCATTATTAAATCCTTGTTCTCCGATCATTTTACACTCTTAACAATGACGTATTTTACGGGCATTGTATGTTTTTTTTTTGTTGCTGTACATTTTTTATTTTCTCCTTCATTCCTTCACACACAATGTCTTTCTTTTTTTTTTCCATCTTTTTAGGATGAAGAAGAAGGAAGACATGAATGGAACCATTATGAGGGCATCACTTTTCGTTTGCTTGAAAGCGGATATCTGTCCTTTTTTTCCACGAAGGTATGATGTTCAAGGAAAAAAAGAGAGAGAGAAAAAGGCGAAATATACAAGAGAAAAAAAAAAAGAATAAGCAAACACAGTGTAATGCCATGAGTTCGACAAGTTTAACAGTGGGTACATGGGCAAGTGGCCTTCGGTGGACCAACGCTTTTCAACACCCACGGGGTACCCACTGGTTTATATATTCCAACCTAGGGTATCTCAGCGGCCATCTTGAATGCCTTATTTCTTCTTAGTTCTTGATCCTCTTTTACTCTCTTTTATATTCTTCCCTTTTTTTTCACCCTTACTCCATCTTTTGCTCTTGCTTGCTCTTTCCCTCTCTTTTTCTCTCTGGATTTCTCTTTCTCTCTCTCTCTTTCTGTGTATTCAAGTCTGCACGCAACTGCACCGTGCACATTTTATTCAGTGACAAGTTTCACGCTGGGGCACCACAGGCACAGGTACACTGAGAGGCATTCAATTCTTCGAATTTTAACACACAAACGCCATTTGAACATTCGTATACAATAAATTATCATTATTACCCTGTTGAAGATGTTCGAGCATTTTCTTATTGAGAATATATGATTTTTTTTCTTTGATGTATGGGAATTGAGGCGAGCAAGGTGATGCTGATGGATTCATTATAAATTTTTTTTGGAAAATAGGTTTCAAGGAATATTGAGCGTGATAATTTCTTCTTTTCTTTCAATGATGTGCATGGCAAATGAAAAAAAGGCCAGTATTTTTTTTCTTGCATTAAATTCATGAAATTAGTGGAAAATTGCATTGGATATGATATAGCTTTGACGGCTAATATATTAGCAATTTGCTTCCGAATGGATAATTATAAAATATAATAATAGGGGAAGGTGGAGTAAAATGGAGATTCTAATTGAACGGTTCGAGATAGAAATTTTCTAATGATTCCATTGAAAAGCTGAGGAAATTTTAGGTGGAAAACATGTGTTGAAATTATTGATTTTCAATTTTTGGAAAATTTTCGCTTTTTTGGATGAGTTTTGAAGGGATTTTCCTTTTGAAAATCGAAAAAATTCACTTTTTCGGCGATATCTCCGGTTCTGTTGATCTCAGCGACCTGGAGTTGATCTCAAATGAAAGGTGAGCTCATTTCTCATCGATTTATCCCAGTTTTTTTTCATCACTGAGCATAAAATCACTTAAAAAAATATCACATTAACAAAAATATCAGTCATTAATATAATATGTTAAAAAATCACAAACGCCGTTATAAATGATTTACTTATTTCTCCAAAGATTATATTCGAGAGAAATTATCCATTTACATCGCAAGTTTGTTATTGAATTATAATTTGTTTTCTTCCACCATTTATTTCCTTCGAGTTTTCATGTTATTCTTTCTATTATTACGTAATTATTTTGATTTAACCCTGTTTTCATTTCTGGTCAACGTTCCAATTTTTTGCGTGGTATTGCCTTGAATACAAAACTGTAGTTAATATTTTTTACTTTATATTTTCCTCTTTCTTCTTTATGTGATATTTTCATATGATGAAACTGCAGTTTTTTCATTCCAATAATAAATTACTATCTATTTTTCAATATATTTCATATATATTCAATATATTTCCCCATTATGTGGCTTTTTTCATATGAGATTTCCCTTGTTTTCTTTTTTTTGTGTTATTTTTCTTCTCCACCAGGCGTCGTTGGAGCATGAGATTCTCGAATCGAGATATCGGCGCCACTACCCATGTACCAACGTGGCATCCCTATACTTTACCGCACACGCCTGCATTATATACGGGGTGATCATTCCAATCCCGTATTTACTCGTAAAATATAAATATTTTACATTTTCCCTGAAAAAATTCAATCTAAAGCGCGATAAAGTAAAGAGAAATGCTGTCTAATTAGATACAATTAACGCGTATTTAAATGCAATTCAACAGACAGACGTATACGGGTGAATTAATGAATTTATGGCGCCTCCAGACTTCTCAATATTAATTCTACCACTTGACCTTCATTAAGATCAATACAAAACAATTGCTGATTGGTTTGAATCGTTTGAATTGAACCCACCCAAGTATAATGTTGATTGAAGAAATATTGCACTTCTTTTTTTCTTTTTGAAAGTTGAAGGTAGTTCTACATGGAAAGAATATTATAATTTTTTTTAACGAATTTTACATAGTAATTTGTATTAAAAAACATTGTACTGGTGAACCATACCAGTCATATATTAAAATTTGCGATACAACATAGTAAATTTAAATTTAAGTCGGCAACACATAAAGAAATATTCTTATCTCACATAGTAAAATTTCTTCAGTAAGTCCTTGGAAAAAAATATTTTGTAGATTTTAATTTTCATATTTTGTAAAATTAAAAATTTCTACACACTCTAGCAGTTTTTTATTAGTTTTACTCGTATTTATATTGAACATAGTAATTTTTATTCTGCAGCAGTAGATTGTTATTTTTGTTCTGAGTGATTTTTCAACTCTCCGCAAACAAAAAATGAAACAAACCATCGTTTTAATTCATCAATTGTAAATATAATTATACATATATGATGTTATGAAAAAAAATTGAAATGTCGCATAACAAATATTGTGATGCTATATATCTCTTTTAACTCAATACATTGCATAAATTATTCTTCATTGAATAATTTTTCCTATTGTCCATAGTTTTTCTCAAATTTCAACAAAACAGGAATCGAAAATCAGACATTTTTTTAATAAGTAAATCAAAAATTACTGTATTCAATGTAAAAAAAAAATAAAAAACACAGTGATTAAAAAAACTATCAGAAGAAAAACCATCATAATACCAGGATGGAATTATATTAATTACAAATAATTAATATAATTCATAAATTCTTCTTCAAAATCTGGTTTAAACACGAAAAACTAGGTTTTTAGTCATAAATATCAATTTTTGGGTGATTTTTGCTGTTTATTTGAAGTATAGAACCTACTTTAAGAGCACTGTTAGCAAAAAAATGGAAATTTCATAGACAATTTGATGGAAATTTTCATAAATGTGATATTGAATTTTTTTTTAATGGGAAGATGCTTATGAAATCTGTGAATTTCAGAGGAAATTCAAAGGAATCTATGAGTCTCAAGCAGAATTGAGTCGAAAATTCTACAAATTACTTGAATTTTCAACAGAACATGAATATTCAGAACCAAAATGACTCAAATTTTCAATTTTTTTTCAATTTTTCCTATTTTTACTAAATTTTCGCGAACCAATTAAACTGAAATTTACAAATTTCATTGATATTCAGGCGTGAAATTATTTGAAAATCGATGTCTTCATTTTTCAATTAATTATCTGAAATTTCCGTAGAAATGTGACTCGTCAGAAATTTCCAGGATTTTTCACGGAAAATTCAGACGAAAATTTTTAAGTGACTTTAAAACCACTCAAATTACGCCGAGTAAACCATGAAATTTACCCAGAGTTCCGAAAAAAAACAGACGTGCCTCCTTTTTTTTCCCTCTTCCTCTGGCTTTTTGCTCTCCGAAAGCATTTGGAGAAAAGGAAGAAAAAGGTGAAAAAGAAGAGCGAAATACATCCGGCATTGAAAAAAAATCCGAGAAAAAAAAAATAAATCGGTTTTTTTTCTTTCTTTTTTTTTGTGTAGAATAGCGTAGCAAGTCTCCGCCTACTTCTTCCTCTTCGTCTTCTGTGTATTCTCTCAGTTTTTACACACCTTTCCACCTTCTTGCTTTCTCTCTTGACCCCTGTGGGGAAGAATAGCAGTTGAGAGAGGAGAAGGAGGAAGAGGAGAAGAGAAGCAGAACCTTTTGCGGTGGCTTTCAGGCATTTTACCGATCCTCCAACAGGCCAACTAACACTGGGCCCCGATGATGTCTCACTTTAGTTTGGACCAGTGTGCCAGAGAGCTACAAATCCATTGATTTATAGGTATATAGAGCGGCGCGGCTTTCTCGTATTCTTTTGTAGATTTTTTTTTTTCCCCCCAATTTTTTTTTGTTAATGAAGAAAAAGAAATCGGACGTCAAGAGTAACGTCAATGAGAAGCAAAAAAAAATCTATATTCATAGTTATTTTAAATGTATTACGAAACACACACACACACACACCAAAAGTGATTTACGTTATTTTAACCTGAGAAAATTCTCATTTTTTTTTTCTTCAAGATTAATTCGAAACAAATTTTTTATCATTGGAAACACCTAAATCATGTTAATTAACCGCGGCGTCATTATTCCAATTAAAATGTTAATAATAATTTTTGAAAAATTGATTATTTCCCAATAAAACAAATGATGCCAATGAAAAAAAAAAAATCTTCATCAACAATTTACATCTTCGAAGGGCTGAAAAAAAAAGAAAATTAAAAAAAAAAAATCTTGGGGAATATGATACAGTATGGTAAGGAGGCTGCGAGGGAGAATGGAGTAAGGAGAGCCACGGCAACAATAAAGATGTATCTGTCAGTGTTGGCTACGTGCTGGAAGACCAGGGTTCGTGTGCACGCCACGCCGTTCTTATCCCTCCTGAAAATCTCTCTCTTTCTCTTTTATTTCTTGGGTAAATGCATTGGTTGGAGTGTGATAGAGA